>VXAC01002373.1:390587-404294 GCA_013399225.1 Rhipidura dahli | reverse complement strand
CCCCCCCCAGTCTGACACCTGTTGAAAGATATTTAAGTGAATGAAGTTG
Source organism: Rhipidura dahli (assembly GCA_013399225.1). NCBI lineage: Eukaryota > Metazoa > Chordata > Aves > Passeriformes > Rhipiduridae > Rhipidura > Rhipidura dahli. The sequence goes on along the minus strand of VXAC01002373.1, from coordinate 404,245 downwards.
CTTTCTCTATGTTCTCTTCACCCTTCACTGCAGCAGCTGGAAGCTGTATTGTGAGTAGGATGGTGTTAGAAAGGCTGGTGGCATGGTTAAATCAGTTTAATCCTCTCTTCCAATACTGGATCATGCCCCAAACCCACCTTCAAAATATGTGTGTGATGCTGGGCAAGGCAATTAATTTTTTTTTTTTTTTCCCATAGGTGTTCACAAATCCTGTGCTTGAATCCATACTTTGGGGCATCTGGATACCACCTGCAAAAGCCAACTACAATTGAACCCAGCAGGATGTCTGCTTTCAGCATAAAAATTTAAGAGAACTCTGTCATTACAAACTCTAGAGGCCCCAAATAACAGGCAGATCCTTAAAGAGTTTTTGCAAAGATTTCCTGTGCAGATCCACACATTTTAAGTGCAGGTACGTCCATTTATAAATATCTTTATAGCACCTTTGTATCTTGCACAAACCTCTAGAGAAGAGACAAAGGAAAAATAAGACTCCATATTTCATGTAGTCTTCATATCCATTATTAATCAGAATGAGGATGAATAGTAAATTAAAATTATGTATGACAAAAGTGAATGTGGCCACATTCCTAATGTTGGGTACTGAGAACTTACAACTAAAGCAAAGATGCCAAAGCAAGTGTCATGATTCTAACTTATTAATTAGGATCATGTGACTTTTCAGCCTTGGCACTTATCTAATTCTGAAAGTATTAACTTCTCAATGAACTAAATCTGATTAAAGCAGAGAAATTCTAAAAGGAAAAACCTGTCTCCTTCTTCTCTATTTTTCTGTTATCAGTTTGAAGGCCTTGCTAACAAGAGTCTACTCTTACCTTGGTAAATGGTAACGACAACAGCCAGGAGCACAGCAACTGTCAGCAGAGAAAAGAGACATTTTCTTACTGAAATTGAAAGTTATTTGTTGCACAAGAAATGTGAAGATTCAGTAATTCCTGAATTAATCCTAGATTTTGATTGGGATAAGTTTAAAGCCACCACCATTCTTTCCTCATGGGAAAACTGTTGGAAGCGAAGTTTTGGAATAAATTCAAAAGCCCCTGGCTCTTTCCAGCACTCTTCTTTAATAAAATACACAATACATGGATGGAAATTTGTTGGAAAGATTCTGGAAGATCTTTCCTTGATAGCCCTACAATTTTGCAGGAAACAAAAATACCTTAAATGGGATTTCACTAAGCCCGCTCATATTCTTCTTGAGGGTCTAAGCTTTACTGAGAGGTTTGTCTGTATCAATTAAAGTAGAAAAATGTTAAGGATAATTGTAACTTATCCACTGGCAGTACCACCAGTCCTAGCTACAATCACCAAATTTTACAAAGAGCTCTACTCCCATTCAAAAGCATAAATGAAAGATCCAGATTCCAAGAATTCATCAGCATTTTATGGCTGCCCTACTCAAATATTTGATGGTGAGCACCTCAGGGTAATGGAATTCTTTTGTTGGCTCTATAAATCTAAGAAAAAAAATAAATTAATTTAAATTTACACAGCTGCCACAGAATAAAGAGAAACAACATTATAGCCTTTCAAAGAAAGAATGAAATTAAATACAGTCTGAGACAGGCATCTAAAGAGTTCCTCAGAAAAAGGGGTTGTTTAGCAACACTAATAGCAAGTGTTAGATGGCTAAAAAGAGACCGGACTTGTGAAAGAACTGGCCAAGTTACAAAAGCAGTGCAGACATTCCAATGGTCATTCAGGGTCTGGCCTCACATCCTTAGGTGTTGCTAAGTGATTTTCTTTTTGTGCCATTGTGATTTGAAAAGGATAAAATATTTCAAGTACTCTCTTGATTTACCAATAGTTTAGCATTAATCAAGCTGTCCTGAACGCAATAAACTTCCCTCTGCTTCAGCCACAGAAAGAAAAAAAAAAGCTGAAATAGTGAAAACCAGAGAAACATCACTGCTGTAATCTACCCCTTGTCCAAGTAGTCTTTATTAGTATTCAACTTATTTTCAAGGATATTTTATTGAGAAGCTTGCTTTCTTCTGGACTCTAATATCTTAAGGGATCATAAAAGTAACTATTTCAAGTCCTACTGCTTTATTACTTTTCTCCAATTTTCTTTACTAAACTCCTTCCTAAATGCAAAACTCCACTAGATTTTAAGATAATTAAAATATAAGGGTGCTTTCAAGATACTTTTTGATTAATTCATTGTTCTGGTAAAAATGATCACCTCCATATAGAGAAGCAGGACAAGCATTTAATCTCTTACCATCTGATCCAAAATATCCATTGAAAATGCTAAATATAAAATTAGGTATTATAGTTTTCTGTTTTCTTCTAAGTCTGAACATCAAGTTTTTGTTAGTAATTCATATTACTCACCCCTGAAAAAAGCCCAGTGATCTGTTTTCTAATAGTTTTACGGAACAGTGGGGAAACGTGAGAAACCTGGCAGTCTTTGTACAAGTCTTGAAGAGTCATGAGCTTGACAGCAAAATTTCCAAGTGGAAAACCTTATTTATTGCCTTCATTCTGTGTGGCCTTGGCAGCTGCACAACTCAGGAAGGTTTCATAAAGTAGAGCAACCAGAATATTTTTGGAATGCAGTTGATGGCATTATTAACAAGCTAGCTAGGTCTGTTTTCCGTTCCCAGTGCCAAATCAATTTGTAGTAGAGTCATCACTGTAACCAATTTCTTACAGTTAACAACTAATCCTGAATGAATCAGAACAACACAGCCCATTAAATTCCTAATTATACATATGTACATACATTTAAATAGGCCTAGATGCAGCCCATATTTTCACTGTGTTGAAGTGGGGGAAGCCACGGAGTGAAATTAAGACTGTGAATGAGCCCTGCTCACAGGTTAGCAGGATTAGTTTAGAAAGCTTGAAATGTCCCTACTTTTATTGCCTCTCATTTTCACATCCCTTTTTATTAAATATGCAGTTCTGTCAAGCTTCTGACATCCAGCTCAGGTAGACACGTCATGAAAATCACAGGGTGAAATTAGGACTCCTTGGCTACCTGACTACAACAAATATGGGAACTGACTATTTCAGGTATGTCCCTACTGCCTTGCCTTACAGAAGGTTGCTGACCTGGATAAATACCAGTACTGCATGCCAGAGAGCATCAGGGTTTACAACCAAAGCAGAAAAAAATATATATTTCTAATGGAAAAAATACTCTGAGTTGTGGTATTTTGATGGCAGTCTTTTTTTAGACTACATTTATATTTAAAAAAAACAAAAAAACCCAAACTCCCTAACTTCACTTTTTTCCTCACACAAGCATCCAGTTTATGTTTACTTCTTTTTATTTACATATATCCCATTCTCCTTGTTTCTGTGATAAAACATTAATAGCCAATAAATTATAAATCAGATTTATGTATAATTTATTATTTTAAATACATATTTTATCTTTAAGCTTTTTAAAGAGGAAACTATTTCATCTTTTTTTTTTTTTTTTCCTTTAAGGTCTCAGTAGTTTGAAACATTCATGAATAAAGCATGCTTCAAGCTGCATTTCCATTTTTATAGCTGTGCTCTAACAGTATAGATTTTGTTTTCTACGTGTACACTTTTAGGTCAACACAATTGTCTTAAGAACAAACCTTACAGAAGTCTCTGGGATTTCATAAACCTACTTTTTCATTATTTCTCAGCACCTTGGACACCTCCCTAATGTGCTTGCCCTTATTTGGTCAGAAACACATTTGTGCTAGTACCTGTCAGATATTTCCTGTTCTTATTTCTATATCAGAGACAAGAAGGACTTAACTCTTTTGAAACACAGAAGTCTTAATTCTGCTACAGACTAATTCAGAGCTCTTCTGGAGATGGATCTGTTTATCAAGTAGGTTTCCTTGATTCGTGCAGTTAAAAGGCTGCATTATGGTTTCAGTCATTAAAAAATGAAAGACATTTCTTTATTTTAGGGCTATGTGGACCTACACAGATGTATTTTAGATTAGAATTTGATTATTTAATCTTGCATCTGCCACATACTCTCAGAGCAAAATGCAGGTGGTCTATTGAAATTAATCTGCTCTGGGAAATATAGCATGTAACTTTTTTTTTTTTTTTTTTTTTTTTCAATAAAGATAAAGCCCTACGGGCACTGGTTTGGTCAAATCCCTTTTAACTTTCCTAAAAGCATAGTGTCGTCCAGGTTACCCTGGATGTCAGCTGTGGCTTTTTGTCAGCACTGAATATTTCCCTGCAGGTAATTTCATCTTATAAACAATCTTATTTTTTCATCAATATTTTTCCCATATTTCAAAGTATTTGCACAGTAGAAAAAGTGTACTGAAGATATGTATTTATGGAGAATTTTGCTGGTAATACAGGGAGACAGACAAAGATGAGCCAATAATTTACTATTAATTACAAGTAATAGCCAACCTTTGCACTGATATTTTTGCCAATACTCTACAGATAAGCAAGTAATTTATCGTCCTCTAAAAAATTACATTTACACAATAAAAGACAAGTTCTGAGAAAAGAAGTTGCATAAAGAATGAATGGATTATACTGCAAGAAAGGAAAAAAAAATTGAAGACACTGTCAAGTTGTTTGCAATTCTCCCACAAAATTAGGTCTCTCTCTATTGCCATGTCTTATACAGTCTACCCAAAAAGGAGAATAAAATGATATTCTAAAAACTTACTTTTTCCTACAGAAAAGCTTAAACCTGTTTGTTTAAACACTGCTAAAATAATGCATGTTTTCTCATGTTTGTTAACCGAAGCATCAAATGACGAGCACAATTCATTTTTGGTGAGTCACTGCACACTGTGTGAAGGGTCAAACGTGAAAATATTCTCAGAACTAAAATTGCAATTTGCATCCTCAGGGACAAGTGATCTGCAGCTAATTAGTATTGTAGGCACTGAAAATAAAACCCCCACCAAACTCCTCATAACTCAGGCAATATATTCACATCTTTGAAACACCTTCGGTCAGCCAGAAGGATCTGGCAAACATTTGCAGTCTGTTTGCACGAGGAGGATTCAAAACAAGTTCTCACTGAAATCCCATGGCTAAATAAGTGAGTTCATTTGTTGCAAGCTCTCTGCAAAAAGCACAGTGATTAAAAGCAAAGCCCTGCTGGTGTGTTGTATCTCACAGAACTTTCAAGATTGACCATGGGCAACAGAGATTTTGGTACTGGGGTCTGTTTTCTCTCCAAGCTCAGGGATCAACCACTTTCTTCACATTCTCACACTGCACAAACTTTGGAATTTACCATATTGGGTTTTTTCTTGGTTATGTTGGGGTTTTATTTTAACCTTCCTTTTCATGACAAGAGTATTTTCTAGTAGGAACAGAGCTCTGAAGATGATTATCTGTATCCTCCAACTCATTCTTCTTTACTGACTTCCCCCTAAGGTAAGAAATGAGATCTGTCATTTCTCCTGTTTTCTCCCCACTATTCTTTCCTTCAGACTATCCTTCACAGTGAGTGAAAAGAAAGCAGCGAAGTTCAGAAAGAATGCAACTTTTGAAAAGAGAAATAGGAAGTAGGTTGGAGTAGGATTTGCTCATTATTGAGTTATCCAAAGGACTAAAATATTCCTGAACAAAAAAGGTCATCACAGCTGTAGGGCAACAAATGCAGCTTTGCACAGCCAGCCAAAACAGACTGTGGAGGTTTCCCTTTCAGCCTTGTCACCTGGAAGAGAAAATTATTCCCTTTATTTTGCCAAACAGACAGGAGGCAAACAGCCCATGCCATTGCTGACTGAACTGCAATAGCAAAACTGACAAATCCTGGAGGAGGAAACTGCTTTTATAAAGCCAGGCACGACTGCTAATGCTGCCTTGACTTCCTCAGCTTATACCTGCTGCTGCTGCTGCTCAACAGCCCCTGAGGCCCAAGTGACATTAGTCTGAGTCCTAAGACAAGCCAAGAAAGGGAATTATAATTTTATCATGAAAAAGTAAAAGAGGTTCGTACAGAAGACTCCCCACAATTGCAGGTTTTGTTCTGTGATAAAGCAGAGAAAGGGGACTGTGCTGAAATTCAGAATGCTTCTTGCAAATAGCAATACTATTCATGACAGCTAAATGAGGAAAGAAAAATTTGACAGAAAGTTAAGGTCAGGGCTGAAAAATCAAAAAATTGAATGTAACAGCCGTCCCTGTCATCTTCCCCTTTTTAATTTGTCATTAAAAAAAATTATTGAAAGAAATATTCTTACTCTCTCCATGGGAATAAAACAAAATCTGAAAACTGAAAATGTTCTCCAATTCCCATTTAAAGCACTGCAAAAATGCCACTAAGTCTAAAGGACACTCTGTAGACTCAATGTGTGTATAAATAAATAAATAAATAAATAAATAAATAAATAAATAAATAAATAAATAAATGTATGCACATGCCCATCCACACATATTTAAGTGCATCAATGCACACACCCACATAGCAAAAGAACCCAGTATAGCAGTCTTGTTTAAAGAGTAGAAAGACTCTTTAAGAAATCTGGATAATTTAACAAAAAATTAAAAAAATAGAAATGGTATGTTGCAGCTTGTGTTTTTAACATTTATCCCTTTTTGTCACAGAGAGATTTTGTTTTGAGGAAGAGCAAATATGTCTCCAAAGTTTAAGAGTATGTTTGTACAAGCATCCTAAATTTCCAATGCTCTGCCTGGGCTGGATTTAGATTAAAAATCCAAGCTGGCCTTGTAACTGCACCTTGCAATATATCACTGTGAAAGAGAAGCATAAAAAGCACAGCCATGCAAGTTAAGATTGGCATGTTTAGACTTCCTCTTGATCTCAAGGGTTTGAGGAACAGACCTGGAGCATTAATATTCTGTGAACATGCAAGGCTCAGTTTTTGCTGAATTCACAAAATTAACCCAGTAACTTTACAGGAGAGTTTGATATAACTTAAAGTCCTTGTAGCTGTGTGAGTTTTTGCCAGTAGAGGAGGTGCTGCTCAGTTCATGGGAGCTCAAACTGAATTGCATTTTTATGATTTGCAAACTGAAAAAAAAAAAAGAAGCTGAAGTTTCATGAAATGTAATGTTCAAACTCTAAAAATATAGCACTTGGAACAGAAATGTTGAAAATGGTATAAAATCAAACTGGTCCTGCAAAACACATACTGAAGTAAAAATTGTCTTCTCTCACTCTAAACCTCACCAAGACAGTTGCTGTAAATTTTTATCAAATATTCCAAATTAAAAGGAACTTAGTAAGGACAGAGTAATTTTAGTTTTTTCTCTCCATTTCTAATTATTTTCAGGATGTTGCCTACAGGTAGCAAGATGTTAAGGGAGTGGCTCTTGTGCCTGTATCTTTACATATGATTTAACTGAAATGCATTCACACATTCTCTTTCTGTAGCACGCCAAAACAAAATTAGAGAATTATTTTCTAAGTAGAGTGCTGCTTTTAGACTGTTTTTGTCTTAACACCTTTACTCAATGAAAATATTTCCTGAGTAAAATTCAACACTGTCTATTGTCTACTTGGTGAAATTGAGAAATTACAAACAGCATAAAAAAACCCCTCTGCCTTTAAAATAGTGGAAAAGCACAAGGGCCCCGTTCTCACCCAGTTATTTCTGACTTGCAAAATCTTGCAAAAAAAGTGGATCTGTCACATGAAAATTGGTTGCTGTAAGTGAACTGTGAGAAGTTTATTTTGTGTTCTTACTTGCTTTCAATCCCTAAACCCTTCTGTGTACTGGAACTCTATTTGGTAACAGAGATATTTCGACCTGTTGGTGGTTTTTTGTTTGCTTGGGGATTTTTTGTTTGTTTTTTTTTGGTTCTGGTGGTTTTGTTTGGGTTTTTATGGACTTTCTTCTTTTTTTTTTTTTTATTGTACTTCAGAAAGGAGAGGGATTTCACATAAATTTTCTTCATTTCAGTTTTTAGAAGAAACTGGCTGCTCTCCTGTGGCAGTCTGTCTCAACAGCACTATTATCAAATAAAAATTTTATGATTTATAGAAGTTGAAAGTGTTAGTAAAACAGAAGTTGGAATCTTGAAAGGTTACACAAATCTAGGGATGAAGAAGCAGGTTTACTGGAGTTCTTTCTGCCTTCATTCTTTTCCTTGACTTGAGAGCACGTTTTTTTCATAGGAAAAATAGGACTGAAATGTGAGGTGTTCTCACTGAGAGATGAAAATGGAGGTTTTTTTATGGCAGAAAAATAGAATTCTATGTACAATTTTTATGCCATCATTTTGTGATTAGTGTAGGAGGTTATAGTTGCTATTCTGATTAACAATTTATTTACCTGGAGGTTCAGATAGAAAATGACACTACTTATCTACTGTTTACAACAGTTTTCTGTTCATGACATTTCTTATAAATTAAATTTTTGGGTTTTTCTAATTTATATTCACTTTGGCTTCAGTAATGCCTTACCATATTAAAAAAAGCGAGCCCAGACTTACAAAGGCAAATAAGAAGGCTCCTGATGATTGTAATTAAACAAGTTAATTTCTTCCAGTATTCACTCAGGCTGCCTTGGCAGTCCAGTAATACCTGATTGCCATTTTCATTTACTGTAGAAAAAGCCCAATAATTTCTGTGAAGTTAAAGTAGATGTTTACACTAGGAAAAGTGTTTCTTAGCTATAGTCTAAGGAAGTCATCTTTCTCACAGCCAGCCCCACGATCTTAAGAAGCAGATTAGTCCCAACAAAAAGTCATTCACATTTATAAGTAAATTCTAAAACAATAAACTAACATGCACATATAATAAAAGAAAAACAAAAAATCTTCATATCACAACATAAAAATCCTTCTTATGCCAATGGGAGTTTGCAGAACAGAAGAATATTCAACAACTCAGTGATGGGGACCAAAATACATTTAATTTATGATTTCAGAAGGACATAAAGAATTAATTCTTCTTTAAGCTAGAAGCAATTTTGAGATGCAGAAAGTATTAAGTATTGCCAGAATGAAGACATAATTTCTCACAGCAATATGCTGTTGAGGAAACTTCCCTTCTGGAACATCCAGGAGCTACTCTGGCAGCCACATCCTCACCCCCTGAGCTGGGACTGAGGCCCCACAGCTGCATACCCCACGCTTGACACCAGGTGTCCCATAGCAGAGTCTCAGACATCCAAATTTATAAAATAATTTAATCTTGGTGCAATAAATATATAATGAAATAAATAAATAACAGCCTCAGCTGGTGCCTCCAAGGAGGAACAAGAACAAAGGAACGCTTGGACTTTTATTTCTCCAGGGTCTGAGCATGGGAAGATCTGGAGCCATCAGCTCCTGCTGTGTCTCTCAGTGTCCCTCACCTGGTCCCTGTGCCCTTTGTTGTGCCAAGGGTCAGCAGCAGCTCACAGCCTCTTGTGCCAACCTGCAGCTCCACCTGCAGCTGCACCCTGAGCTGCTACACAGAGTGTGCTCCTCAGCACTGGATGGCTTCCTCAAACATATCCACCAATTCCCACATCAATAAGAATGCCTCTAAGTAACAGGAAAGCAGGTGCCTGGAAGAGAACTAAACAAACTACTCTCCAGGACCCAGCTCTAATGTGGGAACATCTCCTCGTTCCCATCCCAGAGCCCGTGTTCCCAGATGAACCTCAGACCCTGGCAGTGCCCTGAGGGTGCCAGGCTGTGCCTGACCCCCATTTATACCCCCTGCCCAGCCTGGCTCTCCTTTCTCATGGCTGAGGGAATGGTTTGGTCAGAAAGAGAGGCCACTGCACTGCCCCATGACCCTTCAGACCTCACCAGGCCAACCCCAGACAGGATGTACCCTGTAAGGTGGCTCTGGAGGAGAGGCTGGTAGCAGAGCCCTTGTCACATAGGTCCAGAGCTGAACAAAAGCCAAGACTTGAGCCATACTGAACAGGATTTGCCAATCTCTGTGCTGACACTCAGTGGTGGTCAGGACCACAGGTCACAACACACTGTGGGCTCAGCCCCATTCAGGCTGGAAGGAAGCCTGGCACTGTGAAGATCAATGTAATAGCAGCCAATAGCATGAAACATGGCAGAGAGGTCAGTCTGAAGGAGGAGGGATGTGATTGACTCTTGGGTCTAAGGACAGGTGAAAGTAATCCAGCAAAACAACAAGTTTTGCTTCAGCATTGTGCTCTAGCCTGAGGGGGCCCTAGGATGCCAGCAGACAGCAGCAGGTCCTGGTGGTGGCCTCAATAGCTTCTAATCATGAAATACAATAAGTAAAGTAGGGCAGCAGCAAGGGAAAAAAACAACAAACCCAAACCACGCAACACACTGAGGCACTTACCTTCCCAAGGAATGAATTGAGAATAAAGAACAGAAAGAGTCCAGTTTTTATTTTCAGTCAAGTGTTTTTTTTGTTTACCTTGAATAAACCCTTTCTTGCTAGATTTGAGTGCTTGGGAGAGTGAAGTCAATCTTGGAAACTGAAGTCTTTTATGTAAACACCCTGGGATAAAAAACTGCTGCTGGGTGGGTGAACCAAAGCTGTACTGGCCCATTGAGGAGAAGATTAGGAATCTGAAATCAAAAGACTCTTTCATCATTCTGTATTTGCCTTCTATTGCTTTTCCATGGTTGTTAGAACTTTAAAAAGGTGAGGGTAAGTTTAGTATATTTTTTCCAGCACATGATTACTAGCATAACAGTTATTTTTAAATTTATTGTAGTATCCGTGCCAACTTTGTTTCAGTGCTGACAAACACTGACACATATTCTGTGTCATTACTGAGACACTCTAGAGTGATGAGGCTCCCTGTCACATCTAATTCTGGGCCTGGAGGGGTCCATAAGAAATGGATAAGGAGTGGAGTGATGCCAAAAAATTCACTTTAGCTATGACATAAACAAAATGCAAAATCAGTTCTGTATGTCATCTTTAGAGAATTCTTTCTGCTGTGGTAAAAACATGATGGTATATAACAATTTTTTTCAATTGTGGTTCAAGGCAGATCACATCTCTCTGTTTCTTTTGTATGACAGTTTTGAACTCTGCTAATTATGGGGTTAAGTAGCAGGAATTAATAAAAAATAATTTCAAACCTAGAATCTTGGAGGTTTTCTGAATAGAGTGGCTGGTCCTTTTAGAAGACAGGCTTGCTACAGCAGCCACATTTGCAAGCTGTGGCTAATGTTTACCATCAGTGTTTCAGAATGACTGGTGCTCTGATTATCTATAGGCGACCAACCAGCAGTTTACAAAGTGAAAATGCCCTTCTTAAGTTACATATTTTTCTCCCTTTTCTGGCTAACTTGACCTTTTTTTTTTTTTCCTTTGCTATGGTAATTCATTTCTACTCTAAAAGACCGCAAAATACTGCTTTAGGTGAACAACTCAATTCACCTAGGCCCTGACTTAGAGCAGGCCATCCGTGACAACCCTAATAAATTGTGCATGAAATTGATTTAATCTATATTTGAGACATAATTTGTCCTGCAGAATATTGCGTGTGCAGTTCACTCATGGTTTTATTTCATTTGCTGTTTTGTGGCTTGCACTGCTGTATATTTACCAAAATAATTTCCGTTTTCCCATCAGAAAAAAAACAACACTCAATTTCTTCCAAGATTGTCTTTCTGATCACTTTTACTGAGGGCAGCACAAATACCTGTACTGATAGGTCTTTTATAATTCTTTCCATATAATTTCTGAACTGAGAAATCTTTTATAATTCTTCCCATACTGACCACTCCAGCACCTGAAGTCCTCCACCTATAATTTTGCTCCATCCATAGAGCATACCCAGAAGGACACTCGGTCTCAAATGAAATTCATTACTGCAAACAAGAAATTCTCTATTAGCTGTAGTTGGTGTTAGTTTTGGATTTCTCTGCCGCTGTATACTTGGTATAGAACTAAAATAACAAAAATAAAAATAACAAGAGAGAGGAGAATGTCTAAGGATTTTATACTCTGCTAACCCTGAAGTTTAAAATATTTAAAATACATACACAAACACACACACATATATATAAATAAATATTTTTTTAAAATCTGAATAACTAACTTTTGCTACCACGGACAGAAGGGAATCCATATATTTGACTAAAGAAGCTGTAAACCAATACACAACAGAAATCAGGAAATAGATTAAATCAGAAGTTCTATAAAACTCAAGACAAATGTTAAAAAATCCTTATATTTAACTTGACACCACACAGACAACATGCTAATAAAGAAAAAGTAACTTCCACCATAGGAAATGATGAATAAAACTGCAAAGCTTTTGTCACACAGAAAGGCAGACTAGCTGGTAACAACTCCAGAACATTCTTTCAAGTGTTTTTTTTTTTTGTAAGAGTACAGTGAAATTTCAATGGGATGTGTTTCCTTTTGAAGCCAAATTCTTAAAACATTGGCTCTAAACCTCGTGTAACATGAACTTCCACACAACACAGCTACATCAACATGTTCATGAGACATCCTCTCTGGCCTCTCAGCTCCTCACAGCTCTTATTTGCAGGCAATTTAAGTTACTTTGGGATAAGGACAAATCACATATTTAAAGAATAAAGGAAACCTGGCACAACTGTGCCTGGCACAAGGCATATAGACAGGTTAATTCAATTCCCAGTTCAGTTCCATTCCACGTATTTTAGATCAGTTATCATGGGAACACCAAGAGATAAATCAAAAAGTACTGGCTGGATGCTTTTGTAATCACAAGTTTGGCTCAAATATACTTTGAGATTTCTCCAAAGAAGATACATTAATACAAAATATATATCTGAAATGAAGACTCATATTTGATTCCTATATTTTGAAATTTAATAAAGCCTTCCAGAAATGTACTCTTTCATTGAGAATTATTTGCTTTAAAATATCTACTAACTCCACCATTTTCTCCCATTTGCTAAAGGAAGCTATAGTAACGTAGGAAAATATAAAGAGAGAGTAAGACTTTATTGTTACTGGGGTTTGGATTTCCCCTTTTTCTCCTGTAATGTTTTTTGAATGTGTGCATTATGCATGTGTATCTGCACACACAAACATATATAAGTACACACATAAGCATTGAAAATAAGAATGCTGAACCCTTTGTGTTAACCATTAGCCATTTGTGTTAACCATTAACCATTAACCCCTTGTCTTCCCATGCTTTTTGTTTCAAGTTGAAGATAAAAAACTGGGATACATCATATTTGTAATTTGGGTTTCAATAAAAATACCATCCTGACTCAACAGTCCAGTTCCAATTTTGTTCCAATTCAGTTGCAGGGCCCCCAGCTACAGGTATTTGTTCTCTACATCCCACCAGCAGGTGTGTAAANTAATAATAATAATAATAGTAATGACACCCCTTCTCCTGTTCTCCCCTGAGTCTGGGTCAGCTGTCCTGGCCAGGTCCCCCTCCTCAGAACTTGTCCACCCAAAGCCCACCAGAGAGGTGGGATCTAGGAGAGTGAGTGTGTCTCCAGTAGCACCAAACACTGCTGCGTTACCAACACCTTTCCAGCTGCCAAAGCAAAGCACAACACTGCTGGAGCTGCTATGGGGAAAATTAACTCCATCCCAGCCAGAACCAATGCAGGCTGAAATGTACTTTCCCCTCTGAAATATATGGTTGGGTTCAGTGCTTTCAATTTGAAGCAAAAAGCTTCATTAAGCTTTCATAAAGCTGCTAGCAGAGCTGAGTTGAAAATGGTGCTTACTTACTTGTTTTGGCACCTGTCTGCAGCTGAAACTTGGAACGTGATAAATCCCTGAAGATTGC
>VXAC01002373.1:362519-387892 GCA_013399225.1 Rhipidura dahli | reverse complement strand
AAAAAAACAAAAAAAAAAAACCCAAAAACCCACAAATATAGACCAATGAGTTTAAAGCATTCAAATCCAAATCTTATTACTGCATATAGAAGCTTATAAAGATATTCACAGTTAATAAGACTTCTTTCCTGTTACTAGATAAAGGCTAAAGTACTAAAAGAAGTCTGTATCATTGCAGTTCTGACACTGCTTTTACAACCAGCTTCGAATGAACTTTAGATCCTAAATTCTGTGCCAACCTCCAGTAAGCACCTTTCTGTGCACAGAGAGAGCTCCTGCAGCCTTCTGAAGCTGCTTTTAAAACCAGACCCACCGCCCTGAAGAGACTGACACTTGTAAATGCTACCTCAGGCACAACTGGAGAGAGCTTTGCAGAGCATGTGGTGTCCTGTGCACCCAGCAGACTTCTGTGCCATGGGGCAGATTAATGTGCCACAAGGCACTTGCAAACACCCCATGGGCTACCAGCGCAGAAAGCAGGGGCATGGGCTAGGCAGAGTCACCCTCACATCTCCTCTGTCAGAGGGAAACCAGTCCTGCCACGCTGCACAGGCACGGGGGCTGTCAGAACCACAGCTCACAGCAAGTTCAGAATATAAATAACTACATTAGACATGATCCATTAGGGATCTTCTCAAATTCCACGTGAAGGGGAAAAAAAAAAAACCCTCTTTGTACTTTCACATGTAAAGAAACAAAACACAGTCTTGACAACTATCAAGATTTTATCATGAGTCTCATAGTGTCTGATTTTCTTAAAAGCCTCGAGTCCCTGAAATGGGTTCTTTTACGAATGCTTCCCTTCCCTCTATGTCTCTATGTGTGTGTGTATATATATATATATATATACATATACATATATATGTGTGTATACATATGCGTATACACACACACACATATATTTATATATATATATAAGTAAATGCTTTCAATTCCAATAGTTACATAAGCAAGTTTGGAACTACATGACTCAAGCTCAGTCTTGCAGCCCAAAACCAGAGGCAAAAGAGAAAAAGCAGAGGTAAGATGCTTATTGCTATTTTTTAAGTCTGCTACTCTGACACTTCTTCTGTGCCTTTTGAATGTTTGGGCTTGACAACACCAAAACCACTTTGCCCTTTTTCTGTCACTGCAGGATCCAATATGCTTTCCAATTTGGAAATTGAACTAGGGAAAACGTTAATTAACAATGGAACCCTCAGACATTTGCTCACTCTCAGCATACTGGGACATGTTGCAGTTCACATGCACTTGTTTAAGCAATTTACAGATTGTATTACCATGCTTTAACTAAACCAAGTCTCACAAAATGAGCATATTTCTCAAAATTAAAATAATGCTAAAATGATGACAAGCAAACAGCAAGAAAATGGCAGAGGTGACATTTCTCCTACTCTTAGTAGACGAGATTTTTCTTATTATATAAGGTAAAAATGATGGCAATCTAATGTAATCAATAAAGTCTAAAGTCATGTGGTGTTTAACCCCATACTTCCCCAAACTTAATGATAAATGTTCAGAGGCCTCTTTTGAGGTTTCTTCTTAAGAGCAAAAGACAAAAATCTGCCACGGTGGAAATGGCTGGAATATGCAGAAAGCAATATGGAGACAAACCAAAAAGCATTCCTAATTTTCAACAGATACTGGTGAAATATGATACAAAATATTGCTGAAGTTTTAAATAGGCTTTCTAAACAATTGGCTGAAATTGGCTGAAAGTGCATGTGTTTCTAACACATCTAAATTTATGGCACTTGCTAGATCCTGTTTCAATAATGAAATATATTAAGAGCCACTGTTTTGTGAGCCACTAAAGGAAAGATGTACTAGAGAAAAGATATTCTCAACAGTAAGTGACTTCTTTAACAAAAAAAATGTTTTATGGAAAAACTGTGCAAGTGAAACCACTGATGGAATGGCTGCTTTTACTAGAATAAAAAAAGGTTTACAGAGAGAGCACCACTCAAGGAATTCATCCACTGCATCATTTATAGAGAAACTGCTGCAGCAAACAAACAGTAGCCAGAAGTACACAAAGTTCTACAACATGTCACCAGTGTGGTGAGTTTCATAAAGAGATTTAAATAGTACAATCTCTACAGTATTTGTATTTGTAATATTTGTACTGAGATGGGGAGTGACCATGAAAATCTTTTGTACCACACAGTGGTTTCCTGGTTATCTCATCTCAAAGTGCTTAAAAGAGTTGTCAAAATTAAAGATAAGTTATGCATTTTTCTTCTTCAAAAGGACAAGTGTTCCATATTTGCTGACCTTTTCTGTGTTGACAAGTGGTCGGCAGCAGGTTGCTACACAGCAGATATTTTCAAAAAAAAAATAAACAGAATTAATGTGTCCCTTAGAGGTAAAGGTGATGTCTTAACAATGAGTGAAAAAGTAACTGTTTTTCCAAAGAACATAATGCTATGGAGAGAGCATTTTGACAAGTGAGTTTTGGAAACAATTTCATTGTTCAGGGATTTTATTGCTGAAAAGAATATATCATTTATAAAAACTCTCAGATCTGTATACATAAAAAGTCCTGGAAACAGAATTTCCTAATGTGTTTAAAATTTCTCAAAGAGAAAAGTTTCAATGGGTTTAGAAGCCGTTTGTTAAAAATATAAAAATGTAGTACCTTTCAATTAAATTGCAAGAAAAATGGAATCATATTGAGATGGAGGAAAATTTGCTAGCTGAAATTCTATAACAATCTGGAATAATTGGTGAATAGGATTGAAAAATGAGTGTCATTATTTAACAAGTACAGAAAAGCTATGCATCTATGTATTTTTGAGCTACCTTTTTTCAGCTATGACAGTCATTAAAAAGCAAGTATCAAAA
Organism: Rhipidura dahli; assembly: GCA_013399225.1. Classification (NCBI taxonomy): domain Eukaryota; kingdom Metazoa; phylum Chordata; class Aves; order Passeriformes; family Rhipiduridae; genus Rhipidura; species Rhipidura dahli. Next base: position 385,048 of record VXAC01002373.1, on the reverse strand, counting down.
TTTAGAAACAGAGCTTCATATTGCTCTAGCAAGATGTTAAACCAGAATTCAAAAAATAATTAAGTATATTAAACCATATTGTTTACAATATTGATTATTAAATATTTTTCAATTAATTTTGCACTATTAATAAAATTATTATTAATACATCATTACTCTTTACCTCACCTCTTTTAAATGTCTATTTTTCCTTTGTGTTTATAATATACATAATTATTATAATTAAATAGAGGTAGAATATTTAAATAATTAAAAATGCAGATATATATAGATATATATATATGTATGTATATACATATGAAACCCAGGGTGTGAGTTTAAAAATATTTTACTGATAGGGGTATATGATCAAAAATGTTTGGAGACTACTGCTAAAGTCCTATAGTAGTACACCTTGACCTCATATTATTTTGTGTTAACTTAAACTTTATATAGTGCCTGTTTTTTCAATTATTTTCTTCCTGGCATATTCTTGGAGATTGAGCATTGCCGAAATCTTTATTTTTAAGAATCAGAAAGGGAATTCATATTTTTAATATTTAAAACAATTGTGTGATAGCTTTTTCCTGACCTTGATTTTTCACCCACCTTCCCTGCAAAAGCCAAACCAAACCTCAAAACCTACCATCCTCCTTTTCCCAAAAAGCCCATTGAAAACTCCTGAGGAATGACTCAGTGATTTTCTGCTTATGTATTTTCAGGTGTTCCCTGACATAGAGGTAAAATTATATTTTGTCTTTATTTACAGTCCAAGTCACGATCCAGATTTTTTTTTTATTGTGAAACCTTCAATAAAGGATCGTTTGACTGGCTACTTGTGTTTATGTTGTGTCTGCCAGCTGAAAAAGTACTTCTCGTTTTTGTTGGGTTTTTTGCTTGTTTTAAATTCAGTGACATCTCAAGAGAAGATCCTGCTAAAACAATGCATTAAACTGGAGATTATAGTGAATACAACAAACCAAAACAGAGAGGAAGGCTGTGAAATCTTTTTAGATGAGTAAAAATAGTGATGAAATCATCTTGCCAAAACCAAGTGATGTTACACAGAAAGTTAAGAGATAATAAGAACCTGGGCTATAAAACAACTTGTTAAAGGAGAATTTCAAACTCAAAACTTCTGTGATATAGACCAAGAGCTATGAAGAACTTGCATATTCAAAATATTTATGCTATTACATCTTGATAAGTTGCACTATGTCAGAGCACTTCAGGAAAAAAAAAAAAGAGATCCATTTAATAACCAAGAGACGATAACATTTAAAAGAAACAAGAGGGGGCATCTATATTTTCTGTTCCTCAGTCATAAAAGAAATGACTGATTTTCTCTCTTAGGTAAATTAGTGTAAACTAAGCATGATCCTCCACCTTTTCTTTTTTTTCCCTACTGCACTCTTCATTTAAGAAATTCAGCTGATTCCACTTTTTTCACTGAGCTGTGGAACTTGGCCTGTACAACATGAGTAAATACAAGAGAGAGTAGTCTGTGAAATGTTAAATTAATCAGTCCTTTCCATCTTGATTATAGTATGTGGTTATAACCAGACATGCAATAGCATTTTACCACAAAGTTGGGAAAGCCACTAAGCAAAAACACTGAGGTTTTTTCCTTCTTTGTAAGGAAAAAAAAAAAAAAAAAGCCAGTCAATCAACTTCTTCATGTTTGGGAATCCACTTTGCCAAGCTCAGGGTGTGAAATGCTAAGGGGTCAATATAAACCATGTTAGTTGTTTTGGAAATCAGTTGAGGATGTAAATCCTGCTGGGCATTGCCAAGGTCTGGAAATGCTGCAGTGAGGGAAATAAGCTGCAGCACAGCCCCGAACACTGACGGTGCACTTGGCCCTCGGGGATTCAATCTGTCTCCTGTGAACAGAAAGTACCACTCCTCAGAGAGAATCCTTAATAAGAACCTGAAAACCTTGCAGCTGGAAAGAACAAGTCAGGTACCTAATGGCCCAGAATTTTTCTTAGGGAACACAGAATTGTCTTAGGGAGAACACAGTGGTTGCCCTTTATTTGTTATTTATTTATTATTTTGAGGACAAAAACTGCCCATCCCCTACAACAAACCAAAGCAACAAATTATCCTACACCATAAAAACCAAATGAGTAGATTTTTATATTACTTAAATTGAAACTGTGTTGTCAGCTGAAGAGATATGCTGTAAAAAATATGTAGCAATGCTTCCTGATGCAACAAGAGGCTGCACTAAAGAGCTCAGGTATTTTGAACTGAATGACTTTTTGGTATTTCAAATGCCATTCTTTCCTACTTCCCTAACACTCTGTGATCATAAGCACATCAATCATGAAGAGAAAATATTTCTTCAAAACAGGTTGCACATCACCAAAAAATCAAGTCAGATTTGATTTGATTTATTGTCATCGTTTATTCCAGTGTTGGCCAAACAAAATTTTTCAGATATTTACTTAAAAAATAAATCTAGAAATGAGGCCTTAAAAGAAGCCCTCAAGTTAAAAAGGGCAATTGATTTCACTGTTTTTATATTCCAAGAGGACAGGAGTGAAAGAAACAAAAGACAGTATTTTTTGTCCAAAAGTTGGATTTACATCACAGCGTGTGGCCAAGACATAGAGGTTTGAGATCCATATATTACTCAGTAACCCCCTCACTTCAGCATCAACTAAAACCATATTTTTCTTGTCCATTTAAACTCCTTTACTGCTCTTGTCAAACTCACTCCACCCAAAATTCTGGATGAAACGAGGCCATTTTTTCTCCTCACCCTCCAGGTGAGAAGAGGTTCATAGATCCTGGCCCTTTTTATGCTATATCTGATCTCTGAGTGCATTGACACATCATTTCATATAATGTCTTTGATTCACATACACAGACTGTGTATCCTATTATTGTACTACTGTTCTATAATCAATACCATACTTTTGAAAGTGTGTGCTGCTTTTTTTTTTTTTTTTTTTTTTTTTTTTTTTTTTTTTTTAAAGAATATTCTCCTTACCAGGACAATAAAGTACTAAAAATACACTGAGAAAAGGATTAATTTTGTCTACATAAAAAGAAGTCATAGTTCCATTTACACATTTCTGTCAGAAAGTATTATCAGAGCAAGCTTTTAAAACTTCTTTTTCCATTTTCCACATATCTCCTGATTTCTATTTCATGGTGTACCTAACTATACCATAAGTACACAGCACACACAAATTCTGTATTTTCTGTCAGATGATAGAGTTAAAGCTACAGTTAAAGCAAGCTGCATTTTTTCTCCCTTAGGAAAGAAACCAGTAAATCAGAGACTGTTTCCCGGTTGTTAATGGCTTTGGGCATTCCAGCAGATTACCATCACACAAGAAACCTGACTTTTTAAAAAGCTATAAATTTCTTTATGCTGGTTTATTTTTTCTCCTTTGATAATAGTTTTACATTTTACAAAGCAAGCTGTACTTTGGAAGAGGAGATGCAGAAGGTGACTGAAGGAAGGGAGGAAGGGACAATTTTCAAGGCTACTCTCCCCTACTACCTGTACCTTTTGAGTTAAATTATCAGACCACACTTTTTCCTTTTGCTTCATGCAAAATACAAGAAAACCCTCAATCAACAAGCAAACAATAAATTATATACTAATTAGCTCTTCAAACCTTGCATCTAATGAAGAAAGATTTAAAAAATCTTAGTTAATGGAAAGCTCTTTTTAGATCATCAAATAGTGTAAAAGAACCTCTCCATGCACATAAATAACATGATAAAATTTGTTGTCTTTTAGGACGTTATGATGGATTTAATATGAAACAAGTATATTATGCCATTTATAGGGAACTTATGTTTCTCCATTCCATTTTATTCCAAGCACATTTGGACTACTCTACAAAAGAAGCTTGGTAGTTGCTTGGTTTCAGAAACAACCGAGGCACCAAAGGATGTTTAGATGCTTAAATTGAACAGAAAGCAGTAAGAACTGACCACCTCTCTGTCTTGGACGACACCATCTTGTGTCTCATTCAGATCCCAGACTTGATGAACAGATTCAGTTAAGTCTCACTGGTCTTCAGCACATTAGTGATAAAAGATTTTGTAACTTTTGAAAACAAAGTTAAAATCTTAGATATTTAAAAGTACTTTGGAAAATTCCATTCTTTACCCCTTTTAAATTCTGTGAAATACTTTCAAGAGTAACCTCTGGAGAAATATTCCCTTCCTTTCCTGCCCAGAATTCCCAGCCAAGAAGTGCTTTGTCATGTTTTGGGTTTTGCTTTCATTTCTGTCTATTTTCACCTGTTTTTATCTTGTTTGTTCACTGGGTTTTTAATTTTTTTTTGTTTGTTTTTTTAAGGTTTTTTTTTTCCATTGTTTTGTCCTCCCAGGCAAATGGTGCCTGAGAAATTTGAAGCATTTAAAGCTATTTTTCATTTTCTGGAGGACTAAAATAAAATGAATTATATAGTTACTTAAAAAAATAAAATAAAAGAAAAAAAAACAAAACCAAAAAAGAAACCATTTCCTCCAACTGTCCTGGCAGGAATCTGAATCCAGAAATGGGAAAAAATAGGTCTTTCAGAAAGAGGAGGGTGTACGAGTTCAGATAGCTAATTCAAACATGCTCTTGCTTCACATGCAGCCACTCTTTTAAAAGGCTGAACATGAAAGGTATTGTTCAGGAGAAGCATGAAGTCTTCCCTATGCTGCTGTGAGATGAATGAAATAATAATTATAGTAAAGTACGATTTCAAAGAAGTATTGGCATTTCATATTGCAGGCCTGACAGCTCAAGCACCAGCTACAGCAAACTGAGAAACACAACTTGAGCTCTCAGCTTAGAACTCAGCCTGACTCCATAAGCCCAACTAAGTTTTGAAATCTTCTGGGAAAAAAGGACACTAATAATAATAATAATAAAAGAATAAAAATACACCACATTCCCTTTCACTTACAGGAAGAGTCTTTAAAGGTAATTTTATGTACACTGCCTTTTCCTGTGCAGGAAAGATCTATCATGGCAAAAGAGCAACCCAATTGTCAACAAGCAGGAATGAAGCTATCACTCCATTTACTTGGTAATATATAGAAAACAGTAAAGAAAATAAGGGAAAATCCAAAAGGACTTTAAGGCTACTGACTAAAAGAAATAGGAACTTAGACTGATCAGAGCATGATGAGTGCAAGGAGGGGTATTGTCTGGAGATTAATGATGCTACTGACCCCAAAGTTAGATGAAGAGATAAACAGCCCTGCCTGGAGATTATTGCTCAAGAATAACAGCAGGAAATAACCAGCAACAGGAAATTATTGGATTAAATAATTGAAAAGAATATTTTGTTCAAACCAGGGGATTGGTGACAGAAAACAGCATGAAATAGAGAATTTGCTATTCATTAGAAAGCTCCTCAGAAGATCCCAGAGGAACAACTGTCCATAGGTTCAGCCACTGTGCAGAAAGAATTCTGATCCCCTGTGAGGAAGCCCTGGAGCCTTATCCTAATGGCTGGATCCTGGGATAAGATAAGGTACATGCAGCACATGATTTGGACTGTGACAAACCCAGTATCCTCCTTATCAGTGATCTGAGCCCTTCTCAGGCAGCTTTCAGATAGGTGCACCATGCAACTGTGAGCAGGAATTCTCAGGTGTGGCTGTAGGAACCAACCATGCCATGTGTGAGATGCATGTGTTTTGGGCATCACTGGTTGTGTTTGAGTGGTGATTTTTTTTCCTTTTTTTTTTTTTAATCTTTATTGCTATAACTAATTTGATCATATTTTATTAATTTTACTGAAATGTTTGAATTCAGCAAGGTTTCAACTATTTTCTGGCGTGCTAACCAAGGCAATATTGAGATTAGTCTGAAAATCTTTGCGTGTGTTTTGGTGGGGAGAGAATAGGACTCAACACACCATAGTGCTACCAAAGATGGAGTAAGATTCCTAATGTTCTCTCTTAGGAAAAGTGAAAGAACCTATCAGTCCTATGAAGTTTTCCATCTGAAGTAGATAAAATTATTGAGAAGGGAGGAGAGCCAGTTAAGAGAAAGCAATAGGGAGAATTTGAAAGGATGAAGCAAAGGGGAACTATTAATTTCCATATAGCACTGAATTACTGTTATTATTTTCTGAAGAATGTGTTCTTTTGATGAATATTTCTTAGGACATTGGGCAAAATAAAATATTAAATTAACACTGGATTTCAACAGTTCACCATAGTTTGTTTCAAGTTGTGTGAGTTTACACTAGGTGAGATACACATTGCTTAATATACATATTCACTTTTCCTAGACCTAATTAACATCTGGATAATTAATAAAATAATCTTTTCCTGGTTAATAGGAGGACCGTGTAGGAGAGCTGTGTTGTTCTCCTGGTTTATTTCCTGAGTAATCAAGACCTACATATCCCCACTTTATGGAGTTTCCTAAAGTTTAAAAACTAAGGGTGCACTTCCTTTTATCCTGTGAGCAGTGCTGCACAGACATGGAGCACTGGTTGCAACTTCATCTGGCATCCACACAAAAAGTTACTTTTTTTCCTTCTTTGAAAGTTACTTATGCAATTGGACAATTTCGCATTAACCTTGGACCACAAACAGGAAGCTCATCTTAAGACTCAGTTAGCTGATGATGTTTCATCAATAGCAATTAAAAAAAAAATCTTGCAAATTGATTTCCTCTATTTTTCTTTGCTGTTGATTTGGTATCAAGCCCACTGAAGTCAGATTCCCACAGTTTCCCAGTTAGCAGACGAGACAGGAGGAAGAAAGACACTTCTAATTCTCAGAGAAAGCAATTGTTTACTTTTCATGAGGTCTCACAGAAATCACAGAAGCTATTCAAGAAATAAACCCCCCCTATTATTTTACATCTTGACTACACATTGATTGTTGCTCTGTTTTTCTGAAGTTATTGTGTCCAGATCAATTTCCCTCCATACAGAAGTATTTTGAATGTACCTACTCAGGTTAAGAGCCAGAATTATATGTTGGCATTGGATATTTCTAGGGGCAAAAATCTAGCTAAAAGCAGTAGCATTCATCTTGCTTGCCTGCAAACCAACAGGAGAGCAAAAAGAAACGTGCAAGCACTCTACCTATAATTGAATATGATTGCACTACAATTATACACAGGGTACTGTAAATATTAGTGGGTGTTATGTTAGTGATGCTTCAAAACCCATGCAGAATCATGAAGAGAGATTTTTTTTCCTTCCCTTTAATTTATTCACCTGTGGATTACTTACATTCCGCTCAACACCAATCACACTAATAATAATAATTCCTGCATAAAAGTCAAACTGCACATTGTATTTTTTTGCCAAATATCATAGCAATTGAGCAGAAATAATGCAGAAACAGAAAGTTGTACTAAAATAGGCTTATGCAAATGTAAAAAATTGAACCATTATAATATGTGCAGTTTATATTACAAAGAATATGCAGTTTTAGATGATATGCCTGGAAACGATTGTGATTTTGGCTAGCTCTGCACTCCTGGCTCTTTATTTTTGTCACAAAATTGAAGCTATGCTTATAGTAAAGAAACAGAAGCCCCAGTGATCTGTTCTGCTTTTCTTATTTTTAAGGAATTAGGTCAGACTGAAAGTCAGCTCACCAGAATATGAAATACAACCTAAGTCCCAGGCTGAGACAGTAGAAACTGAAGTTATCAAAGGTGAAAAGAGAGACTTCACAATACAAATCATATTAATCCAGAGCCTTAGATGTGTCACCATACAATTTTTTTTAATTTCTTCTACTCTAAACAGATTATAATACAAGGAAATATTTGTATTTCTTTTTTGTCTGTTTCCATGTGGGACTAAGCTGACATGTCTTACAAAATAAAAAATTAGAAAAAATAAAATAATTTTTTATGTGATAGTTGGTTCTGTAAACCAATTTTCATGTATTTTAGATGGGTGGGTACTGAATGCCTTGCTGACATGTCCAGTTGTCAGTCTTATGAAGAATCTCTCCATAGCCAGGAAATTATTGACTTGGCTGTTCCATATAGTGTTCAGCTCTCAAAAAGGTATATAATCTGAAGGAAACCTCAGAGAATTATTGCTTAGTGCAAGTGGCAAATGCCATCCCAGGAAAAAAAAAAAAAAAAAAATTGTGTTATCTAGATAGCAATAATAATTTCATGCAATCCACTAAGCCCCAAGATAATTTTATGAATTAAATCAAATTTGCAACTCATTGCAGCCCCAGTGTGAAGACAACGTATTCAAAGAAGCTAATTCAGAAATGAGAACTGGAAGCTCACTTTGACACAACAGAGGAGAGAAAAATATGGGAACTGGATTCTGCACCAGTGCTCAGGGTCAGCTGTAGCTGAGCTCTAAGATTATTTGAGGAACAAAATATCACTGGCTGCATGTCCAAGTGGCAGAATAAGGTCACAAGTACAATCCTACTGTCCATCAGAGAATGAAATATGAAGCAGAAGGGGGAAAAAAAACCCTCAGTGCAAACTTCAGGTAGCAGAAGAACAATGCATATTTGCAAAGAAATATTTGTTAGTGCAGTGCAGCACCTAAACTCCAGGAATTTTATTTACCCAACATAAAATGAGCTGATGCATACGTGCTTCAATGCTGGATTAGGGAGCAGAAAGAAAAAAGAGACTCGGTATGGAGTAGATAACGACAAAAGCTGGAACTAAAATTTTTCACACAGGTAGAAACAGCAGAGCTTTAAGCAACCTCTAGATAAAACCAGAAGATGGGAGCATCAATTATTCAGTGATTTGAAACACGAGTCGCACCAACCCTGGGCTGATATTTTATACATGTACACTTGCACGAAAAGGAAGCGTACTTCTGTCTCATTCTTTTCATTTACACCAACTATTTCACTATCTAGTATGTGGAATATATTCTCAATAGTGTATTCAGAAGCACTGCTTCATGGGCAACAGTGATTAATTTTTTTTTTTTCTTCCCCACCAAACATACAACAAGGATAGGCTCATTAATTTAGAATATTTAGTATTCACTGCTGTCGTGGAAAGCTACAGACCACTTCTTTGGAGTACATGGGAAAACCAGTTTGCTTTTGAGGAATGGACTTCACTTGAGGCTAGATCTTTTCATGTAGATATTTGTGGATAAATAGGGCTGAAACAGCTTTAATTAGGCCTATCCCTCCCTTAAAATAACTCATGAATAAAAATGAACAAATTTTTTTTTGGTCTCCATGGCAACTTTCCCTTATGAGGTTTCTCAAAGACTTTTTGTAGTAAGAATTTCTTACCCAAATATGTACAGAATGGATATCCTCAACTTTCACACTCTAAAACCAGATCAAGTTCTCAATGTCAAGCTCCATGATTCTTGTAGACACGTGTGACAAATAATAAAATAAAACAAATATTTTTAACATGAAACAAACAGGACTCAAACTGGATTTTACATGGCAAAGAAAAAAAGAGCAGCTAAAAGGTTAATCACAGAAGGGAATATTAATTGGAGATAATGGCTAAATCTTCCCAATGCCTGGAGAGGCACTTGTAGACTAGAGTGCTTTCTTAAAGAAGAGCACCTGCTTCAAGCAGCCATCTAGTTTTTAACCCTCCTACTGAATGGGTTTCGAAGGTCTTAACCCTGATTCTGTGACAAGTGCCTTTTGCTGATGATAATTCTTAACTCAAGAGCAGAATTCATTCAGTTCTACTCACGAAAATGTTTTACAGCTTCCTCTTTTTCAGATATTTCAGAAGAATAATTAGGCTTGAACAACTGAGAAAGGACAGGTGAGGAACCCAGGAAACAGAACTCAGTTTTTCAGAACTTTGGTGTGCAAAGTAGCAGCCTTTTTCTTTGGTTCTCTTTACAGCCAGATTCCTCAAGCCTCCTGATTCATGCTCTAAGCCACTCTTCTTTCACTGATTTGAGCTTTATATTCTTTTCATTGAATGCAAAAATAATAAATCTGTTGAATGCTTGAGAGTTCTTCTAGACATAAGAAATGTCTGTTTCTTTCGCCCTCCAAAATTACTGGCAAGAAGAACACAAAGATTATAGAGGAAATGGTGGGAACTGTGATGAAGCTGCTTAAGAAGATAAATTCAAGGGATTTGTTGCAGATCTGAAGTAAAAGATTATACATTTGTACATGTAGAACTATGTATAACAACTTGTTGTGCATGTCATTTGGTGATCAAGCTATTTAATAGTTTCTTGTTGCTTATAAAAATAGTGCAAGGATAAGGGTGATGAGGAGGAAGGAAAATTGATACAACATCATGAGAATATATTCTCCCTCTAACAGAGGTGCAGGACATGCACACAGACATCTAACTCTGTTAGGAAAGGAGAGAGAGAGGTGACAAAGAAATCCTGTCTTTCAAAACTCTCCAAATCAAATCCCTCAAAGCCTGAATATGCTGACGTTTGCACCTACAAAACAAAAAGCCACTCAAAGCAAATACTGTGCAGTAACTACAAAAGAGTTCAAAGTGAACCACTCTTGAAATGCTACAAGAGAGGAGTCATCACCTCCTTCCAAAAGGGAGATTCTGAAGACGTATTCATCCATTGTTCAGTCCTGCCAAATGATAAAGAGATCCCAAAGGAACACAGCAACAGATTCCAAGGGTTTTTTCAGACAAAAAACTGCTCCAGCTCCAAGGCAGTTCCACCTGTAACATGCCAGATGTCATTTTTACTCATGCTTCAATGTCAACACACATTGCCCAGGTGGACAGCCCAAGTTTCAACTGCTGCTGCTTTAAAAGATCAAAGTGCTTCTAAACATCAGTGTTCATATACACTTTCACATGCCTGAAGTTCCTCTCTGGAGCTTCTGGCATTGGAACCTTTGTACAGCAGGATGGATTTAGGGGGTTTCCTCCCATTTAAGTGGCTACTCAGGCCATAAGAAATGTCACCTCTGAATGCTGCACCCTAAGAGAGATGATGTTCTTTGGTTAATGGAACGCTTAGGGGAAGGAGTATATAATTAACTTTACTGTTATTATCTTAAAGATGACAATGATTGAACTATATTTTAAATTATTGGCTTGATGAGCTGAGACACACAGCATCTGCAGCTCCCACTGATGTCCAACAGATGTGGCAGTTCAGCACCTCTGAAAGCAAGACTTTTATATTTTCCCATTGTTTCTAATGCCTCCTGAGAAGCTTGAAAGAGAAATCTGTTGGAGCTCTGGAGTGTCTTCTTTCATAGCTCACACGTTCTGCTTTGTTATTTCAGTAACCTCACGAGCCTTCCTATGCTGATAATGGTTCATATAATGATCTGGGGGAAAATGAATTATTTTTAATAAAGGATTACACTGAGGTTTTAGATAGATATAAGAAAAAAATCATTCAAATGGGAGTCTAGCAACTTGACAATACCTCTTTAAATTTATCCAGCTTTTACAGATAAGCCAGTTGCCAGATGTATTTATGCTAACGGCAAAGGACGAGAGATTTAAGCTGAATTCCTTATTCTTTGGAGACTTTTGGTTTGACCTCGTGTAAGTTAGCTCAGTTCTCTGTGCCCTGGTCTAATTTAGCAAGTCAGTTTCTTTAGGATATAAAATACTGAAAAATTATCTGTACTGTGATTTAAAAAATACCACCCTCCTTTTAACTGTGCACTCAGCCACTACTGTAACACAAATGTTATAAACTCTTATTTGGGCAGTGAATGAGGTGGAAATTGAGAATAGTATTCAACTGAGAAACTAGCTTATTTACTATCATTTTAATAGTGGCAGCACATCATCATAGCCTCCTTCTATCCTAGCACAGCTGCTGCACTTATTAGGCAAGCAAGCTGTAATCAGCCACTTAAAGTTGTCGGTGCATCACAGTTGTGCCCAATTTGTCTGTTTAAGTTCATTCTTAACTGTGCCGGCCTCTTTTTCTCTCCCCTAAAACATTTCAGATGAGGGCCACAGATACATCAAAGCGGCAATATTACACAAAATTAATTCAGCAGTGAGACAAATGTTTTCAATTTCGAGGGGTTTTATTGGTTGGTTGGTTTGGTATTTATCTTTGCAAAGGGAAAATTAGGTATGCTGAGAGTTCACTAATCAGGGTTCTCCAATTTTTTCCACTCAGATGGGACAGAATTGGCATAAGCATGTGGCCCACTTGAAAATTTTTTGCATTTTCTTTTTTTTCATGCTTGCTGGAAAATTAAATAGTCACAAACTATTTTTCCATTTGTGGCTGTTAAAAGTATTTGGAGCAGTATAGAGAGTTAAATAATATCATTGCATCATTAACTCAATAGATGGGAGCCTTAAGTTATGGTAAGCAGGCAAAAGGAAATCTCAGTTTTAAGTGACCAATTTGTGGGTTAGCAGGTTCTTCCTTTGGCAGTACTAACATGAATCATGCAGCAAATTTGAAACAAAATGGAACAAAACCACAAAAAAAACCCAGAAGTTCAGTTATTGCAAAACAATCAATATCTCCCAGTGAAATAACTACTACATGGTCCTTCCATGGTGGGTTTGGATAGTGTGCTGTACTGAACAAAAAGGTCTGCAAAAAAATAATGAAACAAATTAAATATCTGTTAGCTCTCAGCAAAAGGAGTTTTACTCTATATCTAGGTCAAAATTTCATTCTCCAACTAAGTATCCTGCCAATATCAGAAAGGTTTTATTTACCTCTACTAGTTTTAGGGGTTTTTGTTAATTTTTCTTCAATTAACTTGAGCCCTGATTATGCACAGGGACACAACACTAACTATTCCAGCACTCAGAGGATTTCTGTCTGCTGTAAACCACAGGAAAGACAAGTAAATCTTAATAAATATAGTAACATTAGCCAGCATACCTAACCAAGAATGCACATGAGGAAAGATATTAAAAGGTCTTCTACATACAACCTGTAAGTGAATTTAACTGTGAAAGCACACTACATATCTGCTGGGATATTGAGCTCATTCCATTATTTCTTACACATAAAATTATACAAGAAAAATAAAGTAAGCCAAAAATTCCACACTGTTTGAAAGAAGCAGGATATAATCCAGGAGAGCAACTTCTGAATCTGCTGGAGCATTCTCATTTTATTACTTGTTTTACGCATAATTTTTTCCCAGTCTATTTATCAAGTAATGAATTGGGGTTTTTTTTCTCTTTCCCTACTATTCTTTCAGCATTTTTTTTTTTTTTGGCCTACTTCAGCTGCTTTGGAAGTTAGCAGAAAATAACCAAGAGTGTGAATGAGAATACATTTTCCTAATGCAATTCATCATGGCAGTTATCAATTTATCAGTTTATGTTTTATGGGTTTTGTTTTTAGTTTTGTTTCTAAAATATATAATGAGTATTCTTCCAGCCTCCAGTGCTTTATGGCTTGGAGATACTCAAAAGCCACCTGGATGTGGTTCTGAGCAAACAATTCTTAGTGGCCTCTTCTCTCTCTCATGCCCAAACCTTAACAGTAATGAAAAATGCCAAAGCAAGGCTGTGAGGAAATTTCATCTCAGTGATATTAAGTTAGAGTAGAAGTCTCTCAAATATCTGGGTAATGTCATTTGAGGGAACTGAAGATGCTAAGAAAAATACTTCCTACTGAAACTTTTTCTGCGGGACAAAACCCCAAAACCAAACCTGTAAAAAAAACTAAAACCAAACTGGACCAAGCAAGATGGGGAAAGAAAAACATCACAAAAATCCTCAGTTCAAAAAACTATATGGGATATTGGAATACAAAAAAAGTTATACCTTTGGCCTGAGAACTCTCAGTTTCAGCTTTCTAACAACAACAAAACCAAAATTATGTCTGTAGGATAAATTCATTCTGTTTTCCTTGTTGCTCAGAACAATTCATTTCCACCTCATTATCTTCAATCTAGATCAGCGGTCCATCACCCTCAACAGAATTTCTCTTGTTATGCAACAACTTTCTGGGTCTAAGAATTTTCATGCTATTTACATCATTTTTCTGTATATTAAGAATTCATATATTTTGTTCCTTCATGTGTATTTTTTAGTTCTATTTAAAAAGCAAGATTATATTTCCCTGAGGACAATAATACCAAGAAGGAGAAAAAAATAACAGAAAGGAATTTTATGTTTATCTAACTCATGCTTAAGACTGAAATCAGTGAACCTGCTGGAGAGAAAAAAAAAAAAAGCCAGTGAGAAAGCAGCCATTTCCATGCACGTTCAGTTTTGAAGCTAATGTACTAAAAAAAAAATGAAAAACAGAAATAATAAAAAAATAGCCGCACCAGTGAAAAAACTGCAAACCTCATATTAGTTTTGTTTGCTAGGTTCTAGTGCAGTAAATATCTGTAATACATTTAAAGAGAACACAAAAGGGAATAGAAGAATAACCCCTAGACACAAGTGAATGATGCATAGTCCAACAAACAATCTAAATTTGAGCATTTCTATTCGAACACATCCCCTGGAGATCACTTTCAATCTATAAGAAGAGTTTATAGAGGCTGAAAATGAGAAGAGCTTCTTGTGAATCTGACACTGTTGCATATTTGCTTTTATATGTTGTTCCTTTAAAAAGCAAAATGTGAGATGTTTCAGTGAGAAACTAATATTTCCAGAGTGGCAAAGATGAGGGAGAAAATTAGAATATAATAAACTGCAATGTTATCAAAATAATGTTCTCTCACTGAAGAAAAAAGGTAGGATACTGGTTTTTTTCCATCTTTTGTATATGAGACAGATGGGGGTCTACATATCTTTAGGCATGACGTTTAACAGTCTTCAACAAATAGACCAGGATCTTCTTTTTTTTTTTTTCTTTTTGGTCAGTGTCACCTTCCTGCCCTGCTTATACGCCAGAAAATGTGTGGGAAGAGAGCAGAGAACTCATGCCAGTACAGTACTGACACACAGTAGCTCCATTTGAGCAACTGCTTCAGGATATGCCTCGAGCAACTTTCATATGTTAAATACTCATATGAAGGGAAAAGTAATTTTTACAGCCTGAAAAGGTTTATTGGATTCTCAGCCACAGTTGCTCCAAAGACTGACTCAGCAAAGCGGATATCAGGTGGATGCTTTCAGGAGCAGATTAATTTTTCATAGACCCAGGAATAGCCAAAAAATCTAGGATGTTCTGGTTTAGAGTGTAAGCCACACACAAAAGGTGTGCTATTCCAGGTAAACAAAATACATGAGTATGGAGTGAAAGAGGAACTGAATTTGATTTGTTTCCTGCACAGAGATAATATGTCATAAGAAAATTCCAAAGGGGAATAGGCAGCAAATTTAGAATTTACATAAACTAAAATATATGTTAAATTAGATTCAAGAACAGCATGTGAAATCTGATACTGAGCGTGCTAAATGTAACTGAAGATCCCCAGAAGAACTGAAAGCAAATTGTTTTCCTGCAGGAAAAAGAAAGATGTCCTTAAAAATAAAACCATACAACAGTGCCAATGCGCTATCAAATAAATACAGTACAATCCCCTTGATTGGGATAACTCAACAGATAACTTATTGTCTCAACTGGCCTACTTTAGAGAAGTAGTTCTTAAATAAAAGTTGTCCCACCTTCCAAAGAAAAAAAAAAAAAAGTTGATTGCTGAAAAGATTATTTTTAGACTTCTACCTCCCATTCCTTAGAATTGATGTGCCTTATTATTTTAGCTAAGGGTGAAATATATAGATTCCCTTTTATTTTAAGTTTCAGGTAATTACATTAACACATTGAAGAACATTTATGCAATGCTGTCCATGATGGAAAACCTAAGCTGCCATTAAATTCAATTAAACAGATTACTCTTACCTCAAACTTAATTTTATAATGTATAAAAATAACTTAGGGTCACTCAATAAAGCACCTATGTTGATTTAGCCAGGAGACCAAGTATATTTCACATTAAAAATCAGCAAGAAGTGTTGTCATGGTTTAATCCAGCAACTAAAATTTACACAAGATGTCCTCCCCATCCCTGGTAAAAAGGGAAACAACTGGAAGAGTAAAAGTGAGAAAGTTCATGGGTTGAAATAAAGACACTTTAACAAGTGAAGCAATCTGGGCATGCAAGCAAGGCAAAGAAAGGAGTCCATTCCCCAGTGCCCATGGCTGGGAGGGTGTTCAGCCATCCCCAGGATTGCAGGGCTCCGTCACACACAGCAGTGACCTGGGAGGATGAGCACCATGACTTGAAATTTCCCTCCCTTCCTGCTTCTTCCTCTGGGTTTATACAATTATTATGATATCATCCTGTAGGGAATATCCCTGGGGTCACTTGGGGTCAGCTGTTCTGGCTAGGTGCCCTCCCAGCTCCTTGTGTCCCTCCAGGAGACTCCCTGGTGGGGAGGGGGAGAGGCAGAAAAGGCCTTGGCTCTGTGTAAGCCCTGCTCAGCTCTAAAGAAAACTTGTCTCTCTTATCAACACCATTTTCAGCCCAAACCTGAAACACAGACCCATACTAGCTTCTGCAAAGAAAATCAACTCTACCCCAGCCAGCACGAATTTTTATTGAGTATTTTTGCTATCAAAGAGCTACACAAATTTTCAAACCCCTCTATGAACACAAATTATTTTAGCCCCCATTAAAAGGGCTAAAAGCCCTTTCAAGAATGAACAGCCATTAACCAGCCTATGGTAATAAGGATAATTACCATGTTTGCTATGCTGGTTACGAAATGCAAAAATAATGAATTAAAATTAATTAATGATTTAGTCTTCTGAGGGAGCAAATTCAGTGTGGGACAGGTACCACATAAACACTTTCCATGAGCTATTCAGAGTAACCTGCAGCTAGTAAAAGTGCTGAACCTTCTGTTCTGACAATGTCTTCTGGGCATACAGAACATTGCAGCAAAGACTGAAAGGCTGTGATACCATATACCCAAAAAAGGTTTTAAGTAAGCAGATTAAAAATAAAAGATAACCTTAACCTGGAACCCAGATTAATAACAACTATCCCTACTTGCAGTATGACTTCTCACCTTCTCTGAAGGATAAGGCTTTCAGAAGTATTCTACTCCAAGAAACTCCACTGGAAAACCTGTGGCTAAACACAAACTCAAATATTGGTCTGTACTGAACATCAGTGCCTCTCTCTGTAACAAAGTTTTCTCTGCATGTTCCTCTTATCCTTCCCACATAACTTATGAAATCTCTGAGGAGTTTGCAAGATCTTACTTGATAATTTATTTGAGCATTACAGCTCTAGGGTGTACAGGAATACAGAGTTATGAATGGCAACTATCAGAGACTATATTACAGAGATTATACTTTAGCCATAAGAAAAAAGGTAAGACAACCTAGATGACAAACAACATACACACATAATCATGATGGCTTTTTTTCCAGTGCATGTGATGCATCTTAACATGGTCCTGGACTACAGAAAATGTCTTTAATAGAATCCCAGTTAAAGAGAAACAAGAATATCTTGGGCTGGATTACAAAATTTGCAGGCAGCAGGTCTATGAGCGTGATCCCACCCCTCCTGAGCACTTGTGACCAGTCTTGAAGTACTGTGACCAGTCTGGACTCCCCAGTAAGATGACTGGCATTGAGTGAGGCCAGCTCAGTATCACAAAGACTGCTGGGCCTGGTTAACACTGTCCCAAGAGGCAGCTGAATACAAACTCTTCTCAGAGCTACACAGGAGGAGAATAAGAGGCACTGAACCAGGTCACAACCAGGGTAAGTCCAACTGACTGTTTGCTAAAATATTTTCGCAGTAAAGGAGATTAAATGCTAGAATAGGTACATAGAGAATTTAGGAAATAACCACCTTTAGAGGTATTCTAAACTTGACTAGATGAGGCCTAAGCACTGATCCTTTGATCAAGTAGTTTCTGGTTTTTCTTATGTAACAGATTAATTTCCCTTTGATCCAGCCTTCACAAAGATAAAATCTGCAATGGGATCTGCATTTAAATTTCTCCCACCGAGAGCAACGCAATGAAAGCTCTAATCTTGAGGCAGAAAAATTCTTCATTCCCCAAATGTTCTTTTACCATCATCTTTTTATCGTTTCAATGACAAAGATAAAATATGCCCATAGAAAATATCTGATTTAACTAGAGTCTGCATGTTAACATGGACTTACACATTTTTTTTTTTTCTTTTTAAGGTGTCCTGATTTCTATTTGGCTTTGATGTGATTTAGGAATCCAGATTACCTATGAAATTGAGTGCTAGTGTAGGAGATAATCAGGAAATACTTGATTCCTGTTGTAGTTTCATCAGGGTGAATAAATTTAGCAATCATTTTTTCTAGTTAAAATCTTCTATGTAAAGATGAAAAAATATTTTTAAGCCACCTGTCCTTTAGGTATTCTAGAAATTAAATTCAGTAGATATAAAACTTGTGTATGTCTAACTGCATATCCAGGGGTGTATGTCAGGAACCATCCTTAAACAGGAACCAATGGGCACTGTAAGTGTAGGCACAAATTTAGAAGAAGTTTAACAGTTATAATTATTACAGATATGAGCTGTTTCTTTTGTCTAAACTAATGGAGAAGATCACACTTTTAGCTAATATCCTTTCAAGCTTAATTAGCATTCATAGGCACTATAATTCTCCATGAGGAGAAAGATCTGCATGTTTCTAAACTCACTGAAAAGCACTTGTCAAGTACCTCCCTTTTTCTATCCATTCTTTCGTTCTATGAGAATACTAAGGATGCACATTTGAGGCAGAGGCAGTAGGCACCACCACCATGAGGCTCTTCTCTCCTCTTGGAAACAAACATCATTTTAGGCATAACTAACAGGAAAATGATGGCACTGTGTTGGGTGATGCTTAATCTACTTCAAGAGAGTGAGGTGATAAAATTCTAGCTCATTTGCTAATAAAACATGACCTTTCAGCAAATTTTTCTTCCTGCTTCTGTTTCCTCCAGAAAAAATGATACCAGCCCTGACTGCTGAGTGGACAGCTCTTCTATACCTTCACATCACCACCTGGGCTCCCACCCCAAGTGCTTGTTACCAAAGCTGTGGCAACAGGATCATAGAAGTTATAAGATGCAGATATGCAACCAGCAGGAAATGAAAGCTGTTTTTCACATAGCTTACTTTAAAAACCTTTAGAAACTTCTAAAGAATACAGCACTTTTGCTGTCACGATAATCCAAGAACACTGATTTAGATTCTACTAACGCTGAATATTTCTTCTGCAGAATCTGCTATGTATTGCACGTGATTGTTATGCAAGCTCAGATGTTTCTCCAGCACAATGACACTTCAGTTCTAATCTATATA
Organism: Rhipidura dahli; assembly: GCA_013399225.1. NCBI lineage: Eukaryota > Metazoa > Chordata > Aves > Passeriformes > Rhipiduridae > Rhipidura > Rhipidura dahli. The sequence continues at coordinate 365,906 of VXAC01002373.1, read as the reverse complement.
GATTTCAAAATTCTGCTACTGTCTCCAAAAGAATAGAAAGTTACCTCATTTAATTGTATATCACGTGTATTCTGTTTACAATATGGCTTCTAAACCATAAAATGATCATTCCTTGGTCATCAGAGTAACATGTTTGATACTTTTAAATGTGAGACAACACTATATTCATGCCATACATAGGAAAATAACCAAATTAATATCTGTCAAGTTATGTTTTACAAGTATCAGTGTTACATCATATTATTAAAAACTGTGGGAGGCAACTACTACATGAACAACTATCATCTTTGAAACTCTAGTATTTAGAACAAGAAAAGTGGGTAGTCTCCTATAACACACACTTCATTTGAAAGAAAGTCAATATTGTATAGCAGCTCAGCTGCCTTATCAACGTACTTTTTGTGTCAAACTCTTAGACTTTATGACTAGCCAGAAAAAATATCTTGAATACATGCAGACACAAGTTATTGATAACTTTTCTCTTTATAGAAGTGACTTCTTTTGCCCCTAAAGTGACAGTAAATTCTGAGCTAAATTATAGCAAAAATGCTACAGTTTAAACTATTAAAAAAAAAAAGTTTTGGGAAAATAATTAATGTATATTACATAAGTAAGTTACATAAATGTTTTAGTTGAACATTATACATTATTTGGGTTTTGGCATCCTGTGTGTTTTCTTCAGACTGGAAGAAAATCCTTATAGAAAGTTGAAAAATGTATATTGTATGTTAAAGCATATGTAAATCTTTATCACTTTGAATGATGTACTGCACCTGCCATGCATCCAAAGAGCTGTAGACAAGACCATATGTAAGATTCCACCTCTGAATTTTCTTATTGTCAGGAGTACACCCATTTCTTTTCACACACAGCACTGTAGCCTGCAAGTGCAGTAAATAAAGTGTTATTATGGCTAAGAGTAGGATTCAGGGACTGCATGAGCTCTGCAAGGTCTCAGCCTTAGGATTTGTCAGGCTTCATGTGGCTTGACTTGCCTGTGGCTTGTGGTTAAACTTGTTTAGCTGTGATGGCAGTTGTTTAATGACCAGGTGAGTATTACCTAATTGCTTTCAGTTTTATCTTAGCCTTGAGAAATTGTATTGTATAAAGCCTACTGTTATAGTAATTTTGATACTTATCTGTAATGAACAGATAGTAATAATAAGTAGCCTTCCTGTGCAGAGTTAACTCTGACCCTGGAAAAAAATGAGCAACAGAGATGTGCAGTTAGATAATCATAAAGGCTCTAAAAGTACCACCACATGATGAAACCAGAAACACTCAGCCAGATAAATTCATCATTGACCAATTACTGTTCATTAAAGGAAAGCTGCCTCAGGAGCTGAACAAAACCAGTTTTAGGGACATGAAAGAACATACATTCAACATATGTAAAATAGTGCACATAGGGCAAATTTTGCCTCTGTGGAATTGCAGACCAAGAAAGGAAAAACAAAGTATACAGCTCTGGAAAAACATAAAATAGCTCCTAGTCTATACTAGAATTGAATAATTTTCATCTTCAACACCATATTCCTCCTGGTGAAGCACTTGGGATACAGAAGGAACATAGGCTGGGTAAGTAAACAGAAAACATCAGTTCATTCCCAAAAATGCTACAGGTGTTAAAAGGTTGTCATCATAATTAGCCTAAAAGTAGCCACTTTAAGTACTAGCAAAGATTTTTAATTAGACTAACTACATATATATATATATATATACATATATACACACACAAAAAAAAAAAGGCAAAAAACAAAAAACCCCAAACATTTGATATTTATGGTGTTTCTTTTTTACCACAGAAGCTTTGGAGTGTTTGGTTTTCTACCCCCACTCTTGAAGTTTAATCTGAAAAGTTCAATCAGGAATTATTGCAAACCTTCTGCCACAGACTGTTGATTTCTTCTGCGGTTTTTCTATGCCCTGAGATTCGGATCATGGATATTGCTGATTTAGTCCTCCATTCTGAACAGACTGCAACTCATTAATCATTTGAATTCACTTGTTTGAATACCACTAGATATATATCATGTGACTTGTTTTTAAGTCAAAAAGCCCAGAAACCAGGAAATAAATATGCAAAAGAATCTTTTCCAGAGAATGAAAACAGGGGAAAATAAACAAAAACATATTAATGAGAATGTCGCATAAGAAGAAGCAAAGCAAATTCCAGTCTTTTGTTTCACATTATCAACTATTCAAAGCAGAAACAACAAAAAAAGAGAAATGTCCTCGTCTGTGAAGCAAAATGTCAGTGGATTTTGCATAACAGTTAAAAATATACACTGAGGCAATCAAAAAGTCTACAATGAAATTACAACAAAGAAATGTCAAGTTAGGTGTTGTGAGCTCATGAGGAAATGTTCACTCTGACTACTAAATGCATTTTCAGTAAAAATGTTACTAAAAAAGGAGGGGAAAAAGAATATCTATTTTAATCTATTTATACAAAATTATAATCAGGCTGGTTTTCATCTGATGAACAGTATCCTCTTAAGGATCTTTACACTAGGAGCAGTCTTAAAAATATAAACTGAGAGAAGTAATCTAAAAATTTACATTCAGTTGGAAATAATGGGTTTCTAAAGCTGTAGGTTACCTTAGTGCCTACTACACTACAGATACCTTAAAGAGGTAACTTTCTGAATTGTGCTGCTAAACTGCAATAAGGAGACAAAAGAATTTATTTAAAAACTTCTCTGTAGGTCTTGAATTTTAGGAAAAAAAGTAAAATTCTAAACTAAGAATAGCAACAAATAATTTTGAAGAACATTTATTAAAGGGAAGGGAACCCCAAGGATTTGTTTAAACTTTATAAAGCATCTAATATAATTTCTTTTACAACTGTATAATTCTGAAAATTTTTGAGGTATCTTTTTCAATATGAATTTTTTATGCAAAATGGATGCTAAAAGAATTCATTACTTTATTTTTTTTTCTTTCATTATTAATTTTTAATCACAGATCTCTAGATTCAAGCAGTGGTAAAGCCATGAGGGTGTGGTATTCTGTTATTTCCTTCAAACCTTATATGCTGTTTATAATTTAAAATCCTGCTGGCAGCGTGATGGGTCCCTGACAGATTTCTCAGACAAAATGGGCAAGTCCTTTCACCTGTGCATGCCATGCAATGTATTTTCACCTTCACGGTCTTCTCCTATGGATCATCCCTCTATCTCCTGCATGAAAGAAGCCTATTTCTCTAACATCAATCAGCAGGATGGGAGCACATGGTGTCAGTTCAACAGGTGCTGAGCAGGTCTCTGATATTTAAATCAATTCATCCTTAGTTAGAAAAAGAGAAACCTGCAGACAGATACAGTCTGGAGTTAACAAAATGACAGCAAAACGCTGAAAGAGAACCAGTTTGTTGCTGCTTTTTTT
>VXAC01002373.1:338025-356033 GCA_013399225.1 Rhipidura dahli | reverse complement strand
TATATATATATATATTACAAGTTTCACCTTGTTTTCCATTTCAATTTGTCTAGCTTCAGTAGCAGAAATTAAAATTAATCTGGCAGAAAAAAAGCATCTAGTAAAGAGTCCTTTTCTGCCAGAAACATTCCTCCTGTGCAGGTACTTGTAGAAGATGATCAAATTACCTTTTAGTTGTCTCTACAATAAGTTAAATGGATTGCAGCAGAAAGAGGATGTCCTTGTTACAGAAGGCAGAATGAAAGCATTTTGCACAAATAATTTCTACCAGAACAGCTGGAAGGCTTATAAGCTTATCCTTATATCTCAAAATAGCACACGAGCTCCTCTGAACCAAGCCAGGATCATGTGCAGTCACACAAAAGGGAACACTAACAGAAACTGTGGTAATTTTTTTTTAAGTTAAGTGGCTGTGTACTACAAGGAGTAAAACCACAGAAAATAGAGGTATTGAGGTCTTACACTTTGCATTCAAGATGGAAAATGCTAAAAATCTATTCACGTACACATATCTATGTGTAAACGTGTACACATATCTGTACGAATGTGCACAAATATGCATATACATATGTATACCCATAGATATAAGAGAGTCTTCATTACTAAGATCAAAAGCAAAACAGGCAGAAAAAAATCTTGTGTGTCAACATTTCAACACTAAAGAGGTTTTTCAACCCAAATGAATGCAAGAGTCATTTCAATATAATATTCTGTGTCATAAATACCTTACTTGGTTCAATAATGGTGTTAATGCCCATTGAAGTAGCAATTGCAATGCAATGTGTCATAGTGTTTACCATTTTATGGGCAGATTATTTTTTGTAAAGAAGCACTTTTAGAACCATTGCAACACTTAAGACATTTTTGTCTCTTGACATTAAAACTCTGTTTCAAGTAATGCATGCAATGCATGACAAAGAACAAAAATATTTTGGAACTAAATACATGATTATTGGCTATGATTCTTGAGGACAAAGTGAGTTTTAATGAGAGACAATTTTTCACTCTCATTTTACTAGTCCAACATAACTTTCAATACATTCCAAGAATAAGCAGATTAGAATAATCTAGCCATAAGTATTACTTTTATTTTGGTGCCATGAAAAAAAAAACAACAAAAAACAATTGTCTTTTAAACACCAATGATAACAGCAGCTATGGTGATAACAACTTAGCATAATTCTTATGTTTTATTTATGTCAATATAAATATACCATAATAAACAATTAAACCCCAAATATTTATAATCCATGCCTTTTTGTGCTTTCTGCTAATAATACAAAGAGAAAGAAAAAAAAAAAAAATCAATATTTTGAAAGAAAACCAGCCATTTAATCATGGAACAGTTAAACAGGGTGTATAGTAGTAGTTTACCTAATTATGAAGGTATTGCAGAGCATTAATTATTTAGCTAAAGAATGTAAGATGGATTAAAGTTTAGTACATGAAGCTCTTTTCAGATTGTTTTACTAATTGTGAAAAATGAAATTAAGTTTATCACTCTAGCATGTCTGTCTGGGGAGTTTTTTCTGTTTGTTTGGGGGTGCGTGTGGTGTGTGCTTATTTTTATTTTATGTCAAGTAAACATGACAGAATATTACCAAAGTTTATTAAAGTACTGCCCAATTAGACTTTTCCCTTCCTGATAAACAGAAAACCTCCAAAAAGAAGAGTACATAATATATTTAAACAGGCAGTGTGCACTAGGAATCCATCTTAATCAATTATCCAAGATGCTTTGAAAATGGACGCGAAAAAAATGTGTAGTTTTGCTGTAGCAGCAAAGTAAATACATGTTTCCCTTTTAAAGCTTGCTGGGTTTTCCTGTTATTTGACTGTGAATTTAACTGCTCAAATTAATTGAAATGGCATTCCCATATAAGCAATATATCAAACTGTTGAATCTACAACCATCAGCAAATTTAATCAATTGTTTTAAATAAATGTTTTGGGGATAATTTTAAAATCATCTAAATACTCACTACTGTACTATTTTCCTTTTTTAGATACAAATCAACTGGCCAACTGTTAACTGTTATGCTTTACTAGACCATCGAAATACTTCAACACTTGAGTTCTTATAACACAAGTCATTATAAATATAAATATTATTTCAAAATGAGTATACTGTGAAAATGCTTTTAGAACACAGTAGCATCATGAACTTGCAATTCATTAGTCCACATGCAAGGAAGATATGAATTTAGTCACAGCTGAAATATTTTCTTTAAAATTAGATGTGGTATCGAATTTTTTTTAAAGGAGAACAGCTTGTCTGAGAAAGGCAACAGTTCACCTTAGTATTCAGGGCAGGGAGGATTGTTTTTATTATTTATTATTTCCCTCCTTCCCCATCACCTCTTCTTACAAATGAGAGCTTTGGGCACCTCCATTACAGAAACATGAAATCATCTCGGTTTTACAGTCTGAATATAATCCTAATATATAGGAAGATCACTATCACCTTAGCTCACAGTTTGCTCAGGGTGAAATACAACTTCGGGCAAAAATCCCAGAGACAGTTAAATCATCAGGTAACTTCTATCTAAAACTACTCTGTGGATACAATTACACATTTAAATCATATCAGCTTTGTGCAGAGATGATGCACAGGGGCTGCTCAAGAGATGCACCACACAGTTGTACCACTCTGATCAGCTTCCATGTCCCATGGTTTGTTTTCATTACCACCAAGCTTGGCCCAAGGCAAGATAAGCAAATTGTGAGGTTTTGGTCTTCCTTTGTGCTGATTCAAGAGAGTTTTAGGAGAAAACACTACAAATTTGGCTGACTACCTGAACGAAATGAATCCAGACTGTGAGAAGAACTGGCAGATTGACTGTCAGCTGTTTGGAAAACAGTCTCCCTTCCTCCTGGTATTTGTGTTACCTTCGTCTAACAACTCCATCAACAACTCCCTCTCTCTTTACAGAGGTGTGAACTTGGGAGAAAAAATACCTCTGTAAAAAGTTGTGTTTCTGTATAGAGTTTACTTCAATAAATCCCCAAATTCTCCTGCATTTGGATATTGACTTTTAGACTGCTTTTGATATAAAAATTCACAGACAGCCAGCAAAACTTCTTGACTACACTAAATTTCAAAAAATAGTTGGCATTAAGTTTGATGCTAAGGACATGTGTCTGGGAGGTGTCACTGATCAGAACTTCCACACACCACCAAGATACTATTATGCACTGTGAGGGATGTACTCTGTCCAAAAAGCACACCCATATGTCCAAAGGAATTATTCAGAGAAAAACAGAAATAGACTCTAATTACCTTTTAAGATGAGGTTTGTATCCTTGCCAGAGCCACTTTGTCACACAGAGTAAAAAGGTTATCAGAGAGAAAAGCATTTAAACCCTGAACACTTTTCTAGAGCAGCATTTTGAGCTCTCGACAGATGTCACTAATGTACCTGATTTACAGCACATGCACTTTTACATTTTGTCATTTATATTGACTTTCCATTTGACACTCTCTAATGGATAATCAAGGTCAACTAAAGCATAATCAATTAGTCAGCATTAATTCGTGGCCAGAACTACATTTTTCTTGTGATTTCCCACATATCCATGTACTGTAGATCTTTCTGCTTTCCCCAAGGTCCCCCTCAAGCATGTTGCTTCCAGGGTAATTATAATGACTTAGAATGTCTTTGTTCAAGGACTTTCCTGCAAATTATTCTCTGTGAGCACCAAACAGAAGGTAAATTGTAACTTAAAATAATCCATTCTTCTATCAAAAATATCATTTTCTCTTTTAGTGACATATTGACAGTAATGCCATGAAAGAGACCTCTACAATCAGAGTGACAGGTAAGAGGGCACACTGAAAACTTCCACCTCAGAAAATGCTCCCAAAGAGGGGAAAAAAAAAAAAAGTAAATTGCCTCTGTCTGCCTTGAAAAGTGTGCAGAAAGGAAAAACCTTTACAATGCACCTCTTTTGCTCTTCTATGCAATGTTTTAGTTCTTCTTTTCCCTACCTTCCCAGATTAATCCTAAGTATACTTAGGATGTACAAGGTATCCAAGATACTCCTAAGTATCTTGTCCCTAGCATTCCTATTAACTTTGGAAGCATCTTGAATTTCTCTTTGAGCCTTATCAGAATCACAATAAAACTTCATTTGATTGATCCTGAGAAAACAAATTCCTTTCTCCTCTCAAAAACTGCAGGGAGCAGCCTGGCAGTGACATCAGACAGCTTCTGAGTCCCCTTGAGGGCATCACACGGGACAGCAGGCTGGGCTCAGAGGCTTAGAAAACACGGGTGTTGCATCACCAGAGCATCCCACAGCAGCGACATCTCAGCCTTTTTTGGTATTGCTGTTTGTCATGTGGCTTCTGACCCACTGACCAGTAAGACCAGAGTATCCTTAGCCCTTCTTTTGCTGCCAGTTCCCAGGACTGTCTTCATTCTAATGGTGCTCCCTTTTTACTCAGTAAAGCAGGATTGACTTGTGTAGACAGCAGTAACAACTGGGAATGACCAGCAGTCACTTTCCTAAAAATCTCACTCTACGAGCGCAGAAACAGCATGCTAACTTGAGACCTCTCAAAGAAAAACAGGCAACTAATGGCCTCTGAAAGCTTGTCACTCAGAGGTAGCCTAGGACTCTAGTTTGAGGGCTTCATACAAGTACAACAATTATTTAGGTTGCTGCCATGGAAACTTAAACTGCCGAGGAAAGGACTCATGGCAAGTGTTGTGAAACTAATGAAAAGTTTCCCCAAAAAGGAATTTGTTTGATCATTTAATGACTTAGATCAGCAAATTTTGGATTTTGTCACCCAAGGGAGGAGTTTCATGAATATTCTCATCAGATCTCCTTCCAATGTGGGTTCTGACACTCTGCTTGAGCATACTGGGGACCCCAGTGCAGCGACATCTGCCACAGCAATTCTCTCTGCAGGTTAATCCCTTGGCTTCCACTCCTGTGTATTCCATGCTGTATTCAAATGTGTTCACATAAAGCATGTAAAGCCAGCATGCTTAAATATAGAAGACATACAGAGAAAGGGAATATGGAAGTTATTTTGTTTGAGGTGATGTGTTCTGTGTCTTGCTTGCTGCACGTCCCATTGGCAGATCACCCCTGGGCCAGCAGCACCCTGTGAGGGCAGAGCATGGCAGATTCTTGGCAGGTCTTGTCCACTCATCCTTTGTCATTTTGGACATTTTGCTTCCTACCTATTTCAAAGTAGTTCTTTTACTGAAAGAGTGAGGAAGTCCATCAGCATTTATTTAGCCACTAAACCAGACACACACAGTCTAAAATGCCAGGCTTTACTGAACACGCAGTCCCATCTGAGACCTCCATCACCTTAACAACTCAAAATTAAGAACAGGTGTCCTATTCACAGAAAGATAATGGACAAGTTCATGGGACATCGCTAAACCACCCCAAGAAGAAGGAGAGTGGTTGTGGGAATAATCTTTTCATACTGAGGAAAAGAAGGATTTTAATTATTAAGTTTGAGTTTGTCACCATAGCAACAACAACAGTTCCAGGTTTTCTGCTACCATCGAGCTTCTTATTCTGACATCCAATACTGCCATGGATTGACCTTGGCTGGATATCAGCAGCCCATAAAGCTGTTCTATCACTCCCTTCCTCAGCAGGAAGCAACAGGGGGTGGGATAAGATGAAATAAAACCCCTTTCAGGTCAAAATAGAGACAGCTTAATAAAGCAAAAGCAAAGGCCACACAGAGAAGCAAAGGAAAACAAAACTACTGCCTTGAATCAGCAGGTGATGTCCAGCCACTTCCCAGGCTTCAGTACACCTAATGGCTGCTCCTGAAGACAAACAGCTTAAGATCCAATGTCCTTCCTGACTCCATTTCTCTTGGCTTTTATTGCCAAGATGATGCCATATGGTACAGAATATCCCTTGGGCCAGTTTGGATTAGCTGTCCTGGCTAGGTCCCCTCCCAAGATCTTGCCTTCTCCCAGCCTAGCTGTGAGGGGGGAAGGCAGGAGAAGGTGGTAACACTGTGCCAGCACTGCTCAGCAGTAGCCAAAACACTGGTGTGTCACAAACACCTTTCTAAATACCAATAAAAAACACAGCACTGAGAGTGCTGCTATGGAGACAATTAAAAGAGCACTGCTGTGGAGAAGATTAAGTCCATCTCAGCCAGACCCAGCACAATCATAGATGCACAATGCCTGTGCCCACACCCTTTAAGCCAAATAAGAGAAGGTAGGCAATAGACTGGTGCTTCTTTCAAGCTAAATACTAAAACCCACTCAATACTGAAACCCACAAGCAAATTCAGCTGAAGGAGAGAGACAGAGGCACTACCAAAAGGAGAAAAGAAATACAGAAATACCTCAGTGGCTGATGGAAGACTGACATATCTGACAAAGTGTTATGTATTGTTTTTACACAATGTGAAAACCAGACTGACAGCCCAATCATGCACTTAGAGCAGCTTTGCCAAGAGTAGTGTTCCTCTTCCACAAGCCTTTTATGGGCCCTTTATTTCCAATGAGACATTGTAGGAACAGGCACTCCACAGCAGTGCCCACCCTCCCTCTGCACCAGCCTGCTGCCCCACTGTAAAAAGCTGATTAAGGCTTCCCTAAATACCATTCTATACCAGAAGGAAAACTTCCTGAATGAGCCAAAGCATTGAGAAAGGCAAGTTTTGTTATCACAAGGCAGAAAGAAAACAAAGGTGACATATCTGGCAGTGAATATGAAGAATCATTCTGCTCTTGGTAAGGCCTAGGAGAGAGTTTGTAAGCCTTTCACAATATAAAACACCATTATGTTCCTCTTCCTCACAGTTAGGGGTGCAAAGTCTCTCCCTGGCAGAAGGGAAGAAAGGAAAATAAAAAGTAACCGCAGGGCTTGGGAGCTCAATCAGTATTAATGTTCAGAGTCACTAGGACAAAAAAGTTGCAACATGAAGTTCCTGTTTAGATCATTTTGCAAACATCTGCTCTGAAAAAAAATGCCAGTTTTTCCACTTTACAAGTTAGGCCAATAAATATTTACCTATATATAGGTAAATATATACCTATAACTTTTAGGCCTGTTATCTGCAAATTAACAACAGGTTTTAAGTGCACACTGTTCTGTTCTGCAGTTTAGAGCTGTGAATGCTTAGGCAAAGAAAACTTTTTTACAGATTATTTCCATAGAAAAAAAAGGTGATGTGTTAAAAAAAAAAATTCCACCTGCTATTGCAGCATTAAGTAAAACTGTTGTTACTTCAAAGCTGTTATTCAAGTTGATGTATGGAATATGCACTTAAAAACAACCAGAAATGATGAAAATAAAGAATTCCTTAACAAACAATATTACATTTACTTAATACACTGAGAAGGTAAGAAAATCTTGTGGTTGATTTGCACAAAAGTTACCACTGTTATGAAACACTGAAACATCAAATAGCATTACTTGACAAATCAAAAGCCATTTAATAAATTCACTGGTGATTACCTTAGGGACAAGCTGGAACTGCTGCTTAATGGCTCATTTTTAAGAAATTGGTCAAGGAAATGAAGTTGCAATGCATGCCAGCCACATTAAGGCTCCTGAAAATGCTAAAAGGAAGAAGCCACACAGCAATGTAATCAAGGCTGCATGCTGAAACTTTCAGGTATTTTACCCCTGAGAAGTAAAGCTATATTTAAGAAAAATCAGACCACTTGTGGCATCATTTCACACTGTGTGGAAAGTTCAAAAGAACACAGAAAAATTTGCTGCATTCTTTCATAGTGGTGTACAAGAGCATGAATATCAGATCTGAGGTCCTTTTTTTAAAGGAGGATGAATGAGGAATTCTAAGGAATTACTTATTGCTTACTTGAAATAAGCCAATCATTTTGTAATCCATCTTCCAGATTTTTGATTAAAACAACACAAAAAAGTTTCTGAGATACTCATCCTAAGTTAGTTAGTTTAGTAAGAAACTAAAACCACAACCACTGAAGCACAAAAAAAGTTGTTGAGGTATACACATCTACATTTTTTAAAATGTAGAGTTTTCGTTGCATCGACCTTTAAATTGATAATATCATGAACCCTTTGCTGAAAAGTATATAAATTCTCTAGAATTCTCTGAACTGTTTTTTGGCCTCTCCTGAAAATTATAAGATTGTTTTTGGATACGTCAGACAAAAAAGTATTTGCTGAGCAGAGCAGAAGTGCCAGCCAAAGAGAGAAGGATTTATAACCCAGGAGAAAGGTTGGACCCAGCTGACCCACTGTGGTCCCTTCCAACCTGACCCATTCTGTGATTGCCAAGGAAATCAATTTGATTAATTCCTTCATTCAAAAGTGGAGGGCTTAATTCAACAACAAGCCAAACAATAATGAAGATGCAATTGGCTTCATGTTCTTTTACCTTATTGCCTTTCCCAATGTTTGTGCCCTGGTGCAAAAAAGAGAGAAAATGTGCAAGAAAAGGCAGATATAATTTCATTACTCCTAAAAGGTTTGATTGGGATCTAAAGATATAGGCTTCTGGGTTGCTTTATTTTTAAACTAAAATAAATATTTGTATGATTTTTTTCCTTAGTTTAGAGAAGTCTGTAAACATCCTACAGCCTTTCATCATCAAGAAAGAAACACTAAAATACAACTATTCATTTTCAAAATACTATTCTGACATAGATTTTGTTTTCTTTCTGTTACAAGAGTCAAATTCTATGGCAGGATTTTATTTTCAGTGATGGTTCCATGCTGAAACACCACAGGTGGGATGGGACAGTGCACTTTGGTTCATGAAAGATTGAAGAGAGAACGTGGCACACAGACTCCTAGACAAGAACATATGTGAGTTATCAGAGTGCCCCTTTGAATCACAACAGCTGTTTTGGGGGATTTTGGGTTTTGGAGGGAATGTTGGAGAGATCTCTCTAGAAAGCTGTTTTTGTGAAAAAAATATATTACTCCTTTGAGGTGGGACTGCTGTGGAAGCCTTTTTTTTTTTTTTTGTCTTATTATCCATCTTCACAAATGCAACTGGTGAATAAGAGGATATATTTGCCCATTCCAGCACTTGTTAGAGATTTAGATGTGACAAGACTGCTCAAGCAGTTGCACAGAGGTGTCGAGCAGACTGCTGAAGCTGTTGCCTACTGGCCAGCAGCAGAAAAGTCTCGGCTTCTCATTCTGCACTCATAATACAGATTTAACCTGAGGAGCTTTGCAACCCCATTCCCATTAAAGAGGAGAGTCTTTTGTTCTCAGAACTGTGCAGAAAACATCATTATACCTGAGTGTACACAAACAGAAACCTGAGTTGCTCACCTTGAGACCTTGACAGAAATCAGAGGACAAAAGATGAAGCTCAGTGTTTGCCAAACGGTGAAAGATAAAATGTTGATCTTATTCTTCAAAATGTGCTGTTTGAAAATAGGACAGAGAAAAAGCTTTTAAAACCTTGTCTCCCAAGAAAGCATGTCTCATTTGTTCATTTCCAAAGGGATTACCTTCAAAATGTAAGACATCTTTGATAGAGCTTGTTCTCATTTACTGAAAACAAATGAAAGAGGCAGCAACAAGGGAGAGGAACAGAGATGCCCTACATTACATACAACCAATATTCTTTGCTAGCACAAGTTTAACTGAAAAATACTTTGTTTTCATGTTTTTGTCCCCAAGAGAATGTTGATATGGAACGAGTAGCAACTAAAGGTGTTTCAGCTACCAACCACCTGCAACTTGATCTTCAGAGAATACTGGCAATGAACAGATAGTAACTCACTTCTGTGTGTGTGTTCATGTGCCTGCATTTACCTTCCCCACTCTCACTTAAAAATCTGTATCACGCCCTTAAAGTTGTCAGATCTATGCAGAAAATCATGCTGAGCACGACAAAACTGACAGAAAAACAACAGTGTGGAATTGCACAATTACCAAGAAAATACCCATTCAGTTTGGATTCTTAACTACCTGTTTACCCACTTACAGCACCAGATGAAAGCAGATTGATTTAGTAAATTCTTCTGCTTTCATACAGAATCATAAAACTGTTAAGGTTAGAGAAGACTTTTAAGATCAAGTCCAGCTATCAACCCAGCACCATCACCATGTTCACCATTAAATCTTGTTCTCAAGTGCCTCATCCACACTCATTAAAATATCTTTCTAAAAATGGAGTATTTAATATTTATGGTATAGCTTTTGTCCTGTGGTTGCAATTTTTTTTTTCCTCCTCATAAAAGGAAAGAAAAGGTATACTGAAGTTGACTAAGCACTAATCACATCACTTAGTTTCACTTTTTTAACTAATAAGGTGATTTTTCCCCTTTAAGAGAAGAGCAGTCTAGGACACAGTCAAATCCTGTTCTGTCCTATTTTTCTTCACAGCTTTCAAAAACCTGACGCACACAAAAATTCAGAGAATCAAATGTTTAGAAAAATGTCAAGGTGAAGACTTGGGAAGGGAACAGTACAGCTTCTATGTTTGTGTGCCTGTTCCTTCTGTCTTACTGCAACAAAAATGTCAGAGGAAAAAGTGACCAGCCAGGCTGGAGGAAGATAGGCATGCTAGGACAGGCTGTGCCACCCAGGGAAGAAGCACAGGAGTGAGGGATCAGCCCCCTCAGCTCTGAATCAGAGCAGACTTTCAGATGGAAGGAAGGCTTTCATAGAGCCTTTTATAAAAGTCAGCTTTTAAGAGGAAACAAAGTAGAACTCCAGCATTTCAAAATGGATCAGTAAGTGTAAGAACAATATTTCCCAGATACCTCAGCCTCTGAGCATATTCCAAAGATGTCATCTTGCTGACTTACCACCTGAATGTGACCATTCCAGAGCAAGCAGGTGTTATTTTTACTTCTGCATATGTGCTAATAACCAAAAGGATGAGACCACCCTCACCCTGTGAGCTTTTTCTTCCAACTTCTACTATTTCACCTCTGTAATAAAGATTCTTCTCATTTATAAATATGAGAAATGGCTCAATAAATATCCTTTAGAAACTACATAAATAGAAAACTGGTTACGGATAGCATAAATCATCTTAAAGCAGTAAAGGCAGGGGGTTTACAAAAATCAAGACAAAGGAAGTGCAGGACTGGAAGGCATTCAAGTCAGAATTCAGTCTTTTCAGGAGCCCATATTTTAACAATGTCATTGCAATCAAATCACTGCATAATCACAGAAGGAAATGTTTCCAAGCAAGTTTCCCTCATACAGTTCCCAGAAGACCTGTCCCAAACATGCAAGAATAAAGGCAAGAAGCTGGAAATGTTTTAATTAGGCTATTACCCTATTAACTTAACTCATCTGGGAAACACTAGCAATAACTTATTCCATCTAAATTGTCATTCTTTAATTGCTTTACCTTATCAAGGGCTGTCCTCAGTGCCCTGCCTTTCACAGCTGGCTTACAACCTGTTGTGGGCACCCAGCCCATGCCCCCTTTCAGGTAGGTTAGAGGAGGTGTCTCCTTAGAGCTCCAGCTTGGGTTCTCACTTCCTTAGAGCATCTCTAAGCACCCATTCAAATGTCACAAACATGGCCTAACTTCCCAACATTGTACTGAATCCCAGAGCTGCTGGGGAGGAAAGACAGGATGAGGTGGATTAACAGGAGAAGGAGGAAGAAAGAATGATTATCCAAGTTCTCCAAAGGGAAAGTGTTTTGCCAGGTGCATTTTCACCAGATGGGTGGCTGTCAGAATGAGCAGAAAAGACCAAAATTATCAGATACTCAAACACCTGGTGGTCAGAGTGGCAAGGAACACTGAACACAGCAATAAAATGTTCTTGCAAACCTGTTAAAAACTAAACATGTGCCATTCATCAATGCAAACAGTTACAGAAGTATTACCTGTCTATAAAAGTGGTTTGCTTCCCCTCCTCAACAATAGGCACACAGACAGATTAAAAGAAACAAAACAAGGAAGAGAGAAGCACCAACCAAGTTAAGGGATGTGTGTGTGCACTTGGTTTTTAAAAGTCCCTGGATTTCATTTTTTCTGCCTCTATCTCTAGTTCTTTTGCTCAGAGTTTGGATTATGTTGCAGGAGACACAGGATTTTTCTTCTAGGCAGATGTTTATTATATTCCTATCTATGGCATTCCTGCATGGGATGTGCCTCTGAGTTAACAAGGGGGAAAAATGGCACCGAATTCTGACTTGCAAGGCCAGTTATAGCCCAAGCTGCCCAATAATGAATTGCCAACAAATTTATTTTTTACTTATAACCCAGTAAATATTCATTTAAGACCCGCACTGCAGATACCAGAACACCCAAGACTTGTGAAGAAGAAGAAAGAAGAACAAACCCACACCCAAAATCCTCCATCTTGTTATATGCATATACATTACGTTACAATATACATTACTATATCCCATAAACCTAAAACCAGGATTCCAACACTTAGTTACTTATATTTAGTATGAAGAGGCTTAAAGAGCAAGACATAAACATCTCACTTCAAAGGCAGGAGCAATCAGTATTCTCCCAGCAGCAGCAGCACGCTGCAGAGAAGGAGCTTGAGTTCCCTCGAGCAGCTGACAGCACTGTGGTACACAGGCAAAGCCTTCAGGGCAATATCTCTTGTTGTAAGTTAAGTGCATACGCTGCATCTCAAGACAGTTTGCCAGATTTGCTGGAAAAAATATTAGTGTATTCCTGTTAAAGGCCTGTATATGTATCTGCCTGTGTCACAAAAGGCTGAATGCATCAAGTTAACAAACCTTAGCAGGCCTTCTTCAAAATCCAAAACATTATATGTTTTGATATGTCCAAACATTATATGTTTGTTCTCCAAAATCCATTATATGTTTTTGAATCCAGCAGTATTAAGGTAACTTTTAAATTATGCAGTGCTGTGGCTTGATATAGAAGTGTAGTGAAGGTATCTGCTGTTTTGTAATCAACTACCTGTGATCTCTAAGATCTAAGGAGAATTGCAGTGGAGGAGTTAAAGGTTTAATCCAACTGTGAGCCTTTGATCTGCTAAAAAGACATTTTAGAACTGAACCCAAAAAAATCAGGGTTTCAGTCTGCTTTTCCTTGTTCAACCTTGTTCTGTCACCTAATGAAACCTGCATGTGCTGGATTTCACCAAAAAACCATTCTTTTACCAAATTTCTAATGTATTGGCTAGCATAGGGGCCTTCTATACAAAACATTATCATGTAGCAAAGCTTGTCATCTCCAGCACTCTAAGATTTCTTTGTTAATATGATTACTTATTTGAAAAACATGGAAGATGACAGATAAAAGGAATTAGCAGTAATATTTCAGTTAGGCTGGTTTATCCTCCCTCCTCTGCTTTGGCAGCACTAGATTCTGAGGTGTTTCCCTTGGGAAGTCACCAGTAGATTGTCAATCAAATTTCTAAAATAAATATCCCGGGTGTTACAATTGCTTTCAGTATGCTGGGTTGGTTTTGGTTTTTTCTGCCCCCAAAATGGAGCTTCTTTAAGAAAAGCTGAATATAGACTCTCAAATGATCAAGAATACCTGATATGCTTATGTTTAAGCTACAGCTAAGCTACTAAAAACCTCTTGGCTTGCATATTTGAAACACCCTTTTTACACAAAAATCCCCCCAAGAAACCAAATGCAAAACCAGACAAAACCCACCAAAAATCCAACCAAACAAGATCCCACAGCAAACAGGAATATCACATACTGGTATCATTATAATGCATCTAAAGAAGAAGTGGTAATTAGAAAGTTGTCTGGCTTGCTAAAATATTCTGACCCTTAAAGGAGTAAGGCTGTGTTTAAATAGATGTACAGAAAAAACAAGTGTCCTGGCTACTTGGAAGGCTCCAAACCATCACCCACTATCAACATTCATTCCTTGAAAAATTGAACCAAGAATGATTTCTTGATATTTAAAATTACTTCCTAGCCTAGATGGCTTTGTGCTCAGGATGCAAGGCTAACAGCTTTGCAAATAAGGAAAGAAATGCTCAGAAGAATTATTTCACGGAGGTAAAATTTACTCTCACGTGAACAAAGCTTATGCAGGAGGGTAGAGCAATACAGAGGAGAGAGAACTGCAGCTTCTGCAGCTGGAGGAGGAGGGGAATTTTAAACAAGGTTTAGAACAAGGCAGATCACTGAGGGGAAAATGGTCCAGAAAACAACAACAGAACAATGCAAGGACTGAACACTGTTGTTACAAAACTGTTGAATTTGTGAGTCCTCAACAACAACCTTTATAAACGTGCCTTTGGTTTTGAGCCAAATTGTGACACCCTGCAATGGGGAATTAGCCTGAAAGCATATTCCATCAGACAAATATCTACCTCAACAAGCACAACTGGCTCACCACATAATACATAGAATTCCTTTCTTCAGAGGACACTAATTGTTACCTTCAAACTTCCCCTAACGGCTGCAGTGCTGTCCCTGCCTCTCTTGCTTCACAAACTGCAATCAACACATGGCATTAGCTGCTTAATAAAATATCCCTTTGTATTTGCTGGTCTTCCACAGCTCTCCTTGTGCCTGTACTATTCACTTCCATTTTCATCTCTCTCCTCCCCTGCCAAGTTATCAGAATAATGTCATTCTTATAGCTAAGGTATCTGCTCAGATATTTTACTTTAGTAAAGATTAGCAACACATTCTCAGGTTTTATTTGTACTGCAACATTGTCTTGTTTAGAACAGTTGCCAAGTCTCTGAATTAAAACAAAAAAAAAAGGAAAAATACAAAGCTAAAAGGCAATGAAGAGTTAGGAAAGGAACATCATTAAGAGTAAACCTAAAGATAAATAGTAGGAGGGGCAGGAAAAATTTAAAGAGACATAATATTATTTCAATGAAGGAATAAGAACAATAAGCTGCTCTTAAAATAGTACAGAATCACCTGGAAACATTTCAGCAGTCCTTTTGAGCTCAAAGGAATGGCACAGATCACAGGATACAGAGTGAGACAATCCTACAGGAAAAGCAAGACTATGAACTATGAAAAAAACAGAGTTAGAAACCTAGTGTCTTATCATTTTACTAGATTAATTCTGTAACCTGTTTACATTTACAAGGGACTGCACAGAATCACAGAATGGGCCAGGCTGGAAGGGACCACAGAGGTTCAGCAGGTCCAACCTCACTGCCTAAGCAGGGCCAGCCCAGAGCACAGGGCACAGGATTGCATCCAGACACTTCTTGAATATGTCCAGGGAGGGAGATTCCACACCCTCTCCGGACAACCTGTTCCAGTGCGTGGTCACCAGAATCAAAATGTTCTTCTTCATGTTCATGTGGAGCATTCTGTGCATCACTTTCTGCCCATTACATCCTGCCTTATTGCTTGGCACAAGTTTGCAACACCACCATCCTCTTCACACCCTCCCTTCAGACACTTCTAGGCATGGATAACATGGATAAGGTCCCCTCCCAGTCATCTCTTCTCAAAGCTGAACAGGCCCAGCTCCCTCAGCCCTTCCTTGTAAGAGAAAGGCTCCAGTCCCTTCATCATCTTTGTCAGCCTCTGCTGGAGCTGCTCCAGGAGCTCCATGTCTCTCTTGTGCCAAGGACACCAGAACTGGACACAGCACTCCAGGAGAGGCCTCAAAAGGGCTGAGGAGAGGGGCAGGATCACTTCCCTCGACCTGCTGGCAATGCTCTTCCTAATGCACCCCAGGACACCTTGGTGCTCTTGGCCACAGGACACACTGCTGGCTCATGGACAGCCTGGTGTCCACCAGGACCCCCAGGTCCTTCCCCACAGAGCTGCTTCCCAGCAGGTCAGCCCCAGACTGGGGTTACTCTCCCCCAGGTGCAGGAACCTGCCTTTGCCTTCGTTAAAATTCAGATGGTTCTCTGCCCATCTCTCTCTCTGCAGATAACTGAAAATCCTTAAATTACCTTTCCACATTCCTGTTGCCATTCTAATCTCACTCTCCAATTAAATATATATACATGAATAATTATTTCAGCATCCCAGCTGGATCCTATATATTGCAGCTTAAATTATTGAAAGTGTATAAAAATGTTATTGCTTGATTAAAACAAATTTTAATTGCATTAAATGTATCTCCATGGTTCTGGGCTTTGATGGGATAGAAGACCAAAAAAAAAAAAAAAAAACACATTTAAGAGGAAAAGAAAAGCCTGTTTATTGAAATTCCTCAGCAATAGCTCAGACCTTTCTACAGCAAGAATTTACTGCAGGAAATCATTGCAGAAATCATTCTTCTTTGTGCATTGTAGGACAAGCCATGGAGCACAAGCTATCAGAGGAACAGCGAGGGGCACGTTCCAGTCCACTTCATTCCCTGGAACCTTCAGTAGAGACTGAAGGCAGTTGGAGGGTTAAGCTACAAACCTTAGCTGCTACTTTGCATGGGTAAAGCTTTTCTTTTTGCACTCTAGTTTACTGACAGGAAGAAAGGTGTAGAGGAATTTAGTAACTCTGTTTTAGGGTGGTCCTGCATTGGTCAATCTAACTTGAGATACTTCAGTGTCAAGCCTTTGGAAGCTCCCAGGTTTCACTACATCCTAGAACCCCAGCAGCTCCAGCATTACCAAAATGGAATTGAGAAGTATCAGCATTGGGTCTTTTTGTTGTGTGTGTGTGGTGATTACACAGTGTTTTAACTGAATGGGGAAAAAAAAAAAAAGAAATAGTGCCAATATTTACCAATGTGATGAGTCTACAATGCACCCTATTCTTGGGTATATTTATAAAAATGTACTAGCTCAGGTCAGAAACCTAAGTTTTTATACTTCCACTGTACAATATGGACACACTCATAATCACTTCATCCAGGAAAGAGAAATTCCAGGAAAATCTCATAGAAAAACTCAAATGTAGGAATTAGCCCGAGTGTTATAGAGACAAATAGAGAGATAGTGGCTGAAAGTGGTGTTAGTCATTTGAAAAACCTTCTAGAACACTGGGGCTTGTCTGTTAGAAATGATGAAGCAAAGGACACTCAGTGCCATCAAAACCTTGCATGTCTTCAGTCTGTGTCATCTCACAGGAACTACTGTAGAGAAAATTATAGTTATGCATAAGGTTTACAGAGCTCACATGGGGCCATGCACACCATATCATGATGTTGCACACTGCAGCAGAAGCACAAGTTTATATTTTAAAGATTAACAAATAATCAGAAGTCTCTGTTATCATCCCCTGTGCCTTAAATAATCTCTGTAAAAATCTGAGTGTGTGGAGCTCAAGTACTTGAACTTATTCCATTCCCTCCAGAGTTCAACCACAACAGAGCTGGTTGCAGTGGGCAACAAATATATAACATGCTGCTTTATCAGAGGCTTGTCATGGGAAATAACTTAAAGTAATTTATTTAATAAGATTGCCATGATAGCCAATAACATTTCAACAAGAAGGTTGCTCTTTGGACTAATTAAAACTAAAGCTTTTGAGACCTTTGTGCTTTTCTCCCCCTATCCCCCCCACCCAATGTGCCTTCAAAGGCTTGGGAGACGAAGAGTCTTTCTGAGGTTGTTTACCAAAGGTAATTTGATAAAGTTTTGAGCTGTACTAATGAGCTCATGTGTCTGGCATATTAAATAATATGGCAGGATAACTCTGGGAATACTGAGTCCTTGGTTGTTGGACCACATAAAGAACTGATCTTACAAAGGTCCCAACACTCCCTCTATGTTTTGCGACTTAGTATCATAATATTAATATTAATATTCCTGCTCTATTTTTCCTGTTTGCATTTTTGATTTCTCTGGACATGGCAGCAGGTTTTATTTGTATGTATGCTGTGTTCTTTTTAATTCATGTATTTTACTGTAGACATAATACAGAAAATTTACCTTAAAATTTAAGTATTAGCTTTATTTTGGTATTTAATTTCATTATGAGTGACAACAAGGTTTAACAAAAAAATTGGAAGTATTTTGAATCTTATCTTGGCTTAAAATTAAGGTGTCTGCTGCTAAACTCATCAACAGTTTTCAGGCCAAAAGACACTGTTCAAAATTTCTCTTATGCTAAGTTTCCCTGACTGAAGTGAACAAAAACGACATTCTGATCTTGTCTGATCCCACACGCTCCAAATACCTCAGCCCCACAGAGGACAGCTTAAAAA
>VXAC01002373.1:312154-337678 GCA_013399225.1 Rhipidura dahli | reverse complement strand
GGGGGGGAGAGTAGGAGGAATAGAATGTGGTGATTGAGTTTTACCTATCATAACTGGTACAACATTCCAACTGAAATAATGAAAAAGCCCTAAACTTTTGCTTAGAAATACAATAACAATTTCAATCAGCAGTCCTTTACTTATTTTATGCCAAAGAGATAACAATAAAAAATAATTCTGAAATTCTGCCTTTTCTCTTATGATTGCTGAAATAGAGGAATATGTTAATGTAACATGTAAATAATACAGTGTTTACATTCTGTGTGATTCTTCTCTTTACATAGATACATTCCACAGCTAGTTAATATTTAATAATTTGCAAGTAGGATATGTCAGGATATATAAACATAAAAAAAGTATCTAATCTTAACTATTTTGTTGAACACTGCTTCGCTGAAGCCTTGCTGAAGTAATTCCTGTAGAAGTGTGGTCAGAGCAGAACTCCAGAACTGGAGGCACTACACGAATTCATCAAAAAATACCTCCAACTCAAAGATCTTATTGTCTACTGGAAAGTCAGATGCAACTAATTTTTCACATTTTTAAAATTAAATTTAATGGAAAAAATGAAAGATCTCCCATTTTTTTTTCTTTTCCCAAAAATATATCTTGTGAAAAGAAATTTTAAGGATACTTTTAAAGGATAATATTCCTACTCAAACTCAAATAATTTTTTTTTTCCTTAATATTTAAGCACCCAAAAAGTTCCAAGAAAATTTGTTTCTGGTCAAACATTATAATCATAGTGACAGATTTTTCAAGGAAATTCCTATCTCCAACTTTTCCCTGCCTCTTGGGCTCACATTTCACATCCTTTTTCAAAACCAGAAAATGAAGTTGTGAAAAGCAAGATGCACTGTTGGCCAAAATAAGAAGGTCAAAAAGTGACAAGTTTCAATAAGATAATTTCTAACTTAAGAAGGGAAAGAGTTTTTATGTGTTCTATTTCTACATGCTTTTATCTTTAAAAAAAAATAAAAAAACCCTAATTTCTGTACATATATGATATTTATTTAAAAAAAAATTACTGAATGATATATTGCAGATGATCTCAAATATTTATTTTGGTTTGAAAATTTATTACACCAGTTAACTGTCTCATTTCTCCAGAAGTGTCTTTCAGTTTTTCCTGACCCATTTCAAGCCACTAGCATGCAAACAAAATCAAATAAGGGGTTTGTGAGAACAACAGGGAAGCTTTTTCTTGAGATTGTTCAAGATATTTCTGATTTCCCAGCAACATGATCTCTGGATATTCTACCAGATGCACCTGTTGGTTTGCTACAATGTTGACACACTGAAAAACCTTCAGGTACCACGAGCCCTGATTCTGATCAGGGCACGATTTTTACGCAAAGTTCAGGTCAATTTTGCTGCAGTTTCTCGAGACCGCAAGGGATGCTTCCTGCTGTCATCACTCACTTGTGATGTTTTCTGCCACTACACCTTGAACTTCCCAATTCCACACCTACTTTTAAGGTTCATCAGCTACAGAAGTCCCAAATCATGCAACCACACATGTGGAACTGACATATTTAGCCCACTGCAATCACTCCAAGGTAGAAACAGTCATGGTACCTTTTAGAGACAGGCAGAAGTACTGTTAAAGAAATGGTCACAGACTAACTACTTTTTGTGTAAAAAATGTATCCCAAAGTGGTTTTTTCTAGCCTATTTTTAGTCCATACCTCAAAGCTGTAATGTGCTTAAGTAGGGGATTAGGAGAAATGTGTTTGCCTGGTCACTCATAGAAGAATGTTCTGTATATAAGTCGCATGAAGGAGAAGCACAGCTGAAGAAAACTACAAAGAAAAATAAAACAATACTCTACCAGCCCCCAAAAAAACCTTCAACAACAAAAAACCCCAAGCAAGCAGAAAAAAACAATAAAAGACCAAAAAACCCCTTTACACCAGGGAAAATTCATAAATGCTTATGCCAAATTCATTAAAAGTACATTCAATTTGTTTGCTACATTAATATTTTGAAGCAAGACAATGAAGGAAAAGCAACAACTTAACAACTTTATTACAGACTTGACTCTTATTATGTCAGAAGGTGTACAGCAGGAAGTTTACTAATATACATTCTGGAATGAAATATATATAACATGGAAATTTTCCAGGGGTAAAAATATAACTTCTTGTGACTAGCTATGATTCCAAAAGTTCAGAACTAAGTGGCATGTCATCTAGGACATCAAATACCTCTGATTTTACACACCTTATTAATAAGAACTATTCTGGGATACTAAATCATAAGCTAAAATATGTCTCATAATTATTTACCAGAATTTCAGCAGTTCACAACAGTTAATCCATCCTCCAGCAATTGCTTGGCTGAAAAAATACAGCTGTGTCTACAACATCTGAGCAGTAAAGACAGAAAAATAAAAACATATTTCAATAAAAAATATTAGAAAACCATCACATCGTCTCTACCACAAATCCCACATTCCTCTTTAGACAGACAAGTGCTGCTGATTTACCAACTGACCAAGAACCATCTGTTCACACCTCCTGCTCCCTCTGCCCCTCTTTCTTTCTCTTTTTTTTTTAACAAAACTTTTTTTTTTTTTTTTTAACCTTGTGAGTCTAGTTCTCTATAGTTAGCACAAACTAAGAGTAGCAGGTAACACACAATTTATTGCACAGCAGACAAAGCAGGAGCCATAGGGATTCAGAAATGACCAAACCCAGTTTTTGGATAGCATTCAAGTGAGTCCATTGCAGAGACAATAAAAGTTCAGGGTCTGGCCCAAGCAGACACATAGCCCAGCTGCATGTGGCCGCTAACTCTCATAATCTTGTTTCAGATATTTTTATTGCCTCAAGCATTACAATCTGTTGAGCTTCAGCCAAAAAGCCTAGCTTCTATAATTTCTTTCCCTTGTAGTAAAAGTGAGAAACTTATGCTCCCCCTTGAATGACACTGAAGGTCATTCACCAGAAAGGGAAATAAAATCAAGGAAACTTATCTCTTTCTCAAGTTAAAATTCTGCCTTAATAAAGCCCTGCTTCTTTCAGCTTATCATCTAGAGTGCAATCTAAAGAAGCTGTGTCTCCTCACATTGTAAAGGTGAAAACATGATGAATTATTTTCACAAATTCACAGGGACAGATAGTCTGATCATTCCTGAAGCACTGAGGGTGCATCATCTATGCCATTTCCCATTTTAGTGGGCTTCAGTAAGAATGTCTGTGCTAAACTGATAAATAGTTGATAAAGTTATCCAGACATTTGCAGCTGAATTTCTAAAATCTTATGTGCTAGCTCCATAAAAATAAGGGTCTTGGTGTGTTTATTATTAGTAATGATATGTCCTCCAAGCTACATGGGATATTAACTTGCTTGAATGCTCTTAGTTCAATCAGCAGAAGAAAACCACTGGAAACAATAAAGCATGAAAATGTGATCTTGATAAACCAGAAATCTATTAATTAAGAAGTTGCAGGTTATTTTCTTACAGTTTTTTTTCTATTATCTCTTCTCAAGCCACTCTAACCATGACAAGAATGTTTATACACTAATGTGTGCATATGCATATTCATTAATATTCTAGCAAGTAAAACATAAAAATCACAAACGTATTCTACAGAACATAGTTTGTCTGAATACTGAGGAAAGGGAAATCTACAAGGTATGAATTTCAAATATCAGATTGGTAGTGCACTTATTGGAGTTTCCAAAGAAAACTATTCCAAAAGAAGTAGTAGGTGCACAAACAAAAGCCACACAATGAATTATTTGTCAGCCTTAGTTGGAAATTATATTTTTGCTGTTAATGGAAGAAACACAATTCCAGTTTTTGTATTTTGAAGACTATTTCTGTGGCTTTGGTGTTAAAGAAGTGAGAAAATGCTGGATGGATACAGCAGACATTTTCAGTCAGTGGGAACTTCACTGGACTGACACAAGTTCTCAAATAGGGTAAAAAATGGCTTAGGCCACTCCTCTAACAGCTCCCTCAGGACCGGCTGATGCATCTCATCCCATGGACTGGTGCACCTTCAAGATTCTGAGATGGTCTTGAACCTTTTAAATCTTCTCCCACAATGGGTGATTCTTTCTTCTCCCAGCCCCTGCCTTTGCCTTCTGTGCTCTGGGCAGTGTGGTTGGAGCACTTGGCAGTGGAGAGGGATGAACAAAAGTGCATCAAGTGCTTTTTCCATGTCCCAAGTCTCCTGTGTCCTTACAAAGAGAACCCATATTTTTCCTAGTCTTCCTTTTATCACTGACATACCTATAGGAGCTTTTTTTTTGTTGCCCTTGACACTCCTGGCCAGATTTAACTCTATCAGGGTAGAATGGTTGAAGGTTGTGTGTGGTGGGGGGGTAGGTTGCTTGGGTTTATTTATTTGCTTTAGGGTTTTTTTTTTTAATATCTAAAGATCTGTATTAAATAACATTCTGTATGAGGTCAGGGTTGATAAGAAATTGTTGCTTTACTGGTGGAGAGAGGGAAGAAAAGGAAAAATCTCTACCTTAAGAATTTCCTAGAGCAGTCCATGGCTTTATCTTGTATTTAATAGTCAGTCCATATACTTGCACTATTGAGATATTTCACTATCAGAATTTGCTAAGTAGGGATGCTGAAATAACTTCTACTGTTCCCTTCAAACTATGCTTATGAGCAACTGAACCCTGTGAAGATGTCAAAAGAAGAAAAATCTCGCAAGCTTATTTTCTGTTTACTGAACTGTAAGCAATAGAAATATTAAACAGACTGTGCATCTTAAGTATGCTATGAATAAAGATTCAAAATATTGAAAGGAAAACCAGACAAAACAGCAGAATGACTCTGAATACAATATAAGGGCTTGTTTGTTTGTTTTCTCCAAATAAACCATTTTCTTTAAATCAAACTAGGGGAAACATAAGACATGATGAAAATCTTAAATAAGAAATAAAAGTAAATCTCAGACACATTCTAAGAGATCTTTTGTTTATATTATTATACTACATTAGTAGAATACTTATAGGTAGTTTTATAGGTCATCATTTGAGCAAACAAATCATAAGACATTGTCAGATCACCAACAGCAGAGGAAAGAATTCTTGGCAGTAAAATGCCAAACCAAAGTATAAAGCACAAATGTTTTAGAGAAGAAGTCAGAAGAGAAAGTAAATACAACTTTCAACACAAATCCTTGAAATCATATACTTAATGACAACTCCCAGAAATTACAAATGGTGGCTTCTTCTGTGCAGGTTTAATGTGGCACTAATTTATATGAAACAGAACTTGAAAAATATAATTTTTAAAAAAAGATTCAAATTGGAATGCCAGGTGCAGCAAGTCTCTGACAGAGTGAAAGATCTTAATGTGCTATAAGCAGCAATAGCTTTAAGTTCCTCTGACCCTTTTTGATTTGAAGTTTCTTTTACTACAGCTATTATATCATCTGGGTTGGAAAACGCTCTTGTGTGGGCAGTGGGCAGAATACTGATGATGTAATTCATGATTATGTAGATGGAGGTTGTAATTGCTGACTTTTAAAAATAGCAGTAGCTAATTCCCCCACGACCTCTTTGAGCCAGTGGAAGTTGCTGGAGGAGATACCTTCATAGTTAGAGTAATTAGAAAGCTTGGGGATATGACTCTCTCCAGAGGGTTATCTTAATTTTATATTCTGCTATTTGTAGTGCAAATTTTAATGCAACTAGTAATTCCTTTTTTTTACACATCACAATCCATCAGCTACGAGATTGATACAAGGAGAAAGAGAAGTGGGGATAAAAGCAAAGATAGTGGACTGGGAAGCACAGATCTCCAGTATTTTGTGAGATTAAACCTTCCACTATTACAATTCAGACAGTTTTAGTGAGTCACATCCACAATGTCCAGCCTGGCATCAAACCATGCCAATAAATAAATTAGTTGATAAAGTATTGTATTTGACAGTGTTCTCTACAAGCCACAAGCTAAGAGTACTCGGCAATGAAGAAAGGAAAGCAGTCACTGGTAAAAATGTAATAACATTGAATAAAAGTGCCATCTTCAGGAACAAAAACTCTAAATTATTCCACTTCACTTTCAAGAGACAATTTCTACTATGAGTCAGCTTCAGTTTCATTGCTAGCTCTGTAGTAGACTCATCCTCAATTTGGACTTCTTTGTGCAGTAGGCAGTAATGACAAAACTAAAGTGAATTAATAGGAATGTGAACCTCTCTCAGGTGAATGTAGGACCATATAATCCTAACTAAGAATTAAATGCTGGAGCTAACCGCTACAGGTCAAATGAATATAGATAGACTGAAATCTGATTTATCCCACACTCTTTGAAGTTTTGTTTTTTTTTTTCCCCACAAGAAATATTTTCTCCATGACAGTTTCATGATCTTTTTATGAAGACTGTGTAGGACATAATTTTTTAAGGTTCAGAGCACAGTGATTTTTTGGGACATCAGGTCCAGCCCCTTGTTATGATGAGCATCATATCACAAAAATCCTTCATTAAAAGGTACAATGGCTGGTTTCTGTTGACTATAGAGGTTCAAAAGGAAGGATGCCAAAGCGTATATTGAAAATTCTTACAACAATCTTAATTTTCTTACAACAACATTTAAGTGAGGAAAAAGAGCTCTAATAGGCAACATAGGAGTCTCTGCCATTAACTGTGGAAACTGATCAAGAGTGCAGTATCTCAGTAGCTAACAGATTCTAGACCAGGTTGTTCAGATACAAAGATCTGGACTTTGTCACTGACATGATTATCTCTGCATGACAGTCCAGGTACTCCAGTCCTGAGGTGTCAACACAGGATTTTTATTCCCACGGATTAGCACCCAAAATTATTTCTGTAAAACATTATTGGATAAGTTTGGGAAAAGAAAAGTTTTCCTTTCTCTTGTATAGGTCTTAAGTAGCAAATTATCTTTCTTTTCCTCCTAACCCTCCTGTCTGTTTTTGAAACAAATATATTTAGAAGTTCCATCTTTTGAAATTAAAGTGAGGACTCTGGGAAAGCAGTAAGACTAACACCAAATTCTTTAGTGATTTATATCACAAAATCTTTTTTGTATTCTAAAGGCTTTTTTGTTTTCCTTCCTTAGTTATTGCCTGAAGTAGACATCTAGGAATCATTCAAGAGCACAATGTTCCCAGAAGTTAATTCACATAACCACTTCTAATTGAAATAGTTAAGACATTGAAAATTCCAGCTACCCTAGTAGAAAACTTGAAGTCGCTGACTTTTTTTTGTTGGGTTTTTTTCTGCATTTGCCCAGATCTGAACTAGCTTCAATAATGGAGATAGCCAAGATGCAAATGGAAATGTATTGGATTTCCCATGTATCACAATTATTTTTACATTTGGTCTCATACATTTGATAACGTGAATATATCAAGAGAGTGTAGATGACAATCTGTATCTATGATTGCTGATAGAAAATTTAGATTGAAAAAGAAAAAAAATACTGCCATAGCAATGCCTAGAGAATCAGGAGTTTCATAAGAGTTTTCAAACAATAAAATACATCCAAAAAAACAAACCCTAAGGCACAGAGTAGAGTTTTGTGATGCTACATTGTTTCTTATAAGGACCTCAACAAACACAAAAAAGTTAAGGTTGTTTATTGTCTCCAGAGAGTCACGTTGTAGCTTCAGTGGTGGCAAAAGAAGAACACATTGCTCATATTTTTAATTTACCACAATACAGCTGTCTAGAATTAAGTCAGAAATTACAGTGCATAAGTCTTCCCATCATATTATTTGCTGCATTGTTGTCCCTGACAATACCTCAAGGTCTTCCTTCAGAGTGCAGTGAAAAATATTTGAGAATATTGCAAATGTTTTTCCTACAGTGTTCCTTATGCTCCCACACCATCAGTACAAATCTCCATTTCCCCAGCAAAGAAAGAGGAATGAAACAACTTGTCCACAAAGTTTTTGTTAGAACAGTTTCCTTTAGAAAGGGAAGTCATGCTATTGCTGTCAGTCAACACTCAAGTTCACCTAATATAATATGATCACATTGTTTCTAATTAACAGAGATAGATACAAAAATTAAAATTAAGCAATAATTTTCTGTCTCTATTTTCTTGTGCATACTGTGCAGAGCCATTAAAAAAAAACCAAAAAAACCAAAAAAAACCTACCAAAAAAAAAAAAAAAAAAAAAAACCCAAAAAAAAAAAAAAAAAAAAAAACCCAAAAAAAAAAAAAAAAAAAAAAACCCAAAAAAAAAAAAAAAAAAAAAAACCAAACCAAACCAGCAAGTGAAACATCAAATTTTGTCATAGAAAATGTCTGTAATAAAATGAATATTTAGCAAGTTGATATCAAGGTAAATCAGCATGCACTACTCTCTCCCTGCCTACACAGCCCAAAACCTCAGCACACTGTGTAAATACATTGGACAGTCACAATTTTCCCCAGGTAAATCCATACAATCACGCTGTACCTAAGTATGGCAAGAAGGTAGCAGTGCCAAGTTCTGCGAACTGCCAGAAAAATCATGGTAACAAGTTGTACCCAGGGACTGAGCAGGACACCAGCTCAGTAAGAGCAGGAAACGAAACCAGAGCAGCCTGTAATCCATGAGCCATGCAGGAGACAGGATCAAGACCTGAGAAAAGGCTGCTCACAGCACGGGTCTGGAGTCCATGCAGTCAGTAAGTCAGGGCAGCAGAGGCACCAACTGAGGGAACAGCCCAGAGTGAGGTTGGGCTCCCAAACCTGTGAGCAAGGCATGGGTGTGGTGTCACAGGTAGGGCTGGGAAAAGCAACTGAGCCTCACTGATGCCTTAAAGCCCTGAGAATCTATCAGCTTCCTCATTAGCCTGGAGAAAAGGCACTGGGACACCCTCTAGCAGCCTCCTAATACCTGAAGGGGACCTACAAGAAAGCCAAAAAGGGATTTTTTATAAAAGCATGTCATAATAGGGCAAGGAGAAATGGCTTTAAGGTGGAAGAGGGCAGATTTAGCATAGATATTAGAAAGAAATTCTTCACTATGAAGGCTGTGAGGCACTGGAACAGGTTGCTCAGAGAAGTGGGTCTCCATGGATGTAGGGAGGTGCATAGGTAGTGAAAAGATGGACAGGCTACCCAGGAGAACTGCACATTATCTGAGTGTAAATGTCAGGCTTAGGCAAACCAGAGCTCAGGTGAAGTTGGGACAGAGGGACATGAGGGGCAACAACAGTAGCTCTGGCTAAAAAAAAGCTAAGAAAAGCACAGATTAATTAATAGAATCGTGTTAAGGGTTGGAAGGGACATTAAAGATCATTTATTTCCAACCCCCCTGCCATGGGCAGGGGTACCTTCCACTAGTCCAGGTTGCTCAAAGCCCCATCCAACCTGGCCTGTTCTGCTGCCAGAAGCCACACATTCTCATCTTCCTCATCATCACAGTCCATCCACTCCTCTGTCCACAGCCATATCAGTACATTCCAGCCACAATGGGGTTTAGGCTCTTCTTTCTGCAATCTCTCTAAAATCCCATAAATATTCTGCCCTTCCAGGCCAGCAATACACAATTTGCTCATCTCCTCTCAGAGCTCCTTTGCTTGGTGGCTCAGTGTCCCAGGGACAGCCCTGCTCCCGGAGGGAAGGACCCCTCAGCACAGCTCCAGGGAGAGGAGCCAGGCACTACCTGCACCCTCCCTGCAGAGTTCCCTCTGGGTCAGGGCCTCAGATGTCCCCAGACAGCTGCTGGCTTGTGCTAAACTGACACCATAGATGAGCAGACTCAAAGGGATTTCAGCAGAGTTCTTAGAATCCTTTGTAAAACAAACAAACAAACAAACAACAACAACAACAACAAAAACAACACAAAAATATAAAAAAAAAAAAAAACACCATCCATAGCAGCAGCCAGTTGGAAACAAGAAGTATGGACACTTCCAGGAACTGCCAACTCAAGCTGACTGTCAGAGCTGGTAGAAGCAAAAGCCTCCAGAAGCCACCCCTCACCTGCAGCAGCAGGCTGCCAGAAGGTCCCCCAAGAAAGATGATCCCTGCAGAAGAAACATATGGAAGAAATTCCCTGAAGAAGAAGCCTGGAAACTGCTGTGACAACTGTTATATCTCTACTATCTGATTCCCTGGTTGCACTTAGGAGCAGGCACAGTGAGAACTAGTTGTTAGCACATGGGTGTTGTGAATTAATTTAAAGATGAGGAGTTTTCTCAGAGCCAGCCCACAGTCAAGTCTTGTGTGTTGGAAAGGAAAGATTTTCTTAAGGATTCTGTGAGTTTCTCACAACCCAGAGAGCTGTGCAGGGAGTGCTGGCAACTAGAATCAAGATTGGAAACAAAAGATGAAGACAAAGCCATGGGTAATTTCTGTGCCTGTCACAGCCAGACCACAGAACCCCTGAGAGCTTTTGCATGAATTACAAGGCCCTGTACCAGCCTCACTACTAGAAATCTCTGAAAGTCCTTTGGAAAGATTATGGCAGTGGCCAGGCAGGCAGTCCTGTTAGATTTTCATTTGCCTCTAACAGCTAGCTTGGGCATCTATTAAACATACAGGTAGTGAAAATACACAGAAATAAACTGCATGTGGAAACAGCCACTGGCTATGTTTGTAATAGTGAGTAATGCTGCACAAATGAAACAGTTTTTAGGAACAAAACAACTGTGTAGACAATGAGACATCAAAATTTTTTGTGCTTCGAGAGCTTTTACTTCAGTTCCATTCTGTTTTTTTTGTGAACTGCATGCTTTTGGCAGCTAGAGCATGCTAGGTATATTCCTGGAGTGCTTCTGCTGCCATGATTTCAGTTAAAAAAGACCCAATTCATGTTTTCATACCCTGGGAGACTGTTCCATGACATGAACTTTTGGCAGCAGAGAGGAGATTTTATTTCAAAAAATTTAAACCCAAATGCTCATATAGTTATGGTCCAATTTTTTAAGAAATTCAAAAGATTTTTTGTTCTCAACACTTCAAACTCTACAACCTTTTAATTGTTTGGACTCCTTGGATGGTAATATTGGCCTCTTACAGACATAATGTATATTTTAGAGAAATTCTTTGTCCTTCCCAGGCTGTCTTTGGACATTGAGTGTAATGCTGTTATGGTTTGTTAACTCACCTCTGTCTGTGAGCTGAAGCACTCTGGCTATCTGTGTGACCTTGGAGCAAAAAACCCAGACATCCATGTAGGAGAGTGCTGAATGTGGCATACCTAATGTGTTCTGGCTAACTCTGAGCTGGCCATCAATCATTCATTGAAATTGTCCCAAAAATTAATGCAAGGAAACATTTGCACCCCAAGCATGTCGTGCCAATGACAAGCAAGATCTTTCAGGGTTCGGTGCCATCACAACTCTTAGCAGGTGTAAAGTTTTGAAACTAAAACATGGTTTGCAGCACAGTTCCTTACACATTTCCAGACACCTGAGCATATCAGTGACCATATCAGAGAGATGGGGTCCAATGAAAACTGGGAGGTCTGCTTTGGAATCCAGAAAAGACAGGAGAAATTCAAGCTCTGATACTCTTTAGTTTTAAATGCCAGTGAGCTTTTCCCTCTGGAAATTAGACTCTCTACTCAATCCTCTTAATAAAAGAGCAAGAATCTAACAATTGTATTATACCAGTAAGAACTCTGCTTGAGAGTTTACAAGAAATTATCAAATTATGCATTGTTTATATACAACTCTAGATATCTCTTAGGAAAAACTAATTAAACCAAGAAAATACATGAAATAATCAAGATGGATAGGGTTTGTAATATGCTACATTTTCCAATAACTGTAAGCAACCTTTCGAATTTACTGCAGGCTATGGGTTACTTAACTATTTATTTGATAGCTGAAAGCATTTTTAAACCACAGAACATTTCCATTTTGAAATTCTGACTATTTTAACTCTTCAGAAGAAGCAGTGAAGAAATACTTGATATCAGACTTTCACCACCACACAGGTTCCTGTCAAATCTGCTTTAAGGATTTGGATTATGCTGCATGGACTTCTTTCTCCTTTGTCAACTGAATTTATTGAGATGGTAAACAGGTACTCTGTGTTGTTAAAATGCTCCTGCTATGGAAATAACTTGTATTTTCTATCCTTGAACAGTACTCAGATACTATAATGACACATGAAATATAAATATTGCATACACAAATGACAGATGCCAGAGCTCGGTATGTCTTTTCTATGAAAGGCCTGTTATAGCATTCCTTTCTAGTTAAAATATCACTATAGCCACTGGCCTTG
This sequence comes from Rhipidura dahli, assembly GCA_013399225.1. Classification (NCBI taxonomy): domain Eukaryota; kingdom Metazoa; phylum Chordata; class Aves; order Passeriformes; family Rhipiduridae; genus Rhipidura; species Rhipidura dahli. The sequence goes on along the minus strand of VXAC01002373.1, from coordinate 325,505 downwards.
TCAAATCAGTTTTTTAAAAGCATTACCAGAAAGGTCTTGAATTATTGGAATAATGTCATTCAAACATTGTAGGTATTCCAGGTCTTGTTTTTCACCTGCCCCATAGAAAACTTCAACTGTAACAACTACCAGCTAATAAAACATTACCTCATTTCAGAGTCTCTCTTCAGGAGAATCTTTTTAGATTCTTGTCCACTCTAGCAGTCTGTAGTTTAGATAATATGATGGAGAGTGACAAATGCAGAGACCAGGCAGTAAAAATACTCTTACTGTTACTTGTGGACACAAAACAACAGAGGAGTCTAGAGGATAACTGAACACCCTTTTAAATATTAACACCAACCAAGGAGTTTCAACTATTTCCCAGCATCCTTCCAGTTGTTTGGGGTTTTTTTTCTGTTGTTTCAAAATCTCACATTTTGTTTTTATTTTCCCTTTGACACTGCACTGTGATGTTACCTCTTTGAAAATTGAAGACAAAGTGAGACAGATGTCTTGAATGTGGAAATACCAGGGGAATAGTTTATCAAGAGTCTATGGGCAGGTGTGGATCTCAGGACTTTCTGCCTCCTCTGTTGTGGGAGATCTGTTAATAATGTGCATAACAAGTAGAGAAAATCAGATACAAAACACTACAGCTATCCAGAACATTTGAGAAAAACACTAGGAGAGAAAGTCAAAACAGTACTTGTGAATCAGCAGGTCTGCTGTTTACCAGGAGCTAACAGATGATTTTCCAGAGAGAGCAGTATCTCTCTGTGCTGTCCTAAAATAAAAACCAATATTATAAATGTATTATAAACAGTAACGAAGGACATCTGTTTCTGTATTTCTTTTTATCAGTTATTAAGCCTAGTTCCCCCTGCCCCCCTTTTTAATTTCGTTGGCAGGAGATTGGTTTTCCTTTCTTTTGTTGGACAAAAAATGTTAGAACTTATGAATAAATTTGTTGTGTTGTTGTTTTACACCTTAATTACATTCAAAAGAGTTTCTATGCTTTTTTACATGATAAGTTTGAGCATATTGCTTATATTGTAATCAAATGTAATCAAATATGTGGTTATTATCTGTAAGGTAATGAATGAGGAAGAATGTGTTACTATGTTTTTAATGATTGTGGAATCCAGATGATGACATTAACTAAAGGAGCCTGGCTCAAGGGTTCTCTAATAACACCTGAACTCTACTATCAATTTAACACCTTGCTGTGATGCATACAGGTAAGGAGAAATTAGTTTCTTTTGGAGAAATTTAGAACTTCAAAAATAAAAGTTTTAAAACCTTTTCTTTCCTGAACCATAGACCTCAAATAAAATTTGATAGCACTGGAACAGCAAGTTACTTTGTGCCAATATGCATGAATTGATTTTATCTCATTAAGATGGAGAATTGTTATTTTGTAGTATTGATTTTTAGGTTCTCTTTCATAATTTTTATTGGCCTGACACTGTCTTATTCTTAATACCATTTAGTTTACAAAAAAAGGCCTCTGTTCTGGGCTCTGGTACAAACCAACTTGCCCTCTAATCATCAGTCATCCTGTGCTACCAATAGTGAGATGGAAAATCCAGAATTTAAAAGAAGAAGGGTTAAATCTAATCTGTATACAACTAAGAAAAATTCTCATGTTTTTCAGAGCTCAGGTGATGTCTGGGAAATTTATTTTTCCTGAACTAATTTTTTTGCCATCCCTTATCATTCCCTCCCATTCGCAACAGTAAAATATCCCTGAGAGCACTAACAAGGTTACCGATCGTTGTTACCATTGCCAACATTGTCATCATCAAGACCTCAACAGATTTTAAGTTTCTTTTAGTTTAAATGAGGAAAACAGGTAATACACAGAGCCATGATGTCAGTCATTCAAGTGAAACCTCCATCACATGTTTGATAACTATCATGCTTCCCGGTGTTATTCAGCTCTGGAATCCAAACTGTGACTGACAGTATAAAAGACCAAAACTATTCCCTAAAAAGCAGTCAATTATATTTATCACTCATGTCGAGAGGGGATCCAGAGAGACAGTGTGGAAGAAACATGAGTCAAGATGTGAGCCACAAAACTACTGCACCAGTTTAAATACAGTCTTGACTTGAAAGCAGCCTGTAAAGAATTCTTAAGTTAGCTATGTATGAATCAGTAACACATAAGGAATGGAGCAATTTAGGAGAGTCAGTCACTTTAGCTATTTTGGCTGATGTACTAATCTTCTCAGAAGATTAATTAAAGGGTCTTTTACATGTGTAGTACACAATACCCCAGGTAAGCAGTGGGTGAGGAGACTGGCCTTGTGTGAAGGGAGAAAACTGGAAACAAGGGGAACACAAGAATGGGAATGGGGGAGAAAGCTGAGAAACAGGAAGGCAATGATATATCATGTGAAATATGGAATAAAAAAAGACCATAAAAATGTGCTAATAAAGACTATGGAGGATGTGGCAAGGCACAATAAGACAGTAACCTCAATCTGAAAATACACAGTTTGACATTTGGAGTCATGCTCCAAAGTTTTTGAACTCAGGTCCACTGAGGCCAGCTTGGAATTCGTGAGAGAAAGAAGGTTTTCCCACTCTTTCTCCTCAAGCAATTCTTTGCCTTCTTTATGCTGCTGAAAGATTGACAGGATGGATAAAGGTATTGTTCATTTTTCAAGTATGCATTAACGCCATTGACTTAACTTGTCTGTTTTGAAGAGCTGTTGGAGCTCCTTTGTGCTGTGTCTGTAGGTTGTGTTGTGGGTTGCCACCACAGCACGGGCACATCCTGCACAGCACCTTGCCTCCCTCACCCCGCTGCTACCTGGCTGTCAACTTTATTGTAAAACATCAACAGCAAAGATGTGCGGCGTATTTTTGTCTTCGCAAACAGCCCACATTATGTTAGGCTGCAAAATAATTACATGACATTCTCTGCTTTCCAAATTCAGGATTATCTGGCCTGTGCCTATGGCACTAATGCTACATCTGCTGGTGATATACATGACAGCAAGAGCAGGGGCTGATTTGCAGTCTCAGGAGCTATCAAAACCAGCAGCACTGAAAACACAATAATTATATTAATTGGGCAATGTCTCTACAGCACAAGCTTTAGCTTTACCTTAACATTTAATAACCTCCCTCATATATTGTTTATGTCAAAAGTGAAGAGAAGTCAGAAAGAACTCCTTAGTATTTTGGGTTCACAAGCAGATACACTAAGGAAAAATTTGAGCTGGTCAAAAGCTTTCCAATGGAATATTTTCTTGTCAGAAGGCATATTTCCACCAAAGTAAAAATATTCTGCAAGAATTTACTGATTCTGACAAATGTAATTCCGAAAAAAAAATAGTGAAACATTAAGATTTCTGCTTTAATACAGTTTCATTTCAAGATCATATCCTTTATGGAAATTAAAAATTAGATTAATAATAATATCACATTTATTGAAAAGAAATATTTGGATTGAACTAACATTATCTCTTCAAAGAATCATAATGAAACAAGTTCAGAAGTCACAGAATTTTCCCTTCCACCACCTTTCAATTTCTGGCATTTTCCTGCAAACATGAGGTAAAAAAATTACCTCACTCTTCTACAGGCATGTAAAGGACTTTCACAACATTTTTCTCCAGAAAAGTAATGAAGTTTACAAGCTGATGTTTCTCTTAAACACTTCCTAGAACTCAGAGTAGATCCTAAAGTGATATAAATCAGACAAGTCCTCTGTGCCCACAGCAGGCAGGGTTTGATGCAATCAATCATCATGAACGCTCAGGCTGTTCAGGTGCACTTGATGGTGGACACTTACAGCATGTTTGATAAAGGCAGCATTTAAAGAACTCACCACTGCAGCTCAGCCTGCTGCTCTGCTCTCTGGTGGGAATTTCTGGGAACCTGCTTAATCACCCTCTCTCTGGTATCCTTCTGTAAAACTGAAATAACATTTTCCAACTCTCATTCATTCTACAATTAGACCTTACTCTTGCAACATACTGATGCTGGTAGACCATGTAGAGCAAATAGGCAGAAGAAGCAAGAAAGTGTACTAAGTGGTTAAGAGTGGAAAATATCATCTAGACTACAAACAAGAATAAAGAAGAAATTTATTCTTTTAACACTGGGTACTGAACTTGTACACTGAGATTACATTTTTCAAGTTGCTAACTGGTAAACTCTTCATAATTTAGATTTCTTAACTAAATATATAATTCATTATCTCTTCCATTACTTGGACTTTTGGACACTAGAAACCTCATATCTCCACATCTCTTCAGCAAGTTACTTTTCTAGCATTTTTTTTAAAGTCTTACAATTAGAACAGTGATGGTGCAGATGCTGTGGTGTAAACCCAAGCCTCCTCCACAAAGGTGTTTTTTTAAAAACAAAAACTTCTTTACATGTCCCCATGGGAACTAGTCCATGAACACTTGAAGCTTGCAGAGAGAAAGCTTTTGCAGAGAAGAATGAATTAGATTTTGACTAAAACCTGTGGGGGAAAACACTTTGACATACTCAATAGCTAACTTATTGCTCTATACTGAAGGATGGCTTTATACAGAGCAAGGTTGGCAAACCCTTCAATGGCACACCAGAGAAGTGTTAGAAAGACAGGTACTGATTTGTAATTTCCCATTAGACAAGGAGTCTGAACAATATTGATTATTTCCGTTATTTACTAATTATTAAGTTTGTCATTACAAGATATTTGAATTTCACCTAGTCTGCCCTTGTCAGAGGTGCAAAGGACACTTACTTTATCCCAGAAATCACCAAATTAGATTCTTAGCTAATGAATTAGGTCTCACTTGTTATGGGAGGCTACATAGACTAGCATTTGATGCTCTCTGTTAGCTGTGTTTCTGATTAAATACAACTTGTGGTTCACACCTATGCAGGAGTGAAAAAAAAAAAAAACCAAAAAAGGACTAAGTATAGGTTAGAATATAACATTGTTTGTTGGCAAGAGAGACAAATACATGCCATTTGTTGGTTCTCCCTCTGTGTGGTCTAAAACACTCAGCAGCAGAGCATCCACAGTGGTGACATTTGTTAACACAAATTACCATGTGGTGCATCAGAGGAGCCTGCAGCAGCACGCCACACAATAATTGCCTGGGATACAGGGCTGTGGATCCTGCAGGGCCACCCAAGAGCCTGCCAGCTTCAGAGCAGAGGGACAGCAGCCCGTGTGAAACAGCTGCACACGTGGCCTTTGTCAGAGACTGAAAATTGTTCATGCCTCAAACATTGATATAAAGTTTTGTTCACTATAAAGAAGCTACAACCGAAGAAGCTTTCCTGAATACTACTTTGAACTGAGAGTCAAACTGCTTATTAGATAAAGGGAAATGCATTATTCAATATTCCCAGGCATGCCTGCCTAGCCTGAGCATATAAACCCCTTGGATTCCATGCTTTGTTTGGGAGTGACCTTCACCACCAAGAAGCTGGAAAGGATCAACAGGACATCGTTGGGATCCACAGAGTGGTGATATCTCCCTTATTCTGTCCCTGTCTCTCTTTCTGTCCCCTCACCTAACTTCTGCTCCTTCCTTTCTTTCTCTGTCTCTGTCTCTCTCTCTGTCTCTGTCTCTCTCTCATATTTACCATCAAAGAAAACCCTTACTGTTGTCACTGACACATGATCTCGTTTGCACCTTAATTCAGGCAGAGGTATTTCTAAGAACCTTAAAACCAGATCTTAACAGCCTGTCAGTGAGGATTCCTGAAACAGCCAGGAGCACAGTGACAGCATCTGACAAACCATCACACACACACACTGGGTATCTGCCTTCCTCCTCAGGGCTATAGGAGCTGCTCAGCAGCTCTGAAGTTACATGACCAAAGAGGTGTAATTGGCCTATGAAGACCCACCTGGGAGTCCAACGTGCTTCTTTTGTAGCATTTCTTTAAGGATAGAAAAAAGGGATTTTTTAGTAAGAACTTTTAAAATTGTGGAGGTGGCGGGGGGTGGGGGGGATCAGAGTAGGATTAAACAGTATCAATTGAAATAACATTTTATCTATGTAATAACCTTCAAGGTAAAAAATTCCCACAGCCTGAATCTGTTTCCCCACTGGCATATGTATACAAATCAAATTAATGCTATCCTAAAGTTTCTTAATAGCTGCATGGGCCTTAATTTGCTTGGATCTTCTTTATCCCTGATTTTCTATCAACCTTTCTTTGCTACAACATAACTTAGTGCTGCCACAAGTGTGCTCAACTTGGTAGAAAGCAAACACTGTACTAGATTTTAATATCTTCCATTCCAGCTATTAAACAGATAACTACCTGATTGCGTAATAATTCAGAAGAAATAAAGAAACAAAACCAGAACAAAATACAAACTACACTGTATATCTGCATTGCAGTCAATGATGAAACCAAACTGACCCAACAGCAAATTAAGTGGTTTTAGTAATCCTCATCATTATTGTATTTGTCAATAGATAAATAAAATACCGATAAATATGAAAATTGGTGTCATGCTAAAATATCACACAGGTCAGTATCAATACCATCTGTATCATGCACATTTTCCACTGTAAGATCTAACAGTGAAAAAATACTTGAGGGTCAGTTTCAGTCTGGACTTGTATGTTGGACCTGAATGAGATTTTCTGCACTCATGGTGATTGATCCAGGTTACTCCAGTACCCAACAAAATAAGGCCTGAGAAACCAGTGGATTTCATTGGAAGCTGAGTTGCCTTTCTAATTAGGCTGCTCACTAAAACTTTAGTGAGTGACTTCTGCCACGGGATGACAACTGTTTGTCTTCTCAGGCTTAAACAGTAATGTTTTCAGTCAGGGCAATTATTTCCCTTCCTTTGCTGTAATCCCTCCTAAACTGTGCTTCAAAGTTTGAGAGGTATCTTTACCCCCTACAGTAAAAGGAAGCGAAGTCTGAAGTTCAATTTATTATTGCCTACCACAGATATCCTCAGCTTGCAGTAAATTAATGAAAAGGATATGTTCAGCTTGGTTGGCCCAGTGTAATACAGTTAAATTCTACTTCCTGTAGCCACTAATTCATTAAATGCCACTGCTGGTTGTGTCCCTACATCCCTCAAGATGTAGCTCTGGTACAATAAGTTCCCAGGAAAACCTCTGAACACAAGTTTTTAGTTACAAACACTGGGGGTGGGTTGATTTTTTTTTTTAAATTTCTTTTTATTCACATGGTGAGACACTTGCAAGCAACCAATACAATCTGGAATTCATACAGTTAAAATTTTGCTTAGAAGTCAATATTGCTGGCACTACTGAACAGACAGAAAAATATTATTTAACTTCCTTCTTGGTTATGTAATTACAATTAAATAATAATTTGAGCTATTTTTTACTTGGTACAAGAAGTATTGAATATCTTCTATAATGATGAACTCTAATGATAATATAGAAGTTGGGGAGGTATTGATAGGCTCAGAAAATTGCTTGGGTAAAAGAAAACACTCCTAATGAGCAAAGTCAAGAATTATTGCTTGTGTAATTGAAATTCTAGCCATCTAATCAAGTAATTCCAAATCTAGTAATTATAGACAAATAAAAAAAAAATAATAAAAAAAAACCCAAACCCAGAACCCCTTCCTAAAAAGATTAGAGAAAAAGCCTCAATAATAATAGAGATAAAACTGCTACACAGACAATTCTTAGTACCTAGGAATGTCATGGTGCACCCTTCTACTATGCTTTGTCCTGAGGTTATTGGCTAAATTTTGGGGGCAGGAGGAGTCTGACAGCAAGTCCTTCAGAGAAAAAGATTTGTTGAAGGCAGGGGTTTCTTTTTCCTCTTGGTGGCAGGAGGATAACTTCCTGTTTCTGGCATCCAGTGAGGGGTATTTTTATGTCTTTTTGTCACTTTTTACCCTTTGCTTTTCTTCCTTGCTCTGCAATTCCACTTTGCAGTTAAATGTACTACATATGTCTTACATATCATAGACACTTGTTCTTTGACACCCTAAAACCTGTACTGTCCAGTTCCCACACCTTTATCTTCTTTACTTATCAGCAAATAGTCACAGATGAGTTGTTTCCTGTGGTCTCCAGTGTCACCCCGTGTCACTTTTCTCACCGTGTCTCTCCCACATTCCTCTACACCGCTCTAGGTCCCCACTTTCAAGCCTCTTGTTGCTATACCATGCCCATACTCTGTATTACTTCATTTTATGTAGATTATAAAAATGTTTCTTTTTTTCTATAAAGATGAATTTCAGTTGTTACTATCATTTACACAAAAATAAAGAAGTCTTTAAGTAGATCAAGACAAGCCCAGACAAAGCCCAAGAAGAATCAGTCCAGAGGCCTTGTCCTGGTTTCAGCTAGGGTTGGTATCAAAGCTGTACCATCCATGTCAGCATTTCAGTTTTTGGGATATGGATGCAAAAACTTTAATAAGCTTTGTAAGTAAAAAATGAAAGGTGACCAGCTGGGTAGCTGCTAAACCAATCAATAACAGCACTTAACTTATCCTGGTAGTATTAGAAGCCTTAAAGGAGGTACCAGCCACCCTTCCACTGCAGGAGAAGAGCTAACCACACAGCAATACACTGCTGACAGCCCACAAAACCAATTATCTTTAATTTCAACTATGAAGCAAACCCACAGACATTATTAAATATTGGAATTGCTTTTGTGGTTTTGGATACATGTGGCTCAAATGAATATCTTCAGGAAATAGTTTGATATTTGAGTCACCAAGATCAATGTGTTATGCAATTACCATGTTTACACAGTGTAATACTTCTAACATATTCTCCTAGAATCCACAGCAAAGCCAATATTGCAATGAAACATAGTGCTTGATAAAGGCTGGAATTCTGCTTTGTGAAAATTTTCTTATATAAACATTCATAACAGAACCTAGGATGGAGATGCTACTAAAGCAGAAAGGAAAAAATAGTTTGAGCAAGCCATACTTTTTCCTTTAAAGTAAAATGCCAATAACCTATCATGACTGTGATGGTATGACTCACTTTAATACTGACACATATAGATCCCACGAACCACAGAAACATTTGGGTTGTTATTTTTAATGGCCTTTTAAAGACACAAACAATAAAAGCAAACAATAAAACATCTTTATTGCGTTGCTGTACTTGGCAAAGGAACTAGAGTTGTTTTGGATGAGGGCTGTGCTGGGTCTGTCTGGGATGGAGTTAACTTCCCTCACAGCAGCCCATACAGTGTCAAGTGCCACATTTGTGGCTAAAATTGTGTTGATAAAGTGCCAAAGTTTCTGCTATTGCTGAGCAGTGCTCGGACATCATCAGGTCATTCAGGCCAGAAGGCTGAAAGGATGAGCAAAAGTTTGGGAGGGGACACAGCAGGGGGAGAGGGTTTCATTAATAAGCCATTTATCTTCCAAAGTAACTACTCTCACTGAGGCTCTGCTTCCCAGTGGCTGGACATTGCCTGCCAAAGGGAATAAGAGAATAAATCTCCTCATCTTGCTTTGCTTCTGTGTGTGACCTTTGCTTTATTCTGCCCTCATCTCAACCCATGAGCTTGCACATCTTATTTTCTTCCCCTGTGCTGTTGGGAAGGGGAGAGTGAGATCTGCAGGATGGGAAGGCTGCAGGCTGGTCAAGGTAGACCCACTGCAAACCATTTATTTAAAAGTAGTGTAGTAATTGCCACTGCTTACATGTGCCACAAAGTAAAGAATAATGTCATTGCAGACACTTTGATATGGATTCTCCAAAAAGTAGGCTCAAATATAAACTGTTTATTTGTAATACAGAAATATCATATTGATAGCAAGAAAGTTAGGTACTGTTCTTTTAGGGCTTCTTTAGCAGAGGTGAACATGAAGTTATTTAAAATTTTTTTAAAACAACAGAAAAAAAACCCAACAAAAACTTAGCTGGGTTAAATCCCAAAGTCAATTACAAAGCTCCTGATTACTTCAGGTTGCAAAAATTACTCTCTACAAGACGAGAATTAGAAATGAAGGCAGAAAAAGTCTAGAAGTTACCCAGATAATATAGACTTTTCCAAATCAGTATATGTAATTTCTCCCATGCTCAATTCATCTGAAAACTGTTATAGATCACCCAAAAAAACTATTTTTTTCAAGATTAAAGAAAAGTAAAAGTAAATGTGTAGTTAGTAGTTAGGAGCACAACAAAAGAATCAAAACAATGTAGAACACTCAGTGTTTTAGAACAGTGAGATAGCCATAATAATAAAAAAGTTAAAAAGAAAGAAGTGAAAGAAAGGAATTTTCTTTTTTTTTTTTAATGGGATATGCTGCAAATGGTTATAAAGATTATGTTCTTTAAAAGTAAATTAGGATTCTACATAAACTTTCCCACATATTTTAACCTATTAACATATTTCCCACTTTTTAACATATTTCAATGTTTCCAGCTTAAAGATTTTCTTCACTGCTAGGACTCTACTTATGAGAATAATGATTTCTAGCCCAAACAAGGACTAGACAGAGACCAAAATGCTGATATTGTCTTTTTTCCCATGAGCACCAAGAGATAAAAGTCATATTTGAAGAATTATATTTAAACGTACTTAAGTAATTCTGCTGAGCTTTCCTTACCAGAACACTCACATATTTTCCCAATAAAGAATTTGTCTAGCATATTCTTCACTTAAAACATGATAAATATCGTAAGCTAATAATGTTCAAATTTCAAAAGCAGGCAGAATAGAAAATAAACCCTAGAAAAATGCTGAAATGCTTTAAAATACCTTGAAATATCTTCACATATCCATGCTCATTTCAGAATACCTTTATAATCCTGTTAGATTGCTTGCAAAATACAGAAACTTCGTTTCTCCAAGAGTGTGCTCTGATTCCCACATCAGTCACTTTTAAATTTACTTTAATTGACATATTTTCCTTCCAATATTTTATTATTGTTGTTTGATGGCATAATGGATTTTAAAGCTATATGTGCGAGAGAAACATGGAAATTCAGCAATATTTTTATTATTGAGGCCTGAAATCTGTGCAACTTTACAACAAGCAATCATTTCTCATTTTACACAGTTTGGGTTTTTCCTTCTTTGCCATATAATTAGACCTAAGTATTTCCATTATTAAATACATATTTAGTACAAAGATAAAACTCTGTTTTCCAGTAGAAAAAGAGGACTGAATTAATTAAAGCTATTTAATGTCCTAACTAGTATATTGTGAACTAGACAAATTTGAAAGCATTAATGAAGAAAAATGTCAAAAATAAATGGCATGCCCACATTTATATGTAGTGACAGAATGAGAGAGAAGATGCTTTTAAACTGAAAGAGGGTAAATTTAGATTAGATATTAGGATGAAATTCCTTACCATGAGGGTGGTGAGGCCCTGGCACGGATTGCCCAGAGAAGCTGTGGATGCCCCATCTCTGGCAGTGTTCAAGCCAGGTTGGATGGAGCTGTGAGCAACCTGGTCTGGTGGAAAGTGTCCCTGCTCATAGCAGGGAAAATGGAAATAGATGTTCTTTAAGGTCCCTTCCAACCCAGGCCATTCTGTATCTATGACCTACATTTAAAGCTGTAGAATTAACACTGTATATTAGAAAAATGCTACACCCCACCATGTCAGCCATACCAAAATACCATACCACTCAATCCATGAAGCCTTGTTTCCAGAAGAAAGGACCTGGACCTCTCACCTCCATAGCACAAGGCCACTAGGTGAGAGTAAGATGAAATTTTACACCTTTTCCCCTTCAGTGCTCTTGGTGTGGCTCCACACAATTAATTGTAAAGCATCACAGAGAACCGAAAGCATCCACAGCAAGGCACTGCGTGAAGTATCTCACCGTGGCTCTTATCCAACAGCAGCATTCCTATAAGTGCTTGTTAACTTTCAAAGCAATACAAAATAGCTCCATCTTGCTAGTAAATAAGGGTCACTTTAAGCACATACTTCAACTTGTTGCTCAATTATGAAACTGATCAGTTACCAAGATCACATTTCTGTGAATAAAATGAAAAGGCTATGGCCTGGGATAAATTTGTTTTTCTATGAAGGAATGTCTCTAAAGAGACTGTAGAGTCTTTTGGATAAAATAAGCTAAGCTTTCTTTTTTTAATTAGTAAAATAAAGAAAATTTATATACATTAAAATAATTAAATTATTAATTCATTTTAAAAATGGATTCTGTCATTTCTGTGATGACGGTTTGTGTCATCACCATGTCTGTAAACAAGCATGAGTGCTGTCCTGTCCTAGGTGCACTGAGAACTTTGAATTCCTTGGTATTTTTTGGGCACATGAATCATATATGATTATTTTGTGGTCAGGGATATCAAACTGACACAAAATCCTTCTCATCTAACACATCTTCATTAACACATTTTTTTTACAATCAGCTTATTATAAAAAAAATAAAAATTAAATTAATTTCATCTGGTATATACTTTTACCACACATATATATACATTACCTTAGAAAACACTCCAAAATACAAATCCCAACCAGCTTCCTATTTCAAGTGTGATACATTAAAAAGGCTCTACAATTCCTGCCCTTTTTTTACTTTTTTTTTTACTTCATAGCAGACTTGTCATACACATTGGAGTTTGTTATATCTCTGATACACTGGAAAAAAGCAATTTTTAGATATTTGTGTATCATTTTTCTGCAAGATTATCACTATTTCTGCCTTTCATAGCATTTTGCTAATCCGTCACATCCATTTACCCAAGCTGCTGCCTCTGACAGATCTAACGAATGGCATATTTTGCAGCATGTTGACTGGTAAAATATTTAAAAAACAAGGAAAAGATTAACTGAGGTCAGTAAAAATAAATAGCTTATCTCTGTGCTGCATCTCCTTTTCCTTCATACATTTTTCTTGTCAAAGACATCAGTAATGTTTCATTTTCAGAGTCACTGTTTAGAAAGGCTGAGGATTTAAATGCCACCCTTCATTATTGTTTGATGTGATAAAGGTTTCATACCACAGACTTCCTGAGTAAGGATAACAGTTTATACAATTCTTTTTGGAAAAGTATTAATTTTGGTTCTTAAACCAGTTCTTTATCAGAAGTCTTTTGTTCTTTGTTACATACACTATTAAACAGACCTTATGAGACTTAAAGTTCATCCACAAAAGTACTTTATGTGTTTTCTGAAATGTCCTTTACGTGTTTCACATTTAAATTCTGCCAGGTAAGGGCTTGATAACTTCTCCCAGTAGGAGAGATGGTGGTTAGGTGACACAGTGAATTAACTTTTAGACTTTCAGAACCATATGCTCCCACAGTCTTCATGCCTAAAGGAGTACTAAATCATGACACTGACTACTCCTACTAGCCCTACAGAGAATAAAAAAAAAAAAAGAACAACCAAAGAAACCCCAAAAAAATAAACCAAAACACAAAACCTCAAACCAAAAAAAAA
>VXAC01002373.1:265627-312137 GCA_013399225.1 Rhipidura dahli | reverse complement strand
ACAAAACCCCAAACCAAAAAAAAAAAAAAAAAAAAAAGAATAGAAAATCTTATCTTTCTCCAAATTCAATATGTGAGCTAAAAGAACCCTGCCTTACTCAGAATCATGCTGGGCCAGGCAATAAAAAATGGTCAAACTAATCAACAGTTTCATGTACCAAAAAGCTTGTAGGACATCCAGCCTTTGTCTATCCATCTGGGAAGACTGATGTTCTTTTCAGCTCAGCCCACAGCTGGTGGGGATACCCCATTGTCTAAGAGGGATCTGTGCAGGGCACACACTTCCATTCCAGAGGGGCAAGTGAGGTTTTTAACACAAATGTCTCGTTTGAGCACTGATAATTGAATGGAATAAACGGAGCCTTAGTCCTAACACAATATTTCTTCCATATACCAGTCCCAAAACCAGCAAGAGCCAGGAGAGTTTACAAAGGTAAAACACACAACCCATGCATGCTGAATATTACTGCCAGGCTTTCTGACCATTCTTGATGTAAGGAATGTGGCACACAATGGAACTGTATTAACTGTATGAACAGAAGCCTGTCAAGGCACATGCCATTTTAATAGATTTTTTTTTAATCTAACTTTCAGTATTCTTGATACTCTCCCTCTTCTTCAGTATTCCTACCCATGCATTCCCACCAATTACCCTAGAGTTTCAACCACAAGATGTTTTGGGTTATACAGACAGGCTAAAACCTTTCTAATTCTTAAGATGATGATTGGAGCTGAGGCAGGATCTTACACTGGGCAATATGACAATAGTGTAATTTCCTACCTCTTTTTTCTTTGTAAATATGAATGCATCATATACAAACACTTCTAAGTGTCTGCAATTAAAAAAAGGTAAATTGTGTTTGATTCCATTATAGGTAAAGACATTTACATTTTACTAAAATTATGGTTGCAGAATTGTGATGGTTTGTTTTCTTTTATCCTACAAGTATGCCTTTGAATCCTATGGAAGATTGGAGAAGGAGTTCATCAGGGATCCTTCCAAGATCTTACCCTGTTTTAAGGTATTTTTTAAGCAGCATTACTAGTGTTAGAAGGCTTTCCCTGTTTGCATTTCTATTCTGTGAAGTTTTCATAATTAGGTATGTATAATTAAGATTTCCATTAATGGTCTTTTTTTTTTTTTTAATTCCCCATGTCCCAGTAAAAATGACAGATAAATGCCTTGAGACTGTTATGCCTTAATTGTTCCCCAAGAGTTAGATTACTGAGTTAGGACCAGATTCATACACATTTTATGCACCATTTCCTTGACTTTTTTTTAATTTAACATTTTGCTCAGAAACTTAATATTACTGAGAAAAGTGCCAATACTTATTATTTATGTAAATCCCTTGAGAACAGTTGCCATGTCTTCCCTCTGCACCTCATTATGCACTACATGCATTCCAAAGAAGAGAAAGAAGCAGCTGCAATAGTCCAACTAACCAAATATTTACAGCTTTTTGTTGTTATTTCAACCTTTCAGATAAATCATGCCACGGGTTTCAGCAGTATATACCTCAGAAAAGTCACTCTGAATACACATCAGTGTAAATAAAACCACATTTTGAATACTAAGAGACACCCATCAAAAGAATGATCAAGAAAATGGGAGCACGCATAGCAGTCTGTTTCTCAGACTTTATAAATATTTCATTATAAGACTTAGTCACTATTATGCAGGGGCGAGCTGCTAAAAGAATATTAAAAAAAATTGCTTAAGAGTCAGACATAGAGTTAGTACAAGTCATGTTGCTCCTCTTTTCCATAGAAATCAAACAGCAACGGGAAGAAGAAGAGCTTCTCTCACAGCCAGCAGGGGTAATGCAGCTCACAGCAAAAAAGCTGGAGCTGGAAAGGGTCGTTCTCCAACCTTGCTCTAAGTGGAATGAATCACTTCCATACCAGCCCTGCTGTACCTGACAGCATCACTGGTGCAACACAGCTGGAAAAAAACCAGTCATAACATACTTACTGTAAAGCATTTTTTCATTTAACATAAAAGTAGCAAATTTACTTCCTTTGCCATTTCTGATAACTTGTCTACCACTTCAGTGTCCAAAAACCTAGAGTCCGTCAGCCTGCAGGACACTGAGCATGGCACAAAACTAAATTACTTGCTGTACTCCTCTGCCTTGGAGACCATTCCAGTCAGACAAAGCCTCCTTTCCTGCTCTTGTCAAACAAAAAAAAAAAAAAAAATCCTGCTGGAGAATTCCTTCTTGTTGCCCTCCAAAACCCTTCATATTTTTTCTTTGTCAAAAGTATCAGGCAAAGATGTTGGTGACAGTTTTGTTACTCCCAAGACTGAGGTTGTGAAAGGATTCCGTGTCCTGAGAACAAATTCTCAGTGAAATCTGTTCATTATATTTGGTTGTTGGAGTACAGTTAGGTCAAACAAACTTTTTTAAAAACAAGTACTAGTTCCTTGCAATGAAAAATAGCAGTGAAGTGGAATTTAGTAAGTTTTGCTTGGGTGGGCCATGTGTTAAAAGACATCCAAATAAAAAAAAAAAAAAAATAATCTCTTAGTTGTCCAGTATTATGTGGCCAAAATAAAGGGGAAAGTACACAAAAAACGTAACTTACTTTTTTTTGTTTTTTCCATTGGAAAAGGGAAAATTTTGATTCTTCCCCTACATCGCTGTTTTCTAAATTCTTTTCTCTCCCTTCACACAAAGAAAGGATAGCTCAAAAGAGACTGTAACCCAAAATGTTTGGGATACCAAAAATGCCAGTAGGTCATTATGAGATATTACAAATGTCCAGGGAAGTACTTACATGGAAAGAAATACAAAATAATATTAAAAAAACTCCTCCCAAACCACATGGTTTTTTCAATTACCTTCCATTCCTCTCTTGACCCCTAGAAACAAAAGATCACTTTTTATTTTTCCTTCTCCCATGTTCTTGTAGAAATTTTAGAAAGCCTGTTGGCTTAATAAATCTCATATGTGTGCTATACAACATTCCACATGTTTCTGTTACAAACACAGGTGGGCTTTTTCTGAGTCATGCTGCTTCAGTATTCTTTCACAGTTCTTCCAGAGGCTTTAAAGATTCACTCACCTGAGAACCTCTTCAGAGACTTTCAGTTGAACTCTTGATGAACTAAAGCTGCAGAGGAAGAACAAGTGATCTATTATTTTTCTGAAGAAACTGAAAATTACTCTTTACCTGGACTTGCAGATGCAATTTAATAAGACTATTTTTGTTTGTTTGCAGTAACTGGCAAATGAGTGTTCAAAATTAAATGCTTGCAATGTGTTTTTGCCCATGAACACATACTGGATGCTTAAAATTATCACTTATTCATTGCCTCCCACCACTGCTGCTGAAGCTTTTCATTTCTGAGCAAAAGAGGGAAAATTAATATTCCTCCAGGATACATACAAGTGCTTATGACTGTAACAGTTACTAATAAATCAGTAATAATTAACCTACGTCTTCAAAGCAAGTAATTACATCCTTTCCTCCAGCCCTCCCCCATTCATGCACAGCTCTTGATGAGTTCAAGCTACTGATACCAAAACAATACCTCACAGAAGTCACCAACACCACTTGTGCAGAGAAACACGTCGCAAAAAACGTGACAGGCTTCCTCCACAAAGAAAAATCTGAACCGACCCCTAAAGAAGAGGAGTTTGCTCTCAGTTGTCTCAAGACACTGGGACTCTCCTAGAACTTATATAGGCAATATTTTTTTTTCTTATTTTTTTTCCACTTTTACATTTGACTTATTGAAGAGTAAGGAGAAAAAAAAACAAAAAAAAATCAAACACTGTGTCCCCCAATATTCCTTTTCTCACTAACAGACCTTCTAGAGCCCACAACTTATTTGAGTGTGAACAAAAGTCAATGTTATCTGTCATTGATTTCATTTCAGGAAGGGCAGTCTATTGCCATGTTATTTGGCAAATTTGTGTACACAATCTCTGGAATAAAAAAAAAAATAATTTCTTCTTGGAATATATCAGCATTCATGCTCACCTTACACTTTTTAAGAAAACTCATTATTTGTATCCTACACAGAATCTTTAACTGAAACAGGAGATTATTTCAAAAATTTACAATTCATTCAGAACCACATAAAGTTGGAAGGGATGCTTTTCTAGAGGTTAACTGCTCATCTGATGGTTTCTTTTGCTGTAAGATTTTCAGCAAAGGTAAAGATACCTCAAAATGCCCTGTTTAGAATAGTCAGGAATACAGATGTTCCAGAATTTAAAGTCATAGGTATTGTAGTATTGCCTGTGACCTCAAAGTGGAAGTGTTGATTTTTTCAAAAATATCTGGATTGTTGATGATCATCTTCTGGTAATTATGTATTTAATGCATTTCATATTGCCAAAATACTTCTTTTTTTGCTGAGAAGGTGAAGGGGGCTGGGTACCCATTACCAAATTACATTTGTTAGAATAATATAATTACAAGTCAATGAGTTTAAAGTGAAGTCAATAAATAAATGCCTTCTACAAGTACATTTTTAAAATAGTTTAACCACTGTTTTAAAAAGAATTTGAGTTTTAGGGGTTTTTTAGTAATCTCCTTGTTAAGCTTTCTCATTTGATGTTTATAAAGAGAACTGAAATGGATCTTTTCCATATCTTATTTAACTAATGAGGTCTAGTAAATATATTAAAAAAAATCAAAAGTCCCAAAAAATCCCGTTTTTTTTTTCTTAACACTATGTCATTTTTAGTGCCTACCAAAATTTTTCTCTTTTCAAATAGCTTTCCATGATTGGGAGATTCATAAGACAGGCAAGATATACCTCTAAATCTTGATTGATGGAGTGTGCTAATACACATTGCACTTGTCTCCATCAGCTATCAGTCAGTGATAAAAGCAGGAGAAGTAACTTTAGGCTCAGGGTAAGAGCAGTGTGCCTATGTTTCACTCCAGTCAAGCCTGGTGCAGTAATGGCAGAGTCTGTAAAAGATTCCCGACACAGGGATTTCCCTAAATGCCTATGCCATCATTTTACAGCCAAAGAAAACAAATATAGTTCATGAATCTCTATTTGAGAGTCATAGTCTTGATAAGGAATAAAATTTTTGGTTTGATTAGAAAACACTAATTTATTGAAATAATCTGTTCAAAGCAAAAATAAAAAAAAAGTCACCCTGAAAAGTCTTTCCGTTTACAAACACTTGCAAGAAGTTTTGTAAATTCCTATTACGAAAAAAGTAATTTGTTTTTCTTATTGCAAACCTTAAGAGTAACTGCTCCAAGGTTAAATGAAATATGCCTGCTCTAATTATTTCAAGTGATTAATTTAAGAACTGAAATATTTTGCTTGACAAATATTTACTAATATTTGACTGGAAGAAAAATGCTGAAGTTAAGCTTCTGCAGAAATGGCTTTTAAAAATAATTTCCATTGGCTCAAAATGCATTGTCCTCCTTACAATGGAGTGCCATAACACAGTTCCCATCACACTGCTCATCGAGACTTCACTTATTACAGTAAGTGCCTGGCTGATTATTTCGTGCTAACAGCACATTGCACTCGCTGTTCTTGAACTGGCACAGGCAGTTCACTGTCAGGTTGGCAATGAAGGGAGCCCTAAATTGTCTGATATGTGTTCATACACACAGAAATTGCTTCTGCCCTCAGTCTGAGTGTCTCAGTAAACTCCGGAGCCTGCTCGGCTTAAATGAGGAGAAAACTGCTAAATTATTCTTAAGAATGATGTGCAGCTTCTCACTTTGGAAATCAGATCCTTTGCCTGCAGGGCCTGCAAAGCCCAGCTGTGTCAGCCTGGGCACAGCTAACAACTCCTCTGCTCCCACAGGGGAAAAACAGCACTCACCAAGGGTGGGGGGAATGAGGGTAGGGTTAATTACTTTATATTGTAAGATATCTCCTGGTTATCATCTCCAGTATGCTGGAGATCATTTAAAGTGGGATAAAATCACCCAGTGTGGCATTGCTGGACATCACAAGGCAAAATACAGGTTGGATATTTTTTATAATATCTTTGTGAAAGAAAGAAAAAAAACCAACAAAATAACCATCCCCAACAAAACCCCCAAAAAACCAAAACAAAAACAAATGAAACAAACAAAAAAAAAGTTAAAGCTACACAAAACAAACTCTCACTACAGCTTGAATATCCTCTGCAAAATTTCCAGCACCTTTTTCTCTGTGATAAATAGTGACTGATCTATGGCTTGAGAGACAACTAACTCTGGATATCAGTCAGATTGGGCTTTTCTCACACAACAATACCAGACTTCAGTTTTTGACTCTTTCTCTAGATGGTAATTCAATATTAAATGTGTTTGTAAAGAATCTTTAAATATCTCTTTCTGAAGAGAAATTTTCTACTGTATGTAGAAAAGGTAGTAAGTAAAAGGAGCCATGACAAAATATGTAGGATATTGTCAATGCTTGCAACGAAAGGGAAGTGGGCAGAAGCAGGAGATGAACTCTCAGCAAGGTGGCTGAGGCTTGGATGATTTTTTTTGGCTGTGGACTTAAGCAAAACAAATTTTTTTTCTCTGTTGGATATCAGTGAAAGTATAGAAGGAGCAAGCACCAGTAACATGGCATTTTTTTGGAATACACAAAGCACCTAAATGCCATTATCTATAGGTGATGGGTAAGTCAACCTATTTGTCTAATATTAATGGAGAACTATTTAATCAACTTTTTTCACTGTTGTTCTTTCAAATTCATGATCCATTCTCCTGGAGTCTTCACCAATTATGTGTGGTTTATATTTTCCCCTAATTTATAATAACCTGTTCACTTCCAAGCAATGTTCCTTCAATGTTATTTTATCTGGGCTACAGTATACGTGTGTTTACATCATGAACCCAGCAGACCTGAGCCATAATTCCTCAAGGTGTAATTCATATATAGATACATCTTTCTCCTTCAGCAGATTTCAAGAATTTTATCCTGTGGCCAAATCAAACGACCTTTGTGTTAGACAGTGGTAGAAATATGGCAAGAAAAGAAACATGGTTATTCCCTGATTGTCATTATCATTCCTCCTTCATTGCATTGATGGACACTGACCCTATCATTCAGCATTATCCCATTTTAGCTTCATTCTCATAGCTGGCAAATCATATTTTTTCGTCTCCTACTGATTCAAAACATCAGTAATGTTCCACATGCATTTAAATGTCTGTGTAAGTCAAGCCTGCATCAACTCTGAGCTACAAGATAAGGAATCAGCAGGCTACAAGCAGTTACAGTATTACAAGCATTTCTGCAGGCAAATCACTGGCCCAGGTTGCTCAAAAATTATAATAGGCAGATACATTCATTATTAAGACATCAAAATAAAATATATCATTCCAACCTGCAAGCATTGGAAAATTGGTTATAAGTATTGTAGTGAAAATTTAAAAATTATTATTTTTTGTGCAAATGGAAGTTAGGATTAACAAGCAGACATATTTATACATTATGTTATTTGTTTCCTTTGGCAAACACAGACTTTGAAAAACTCTTCTGAGCATACCAGGTGCCTTGGACACAACATATTTGAATGTGAAAGCAGCAGAGGTTAAAATCTATGCTGGACCTTTTCCACTTTTTGTGTGAGACTCATCTTTTAGAACCATGCCCTGACAGTGCAAAAAACAGAGGAACTATGGCTGAAGTTATCCTATCTGTGCATCTCTTTTAACTTCTACAAAGCATGTCAGATGTAGCCAGAAAGGCAATGGGTCTGGATGCTGGGTGGAAACCCCGTGACCAATAAGCCATTTCCCTGGTATAGGGCTGTGTGCAGTTTAAGAATCTTCTACCCAGATCAATATTAGACCACATCATTCATCTAACCAGGTTGAAGAATAACTCCTGGAAACATTGGTAGGTGCTAGAAACTAGGAGAAAGGTAACTGAGGATAGAAAAAGTCATGCAAAGAGAGATGAATCAATTTGTGAACAAGGCCACTGAAACAAAGATCAGGAGTCTGGGAAAAAAGGTTTTGAGATGAGGAGATAATTCCTAACAATGAGTAATACTAGAAATACAGCTTCTCTTCAGCTTCAAAAACAAGATAGGTAACTTGTGTACTGCATGCAATTATCCTTAGAAGACAGCACAGAAAGCAAATTAAGTGAGGAAAGGTAGAGCAAGAATAAGTACTTGAAAACAGACAATTCAACTGAGAAATTTGAGGGGTTTTTTTGGTTATTTTTTTGTTTTTATTTTTAACTAGACTTGTAATAAATCTTACCAAAATAAGTTATGACAGCAGCTGTTTCTCATGGTTCCAAAGGTCTTCAGTTCACAACTGCACCTTCTTTTGGAGCACAGGCTTTATCCAGCCAAGGTGCTTTCATGACAGGAAGTGTTCTAGTCAGTGCTATGAGTGATATATGGACATCAGACTGGAGGATGTATCTGTGCCTCAAGATCTGACACCATCTATTTTGAGAGTTTATGGAGAGGACAGAGGTTGGTTGGTTTGGGGTTTTTATGCTTGCTTAGCAGATTTAAATTTTGGGTTTTTTTTTTTTTGTTTGTTTGTGGGAGTTTTTGTCTGTGTGTGTGTGTCGTTTTGCTGGGTTTTTTTGATAGCTGCCAAATACAGCTTACAACCTTGCAGGGCGATTAATCAATTGGATACTGGGGTATGTCAAATAAACATGGAAATGTTTTCCTACAGTAGCTGTCATGTCCTTCTGTCACAACCAAAACCACATTTAGTCAATTAAGATTTTTCTTTTACAACTTGATTCTTCTGAACTAATAATGAAGCAGTCATTTTTCACTGAAAACCCCAGAACAGAATTACGTAATTCAAGTTAGAAACACCTGATCTGGCTTTTCACTCAGGAAAACCTGTCCAGCTAGAGCTGAACCCTACATTGGAAACATTTTACAGCTAAAATGATTTCTTCATATCACACCAGCAACATGTTCCTGGTCTATCTCTCATATGCTGCCATCAGTGCACTTCTCCAAGTCAAACCATCCTGTCTTTTGCACAGGAAGTTACACAAATCAAGCTCAGACTTGATCAGACTGTGGAAAAAAATCAAAACCATACCAGAAAGGTTGGTCACACATCTTTGTCACAGAGCTCAGAGGCAGGTCAGTTCAAACACAAAGAGGACAAATGCCTGGCTAATCTTTTAGGCTAATTCACTGTCAGCAGACAGTACTGCCATATGGATTTCCTAGGCCATTCCAAGGATTCCTAGGCAAAAGGTGGCCTTTAGGAAGAGTTTGGACACGTCCACAGGAGTTGCCTTTCAGAAAGAAGGATGAGAGGACAAGGCCTTTTCTTGTTTAGAAGGGAATGATAAGCCTGTGTTGTATCCCCGGGACTGCTACTGGAGCTCAACACTTTACTATCCTACTTCATCAGTAAGGACTCTGCACACAGACCTGGAACCTTACCATGCCCACTATAAAGGGCCACTTTCTCATAAATACATATATTTCCTCTATAAGAGCATAATGCTCCTCTAAATTAAATAGGAGACCTCCAGGAAGAAGATTCTCTCCTCTTAATATGTTTACAAGGAAAGGGAACAAACAGTGTTGCTTGGTTTTGCTCCCTTTTGAAATTATTTTATTTTCCATCTCGAAAAGAAACTTTAAATGCCTGCATACTGAAAATATAGATAAAATGATCCACTGTAAATCACAAATTTAGATGGATATAGATACATATTTCTGTACTGATGCTTGTGAAACAACTTGTGTGCTGTTAAAAAAAAAAAAATCAAAGAATAAATTTCATTAGTTCTAGGAGTTCTTTACAGTACCAACATATGAATATTTTTTCTGGTTATGGTGCTGGACACTTTCATATTTAGGAATATATCTAGGTTGTTGATTATGTTATTAATATAAACAGCATCCAGAAATTTCTTGATCTTGTGTCTTATCATAGGAGTTTTCCAGCTTTACTGGATTTTTTTTTCATCTCTTCAACCAGATATTGCAATTTCATTGCACTTTTTTTTTTTTTTTTAATAAATGTATAGTGCATTTAAAGAAAAATACCTTAGGAATATAACTAAGGAACTCAACAGTAGGTGAGCATTCTTGGGGGGAAGCAAAAGAATTGGTAACATTTTGAAGATACAGAGTAGGCAACATATTGGAGATACAGAATAATATAAATAATTTAAAGTTGCCTATGCTAAAATTAATAGTGTAAAGGACATTTTATTCAAATTAGAATTACCTCTTTTTCATAAGGGGAATGAATTAAAGAAATAAAGCCTCTAAGTTCCTATTAGAACTGTAACTCCTGGATAAGTGCCACATCTGCCTTGTGTGGTTTAATTTACTGATGATTTTACCTTTTTTTCTCAGGAAAACATAGTCTTTATTCATATAATATGACATGTCACAGTATTACAATGATTATCCAGTTGCTTTATGTATGGTCATAATACCATCTGCTATGCAGCTAGCCTTCTTTTGCATGTGTACCATCTGGAACATCTATCTATATTCTAATTATTGTACAGATGAGATTTTTTGTTTTTACAGAAACACCATATTGGCTGTATCCTTCATCGATTTCTTAATTTAAAAAAATACAATGCAAAATAATGTGGAACAGAAGCAAAAAGCTTGGCATCTTAAATTAGTTCTAGCTGTCTGATTTTCCTATGCACTTCTCCTAAGGAATTAAACAAAACCAGAAAGCTAAATGTATTTACAACTGTTTTGTTATTTATTTTAGGAGAAACAGGATCTGGGTTTTTAGGCAAGATGAGATAGCATATTTTATTTCAAGTGGCTTGGTGGCTATATATATATATACCAAATTTTCCCACATTTATCTTAACTTGGTTCTCCACCACTCTGTACAAGTATAAAAACAAAAGTTCAAATTGTTCCTAAGACCCTCCTCAGTCATTTGCATAGATTTGCCTCACACAGATCTTACTGATTGTTCATAGCAAAAGTATCATGCGGCCAAGAGTCCATGACAAATTCATTATGTCTCAGAGTTCCTGCAGGAGGGAGATTTGGCCATATCTTGCAGGGAGGGGAGGACAGTGACTCAATAATTTTCCCACTGCTTCAGTGAAGGACTGGACAGGAAGAAGGAGGAGACAAGTCAATGGCATCACACGATCCAAAGAAGCCAGTAAGTCACTTCTTCCTGGGATCAGCTTGGGCTATTCCATACAAAACAGAGCTGGCCCATATCAACAGGGTAGTAGAGTCTGCACCGTTGCCCAGGAATGCTCCAGAGCACATCTGACCAACCTGCTATCCAATTAGGACCTTACTGCACCCTGGCACCTTTCCAGCTGGGGACCAGTGCTTTGTGCCAGGAAAAAACTTCTTTGTGAAAGAAAGGGAGGAAACAGAGAGATGGTGCCAGGTTCTTCCTGGATCTCAAAGAGAAAGGTGTGATAAACAACCCAGTAAAATACCATTTAAACAAGGTAGAATAAAAAGAAGAACATAGATAGCAAGTATATCTTTACATGCTGGGAACCCCCTTTTTATGCAGCATTGGACACACCCTGGGTGGGTTTTTCTCTGGCACCACGAATGGATTTTGTCTGTGGAGAGCCTCTGTCTTCTTCCCATACTGTGCCTTTTATTTAGTGTAACAAGCAAAACTATTGCTCCACACTTCAGATTTTCCTTCCAAGAACTATCCCACCTGTTAGGGTAGCCAAGTAACTACCATTCATTTCATTTATTTCCAAATCGTTGATGCCTATGGTACATCAGGTCTGTGAGATGCACTCTACACCAACCCTTAATTATTATATAATACAAGGGCATCAGCACAAATGCACTGAAATTCCCAATGACTAGCCTAGATATAGGAAAACTTGGAAACTTTGTACTAAAGGCCATATGAAATGTAAGTATGGTCAGTTTGAATAGAATGCCTATTTTCATTCATATTTTATTGTAGTGAGAGTACGTTGATGATACAGAGAAAGGAAATACTACAGAACTCTTATCTGGCAACCAAAGGATCCTTTTTTTGTTTCTAAAAATTATGTCCCTGGAACAATTTCAAATATAGCATAAAACACCCATCTGAAAATAGGAAATAGTCCAACATTACAGCAGTTTTCTGGTCCAAAACTTCTAGGCTTCAAATTAGGACATTAAATTTCAGCTGAAGACTGGAAAATTTATTTCCAACTGTAGCTTGCATTTTTCTTTTTCTTTTTTCTTTTTTTTTCTTTTTTCAAAGTCATTACAAAAGAATAATCAATGTTCAGATAGGAATGTTTCTTAGTCTTTCTATGCTGGAAAAAATTAAAATGAGGCTGTGTTAAATTATAAATCTTTCATTCCAGTCTCAACCCTACTTAAGTAACTTTGAGAAGACTCATTTGTAATAATTAATAACTTTCCCTTTAGTATGAAAGGTGGGGCTCATAATTAATCACTGATATGAAAAGCACCAAAAATGTTAAAATCAGGTAACAGTAGGTCTGGGGTATACTATACATGACATCCAAATTCAATATTTATCTTATTCTCCCGAATCTTTGATGTGTTTTGTAGGAAAGAGGCTTTCTAGCTGCAATTACAGCAAATGCAATAAGTACATCACAGGTTTTCACACTTGTGTTTCTTCAGATCCTCTCAGAGCCAGGCACTGCTCACCTGCCCCCAGAACTTTCAAAGGATATTTCTAACAGCTCCACTGTAAGAACAGGGAGCCAAGCCTGCCTTTGGACGAGTGAGGCATATTTTTCAAGGGTATGAATGAATGAGATAAAGGTGGTTTCACTGCTGCTGTCCACACAGTGCATTACTCTTTGTCACCTATTGCACAGCTGCAGCAGAGGCTTCTCTCCTGCGAGCACACAGTAATTAACAGGAAAGAGGAGAGGGCAAGAGACACTTCTCAAAGAAAAGAACAATTTCAACCACACTTACAATCACTTTCATTATAATCAACATTTTTGTCTAAAAGGTAACTTGCAGTTTGAGATCATCTGTGACCTTTAAGAATATCATCATGGGTACGTGTTTAAAATACACATTACACTGAGTAGGATGTCCAATTTATTTAGTCTGGTTTTCAACTTTGTACAAGATTTTTCTTTGTGTTTGCAACCTAAATTTTCTTTCTATCACATTAAATTTTACCTAGTAGTTACGCCTGAGATAAAACCATAAGAATAAAATGCAGGTAAAATCATATAAAACTCTCTTAAACTGAAATGCTGAAATTCACCATCAGATATGCTGAAGGCTATTGCTTCCCCTAGTGTAATATTGCTTGCTTTTAAATTGTTCTCTTCTGGCAAGAAATCAATAAAATACAGAATTCCTTTAATTAGCTGGAATTTCAAATTAAGCATTTTATCCTTTTAGATTTAAAATCATTATGAAGGTAGGAAAAAGCCTACAGAAATTAATTCAGTGGAGAAATTATGTACAAATTGCAAGATGTTATTTAATTCTCAGTTAATTAGGTACAATATTCTCTATTTTTTTTCCCAGACTGAATTGAGCAAAGTGATTCTAAAAATCTGCAGCTTGCATAACTCTTCAGTAAAAGACCAGCTCTTGATTCAATACACATAGAGACAAGTTAAGCAAAACTAAATCTATTACTGAACTTAAAAGAACTATAAAAGAATTAAAAGGCCAATGTAAAACTTTTTTAAAAGGCTCAGACTGATCACCCTGATCCATTTTTTAAGTAAAGAGGACTTCTTGCATATGACCTAGGCTTATAACTCTTTTATGACTTAGGATTTAATTGAGCTGGTAATTCCTGAAAATCTAAATTATTTCCTCCCTACACCCTTTTAATACTCTCTGCTTCCTCAATAATATATCCCTGTCATTCATAGTACCGAAAATAGAATTTAAATGGTTATTTATAGCCAGCATTCATCTATTTATGGAGAGATTAAGTAATACTTGCATGATGGAAGTATCTAAGTAACCAGGGCTCCCTCAAGAATTTGAAGTAGTAGTAAAAGCAATCTCCAAGTCATTAGTGATTATTTCCCATGACTTGAGAGTGTAGTTGGTGAAGCACAGGTCAGGAGAAGACAAAACTTAGTCTTTAAAATTTAACAGAAAAAAACCAAACAAACCAAAAACCAAAAAAAAAAAAAAACCCAACCAAACAAAAGAGTACAAGAAAATCATAGACCTGTCAGCTTCACTTCAGTATCCAGAGAGATACTGGAGAAAATTAAACAATCCATTTACAAAGCCTTGAAAGAATAAGAAAGTGACAAATAAGCAAAGTTGAGGGAATTTCCCTCTTTGAAAATCCAAGTGGATCAGGGAGAAGAAGTCCTATACTGCTCTATTTGACATTCTCAATGAAGTTGAAAAGACATGGTGATCATGAAATTCTTGTATGCTGTATAAGGTGGAAAAAAAGACCAAAAATAATCAAAACCTGCACTGGAAATCCTTTGGTAAGTCATCTCAGTGTGACATCAAACACAGATGTCCAGGTTCTCCAGATCTGCTCTGGGATCAGGCCTCATCAATACCTCCTGATAACACTTGGCTCCACACAGAGAGCAAACATTTCAACTGTTCAGATGATGCCATTTGTGCAGCAGGAAGTTTTGAAAACAAGAGAGCAAACCTCATTCTGTGACCTATTAAGAGTTTATCTGGTGTCAGGGGCACAAGCTTGTTATTCTGCTCTCTTTACTTTCTGTGACACGTCAGCTTGTCTGTCTTTTGAGGATCATGCTTTAAAATGCAGGCAAATTAAGAGGAGCATAAAGGAAATGCAAAAATGAGACTTAAAAGATGAGGCACAAGAAGAGGTTAAAAAAAAAAAAGTAGATGTTTCTCTCTTGAATACCATACTATTACTGTGCTTAAGGAATGCAAGAATGGGCAGGGCAAGGAAGATGCGATTAATGACAGCACCATTCTAGTCAGTGAAAAGTTTTTATTGAGACTGTGAACAGTTTTTCTTCCAGATTCAGGAAGGTTTTGTCAAAGAGTAATGAACTTTTGCTTCAAGAAAACACAGACTGCTAAAAAGAGTCTTTCACACATTTGACCACAATTAGCTACCTGGAAAAGCTGAGAAATTCCTGCCAATAAACAGCTCTTCAAAGGGGTTGGACTCACGTTTGAGGCTGACAAGATCAGGAGAGTTAAGGACCAAACAAGCAACATCAGTGACAAGAAACCATGTTGTTTTTTCTGGACCCTTCTTTAGAGAATGAAATTTAACTAGAAAGGCATATTTGGAAATTATTTTCTGCTGGAAATTAATTAAAAAAAAAAAATTCACTTGACTTTCATCAGGACCATATATAACTAAGAAAAGCAACCAATTAAATTTACTGTAATTACAGAAAGAAGGAAATACTGATTTCTTCTCAAGATATTTTATCACCTCACAAAAAAAAGATAAAAAATATACATATAATTGCACACATACCTGCCTGAGAAATGCCTCTGTCACTATAAGAAAGACAGAAATGCCCTAAAAAGGCTAAATATATCAAGAAGGCTAAAAATGGTAACTAAGGTGGGAAGCTTATCATCTTGACTACTTTCCATCTTGAGTTAGTCACTTTACAGAAATAGTTTCAGCAAATGGAGCAAAGTTAGGGCTTGTGTCAAAGATCTGCCTATCACATTCACTGTCCATGAAGCACATAAACTGAAAATGAAACACAAATACACCCTCATGACACTTTTTCTGAACCAGTCTAAAAGTAAAACAGACTTGTACCAATGTCCTAGTCATGAAGATGTAGACTTCAGAATTAAAAAAAAAAAAACAACAAAACCCCCAAAAAACAACCAACCAACTGAAAATATACTAGGAACAAAACTAAAAGTTAGACCACTAAATGTTTGTTCATTTGGTTTTTTGTTTGTTTTTATTGCTAATAAATATCAGGAGAAAATTAGATCCTTAAACACATTTCACTTCTACTTTCAGAGAAATAAAACTATGTTCTTCTCTGAACCAATTGAAGAAACCCACATTGATACAATTCTAAGAGAAGAACTATTCAAATAGAAAATATGACAGATGCAAAAAGCCATAAACACAAAATAATAAACTAAATTCTCTGATAATGAAAATGTTCAAATAAAGACCAAATGGGGTAGATTGGGCTCCTTATGTTTAGCAATTAATTGGATAATTTGGTCATAATAAAAATCAAAACTTTATAAAAATATTTTTTTTTGTTATTTATCATGGAAAGTATTTTACGTCTCTCTCCCCCCGTCTTTCCTTGCAACTCTAAAGGTGCCACAGGCTATTTTCATTCTTTCCAATTTTTCCACTTCCATAGATATAACACCCTTATTTCTGATATTCTATTCCCTCATGCATTTTAAATAATTATTCCACGTCTCCCTTTAAAATCAAGTTGCCAGAATATTTACTGAGCTTTAATCTACTCCAATTTTGCATTTTCCTGTCCATTTTAATTTGAGAAACTGATTACAAACACACAGACACATTGCTATAACTGAAAAATGTTTATTTTGTATTTTAACAAAGGAATGCACACAGCAGTTGGCAGGAGTTGTGTTCTGTGCACGCTGCAATTCTCAGTAAGGATGAGAGTTATTCACCACCAGCTGTTTATGGTGCACTGATGATTGTGGGCCAATTGACCAGGGATTATTGCTTCCTCCCTACTCTGAGGTGAAGTGTTTACATATTCTCTGAATACTGTTGATGAGGAGTCCTCTGGGAAAAGGCTGGAACTATGCTGTAATCATATTGTTTCTGAAGGTTTTTTTTGAATATTTGTGATTTGGGCTTTTAATTCTGACCTATATATTGTATTTCTCTAAATCACTGGCAAAATAGACATCACATTGTATGACTTACATATCTAAAAGAGAAGGAACTAAAATAGAAACAAATCTATCTGTCTACCTAGCTATATCTCTCAAAAAAGTCAACAGGACATAGTCATCAAATTAAATCAGTGTTAACAACCTTCCTCTCATAAAAGATATTGAGAATACATCTTCTGGTGACAGCAGAATTGTTCTTTCTTAGCTGTAGAGTGGCATGGTAAAATCTATCCTTCCTTTCCGTGTAATAGCCATAGACCTTAGTGAAGTTATTTTTAATTTATATCATAGCCATTGAGAGAATTTATCCATTCATCCACAGAAAATTAAGTAAACCAACCCAGCCCTTCCAAAGAAAGCCAAAATCCCTGGAAACAAATTTCTTTATGAGAATATTTTTAACCATTATTAAGAAAAAGTTATTGAGGAGATGAATTAAAAAAAAAAAATCAAACTCGAATGCAAGAAAATTAAATATAAAACTCAATATTACTAAAACAAAATAAAGATACTATGAACTCACTAAAGGCTGAATATTGATTCCATTCATAGAGCCCCACATACTTGAGATGGTACATTGTATACAGAATTAACTTACTAGAGAATACATTTAACTGTGTAGCAAAACCATTTAGATGTCTAGAGCTCACTAAAAATACCCATACTTAGGAAAAGATTTTTATATTGCCTTTTGCATAACTAACTCTGCAACTTAACAGTGCATTTTTAAAGAAAAAACAATAGCTATGGAGAGTGCAAGTAGTGTGTAAACTACAGGAAATAGAAAAAGCAAGTTATTAAAGAAAGGTGTCTAACTGATCTGATTTTCTTCAATTAATAGAAAGAAATACAATTATAACCTTCTAAAGAACCAGAACATAAACAGACACATAAAAATTATTTATAAAGACATTTTCCGTGTGTGCCTCCCTTATTCCCACTGCAAAACACCTTACTTACAAAGGATGATGTTGCTCAGGGACAGAAGAGCCTAAAAAAACCCTTTTATGTTACCTGTTAGCTCTAAAAAAAATACAGGAGGCAGAAACAATAAATGAGTTTGTAACCAACACTGAGTAAAATTCTGTGTGGATCAGCAAAAGAGCTGTACGGGTTTTTATGTCTGTGGATGTGATCCCCATACCTCACACAAGCTTCCACTTGTAACTTGCACAAATATTTACTCCAATTCTTCCATTCTTTTCCCTTCCTCCTCCCCCATGTCCCCATTCAATTGTGGTGCAATGGTTCTAGCACTTATGAAATGCAGACACTAAGGGCAGATGAAATGGAAATTGCAGTTGCTCCAGCTTTATTCAGCTGGTTCCTGCTGAGTTTATTAATTTGGTTTTAGGTGAGTGATGCTAAATCTGGCAGAGAAATACACAATGGAAGAAGTAAAAGCAGGAGAAGCCTCAATGAAAATGAATAAGGAAGTAGAAGGGGAAAAAGGGGGTGAGAAGGTAGGTCCAAAAGGACCACAAAAGTACATTTCCACCTTCCTCAAAAACCCACATCATTCCATGGCACTGAGTGATCCACAGTCAGTGTGCAGCATGGCACAGCCAATACTCACCAATTGATTATGGCCAGGTGTGGGACTTGCCTCCCAAATTGTGTCATTCTCCTGTAAAATTAACACTGTCATTTTTGCTAACTAAGTGGTTGGCTATGACACATTTTCCTTATATCTGTTTTATCATTGTTTTTGTGAGAAAGTCAGTTTCAGAAATGAAGCTTTAAAAAAAAAGTTTAAAAATGAGACTTTCTCATTGACAATTCTACAGAGGAAAAATCCCTAAAAACAGCAAAACTCCAGGCTCAGATACTCAGAATAAAATCTTACTGATCAGACACTCTTATGGAAGGCGTTGGAATTGTTCAAGGAGTCAGATGTTTCTCAGATTAGTAAAATCATACTGTAAGAGGTAATCAGTGTGCAGTAAGTAGGCTGAGGCTCTTATAGAAGTACTGGATTGAGAAACAGTTTCACTACTTTGTGTTCCCTCTTGAGCTGTTTGCAGTGCCTTGGAGAAACCCTTCAAGTGTTTGCCTTCAAGGTTTTCCCATTGTTTTCCATTAAATCCTTCCTCGTTCTTTGAAGATATTACAGGCATTGGCGATAGAACACAGTGCTCATTGCCAGTTATTCTGACTATACTTTCCCACTATTTCCAGGTCTATCTTGTGTAGTTGCCAGAGTTTGTGGCTGTCTACAGCTGTACAAGTTTACACATCCTTATCACAAAATCACTATAGTTGGAAAAAGCCTCCAAGAACATCAAGTCCAGCCTTTGACCGATCACCACCTTGCCAACTACACCACAGCACTGACTGCCACATCCAGTCATTTCTTGAACACTTCCAGGCATTGTGACTCCACCACCTCCCTGGGCAGCCCATTCCATTGACAACTTTTTCTGTGAAAAAAATTCTTCCTTCTTGTACGACTGTAGATGCTTACGAGTTAGATTGTACATGACAATGATGACAGTGGCAGAGTCAACAACCACTTCACCAGGGGAAAAAAAAAGTGAAAAAAGGTCAAGAACTGCTTAGGAATCCTTAAGGATACTTAAACCACAGCTTATTATGCTCCTGCAAGTAGTAAATTTCAGCATGGTCTCTATCATACAGCTGTACATGAACCAGAGGTTGATTATGGAGACCTGAGGTTATGAGGTCTCTAAGTCTTCTATTTTTACAGTTAAAAAGATGAACTCAAATTCAAACCCTGTTTTTTAATGAAATCATTGGTTGCAGTCCCAGGGCAGTTATGAGATTATTATTAAAAGGTGTGCTCCATGCCAGGCAAAAGATTGAGAATACCTTTCCCTGCAAATAAGGTTATGAACTAGACATATGGGTTATATCTGAGACTCCAAAGGAAATTTTGGCCTCCCTGAAGGTAGTGGAATTTTGTCATTTCATAAAATGACATTTATTATAAAATGACATTTATAATAAAGTACCATTGTCATGTTAACAATATTTTATATCCCATCACTGGATTTCTTGAAAAAGTCACTTCACCTTTCTAAACATCCTATTCTTGAGCTATAAAATAAAGATAATAATGAATTACTTCTCTTTGAGAGGTATTTTTAGAATTATGATAAAAATCATTGTAAGTCTGCATTCTCGGGAATACAGATTTCATTTCTACATGTCAAATATATGGCACCCAATTGACACCACAGTGTACTTCAATAGAAGATTGGTTCTACACTAACGGAAAATTAAGAAATAAATTATATGATTATACTCAAGTTTTATAGTTCTGCATTCAATTGCAGTAGTTAGAGCTTGGCCATTTATCCTGGCAATGAAAGAGATATTTAAAAGTTCTATTAAGATGAGAACAAAATCTGGCTAGCACAAATGACTGATCTTAAAGTTAGATTCATTTCTATCAGGGAGTGATATTTTTATGGTCCATTCTCCATCGACACTTTGGCAGGTGTCAGAATAATAGCACTGAGCATCAAGGAATTCCCATAGATAAGATTCTGAGCAGATGTAAATCAGCAGAGCTAGAATGCATTAGAGTCACAAGAAATTATATCAGCTCACAATGTGCTCTCAGGTATCTACTATCCCCACTAAAATACCTCTCAAGTCTGCAGTGTGGGCTGTTATGACTCCAATACCATTTTGTATTGAGTCTTAAAAGTCATGTGCTAAGCCTGTGAATCAATGCAAAATCCAACAGACTAGAATTGATGAAATTATTGTGATGAGTTTGTGAATTTTCTGTATTTTGTGTCCAGCTTTTTCATAGTCTTATGTTTTCTATGTTTTGTCTTTTGCTTTTAATTAAAATTATATCAGTTTTATCCAGTTCTAAACAAACAAACAAAAAAAAAAGTGATTTTCAAGTGTATTTTGGGGACAGAAGGCACAATCTAAAGATATTTAGAGGCTTCAGCAATAAAACTGAAGGAAAAAAACCCTTTTGAATACAAAGCAACGGAGTTTCTTCTTTATAGCTGCCTTTTTGTTGTGCTTCATGAGTCTTGTTTATAAAGACGAGGGCAAAGAATGCTTTCAGTTCTCCAGCCTCTTCCAAGCCCCTTGCCTCATTCACCAGTGGGCATACACTGTTCCTTTTGTCACCTGTGAACTTACAGAAGCCCTTCATGTTGCATTTGACATCCCTTGACAATTTTGGGCTGGGCTTTGGCTTCCCTAAGTGCCAGCAAGGGTGTACACAGAGGTGGGGTCTGGGCCAGCACGTGGCCCATCCGCTTGCCCCAGCATCAGGCTCCAAGGGAACCCTCTCCCTGGGTATTACGACTATGCCTCGTTAATTTAGCCGTAATATACAAACTAATCACGCGTAAAGACAATACAGTATTGCTGGTTCTTGTAGTTTATTACATCTTATCATCAATACTAATATAAACATAGTCAAGATACAGGACAGCACCTACTCTATTGCAGTGAGAGGGAGAGAATCATGGCGCCTTCTTCTTCCCTGACATTTTAGTCCATCTTTCATGTAACCTATTGTTTATACTTTCAAACCAATATCTGTTGGCCAGGTATGTCCATGTCAATGGAACTGCAGTGGAACTCTACCCAATAGCTCCACAGAAGAGCATGGATCATGGGTAGAAGAAAGGAAAAAGGAATTTTTAGCTGCGTCATTCCTCCATCTTGGCTCTTATCTCTTATTAACTCACTACAGTAACTACCTTTAAAACCCTTCATCTTTTCACCCTGTGACATTTTGCATCCTATTTTTATCACCTAATTTACACTGCAGTAGATCCCAAAGTCTCCTTGAGAGTAGGTAGCCTCCTCCATGGATGCAAATCACAATAGTGGATTTCCAGTGGGAGGGACCACCTTTTTTATCCAGGTTTCATATCAGGTCTCATAACAGGTGTCCCAATAGGCTTCACAATGTATTCCACGACAGGTTTTATAGTAGGTGTTGCAGCAGGTTCCACAGTAGGTTCATCCTCAAGGAGAGGGAAATTCTCTGCATTCTGGTCTGTATCGGGTTCCACCTGAGGGGGACAATTATTCTCCACATTCTGTTCTCCAACATGAGGGATGAGGTTTGAGTCATGGCTGGGTGACCCAGTTGCCTTCCTGGCCATGAAGAAGGTAGAGGCCAGCCCTACCCGCAGAACTATGTGCCCAGAGAACTGTGCTGGGGAAGGGGTACAGCTTTTCAGGCACACGGCCGGATATTCTGAGCACAGCTTCCACCTCAAACATCTGCAGCACTGCACTCCTGGGCTGCTGGGCACAGACTTCACCCCAGTCTTGTAGACAGCTGTGATGCATCTCCTGGTGACCAACCCCATCAAGACAGCAGAGGAGGAATTTCCTGTGGGTGCTGGATGAGAATCTGAGGCAGTAGTTCTGCTGCCTGGAGAAAAAATATCTTGATCACCTCCTCTTCAGCAAGAAGAGGCTGTCTAAGGAATGTGTCTGGCTCTCTGCATTGCTGGCACTTCTAATCTTGTCCAACACCTTACTCAGGACCTGGCTGCCCACACTCAGGTGCTGCACAAGTTCCAGGAGCTGTGAGATTGTTCTATAAGACTGCTCAGCTCTAAATATTAAATATTTAATTAAATATTATGATCTTCATGCACTGTCTCTGTAAGGCTCACAGATGGCATCACACAACAGCCTCATTCCCCAGGGAAAAAGCACAGGGGACAAGTGCCATGAGTACAGAGTAGGGCTCTGGCTCCTGGGCACAAGCCAATGCAGAGCAGTGCCTCTGAGAGCAGATCCCATCACAGACCACCAAGGGAAAATGGAAGCCTTCACAAGCATTTGGCAGTAGCCAGCACAGTGAAATAAGTTTTCCCTGTTATATTTATTTACTGTAATGACATAGTATTTCCCTCCCTAATTAGCATTGCTTCCCTGTAATTAAACTTTTGGTTTCTATAGAGAGATGATATAGCTATGAAATTTATAATTAAAAATGTTGCCACCAAAGTGCAGATTTCAGCTACATCCATGCATTCTTAGTGGATCCCATAGCTCTGGCAGTGTGTAATATGAACAGATTTTCAAGGGAAAATGCCACAGAAGGTAAGAGAATAGAAAATTGCTTTGGTGTGGTAGATATATCTGCAGAACAAAGCCCACCACTGCACAAACCACCAGCTAAATGCTATAAACCATGCATTACAGCTCTTCTGTTGATATTCTGAAAATAATTATGATTGTGAGCTGTCAGAAAGATTCACTGCACCAATTATGTTCATCACCAACTGACAACCTACCTAGGCAAACCCTTTTAAAATCGGAGCCTCCTACAACACTAATGAGCATTAAAGAACAAAATATATGGCTCCCATGAGTCAGAGGCACAGCATCATAGCTTACCACTGCTATAAACAGTAAATCTTTACGTGTGCCTATTGGCAATGATGCTCCACAAATGTCAGCACAGACTTTTGTTTCCTAACTTCATCAGTAATGCTTCTCTTCATTACATTTACAATGTGCAGCCTAAAACCTAAAGCACCAGCAGGAAGAAGAACGTTTCCCACAGAGAGATTATCTCTTGGGGTGGGAAGAAGTAAGGTGCCGTGAGGAGGTTTTTTTGGTATGATTTTCAAGCATGGAGAAACCCCCTGAAGCTTTCTAGGTTTTTTCTCTGAAGAATATACTACTGTTTTTTTTTTTTTTTTTTTTTTTCCAGTGAAATGGGTTTTTGTTTGGTTTGGGTTTGTTTTTTGGGGTTCTTTTTTGTTTAAGCAATATTGGCCATGGAACTCTGGCACAGCCTCTATCATATTCTGTGCTGCAATGTAGCCATTTGTCACCATGTCATATGCACCACAGGATCTCATTGAGGTGTCATGCACTCAAAACCTATTCCTGCTTCCAGGAATGAGACACAATAAAACAGGAGTATATGCCACTAAAGAAAGAAATTGTTTTGTTTGTCAGGACTGTTGAGAGCAGTAACTTCACTCGGAGGAGCACTCTCAGATTATTTTAGCACAGCTGTCACATACACAGATAAACCCAGTGAAATATAGCTTTTGGGATCATTATTTGTAAAGCATTTCAAAACAATTTGTCTTGACCTAGCGCTTTCATACATACATGATGCTTAGAACTCCTAGGTGCATCCACAGGCCACTCAAAAACTGAAGCCTAGATAAATGTGGTAACCAACTGTGTAGTACCGTACGAGAAATAAAATTTCATTTAATTAAGACAACAAACAGCACATTGTTAAGTACAGTTTTATAACAACCTACTAGAGAAGGAACAGGAAAATTTTTCAAAAGGTGAGAAACATTTCAGAGCCCTTCACTAGAGAGCTGAATTTCATTATACAGCCAGATGCAAAAATAGCCAGTGAAAGACATGAGTTGTGGTTGCAAAAGCATATTTTATTTCATTGCCCCCACCAGTGCTCTTCAGGATGGTTCCATGGAAATCTGCCCTGTCCAAAGGGAGTTAGAGATGGATTGCAGGCAGGAAAAACTTTCAAGTCCAAGTTTAAATTGAAAAACCTTCAGTTGGTGGGAAAATCTTCTGGCGTATAGCAGAACACTCATGCACCTTGGAGCACCCTGAATCAATAAATATACACCCACCAGTGATCTTTGGGTGTAGACTGTCCACACACATTATTCTTACCCTCATGCCAAATTCTTATGTCCTTGATTTTCTGTATATCACTGACATAGGGGTCAAATGATACATGTGATCAATAAGTAAGAAATGTACTGGGGAAGTATTCCTGCCTTCAGAACGAGATGTTTGGCAAGGTTCTTTGCAGGACCTTCCTTACAAAACCACAGTTTTAATTGCTTTAATTGGGTAAAGGAGAGAGGTAGAGAGAAAGAAAAATCAGTAGCCAACAAATAGTCAAAGAGCAGAATTAGGGACTCGAATTGAAGTGCTCCATAGGAAGAAAAAGGCAAAGAAACATCCAGCACGTCCACACAGCTCTGGTCTTCCTAATCACGGACACATGATTTGCCCAAAAGCTTGTCAAACAGATGAGATTACAGCACTGGTACTGATAGCAGTGAGACAGCAACCTCTGGGACACAACAAGTAGCTTTTTGGCTGCTAGGAGGTGAATTCTGTTTGCCTTCCCAACAGCCCATCTGGCAGCTTTACCCTGTCTGGCAATAAATCATAACTAGTGGCACAGATTCTGCCAGTCCTGC
Source organism: Rhipidura dahli (assembly GCA_013399225.1). Classification (NCBI taxonomy): domain Eukaryota; kingdom Metazoa; phylum Chordata; class Aves; order Passeriformes; family Rhipiduridae; genus Rhipidura; species Rhipidura dahli. Next base: position 287,219 of record VXAC01002373.1, on the reverse strand, counting down.
TCCCCTTCCAGTAGGAGGGGAGGGTACCCATTATGACTTGTGAACACAAGGAATGGAGCAGAGTGATGTCACAGACCTCCACAGTAAGAGCTGGAATGAACCGAAGCTCCATTTCTGTGGTACAAGTCTGTAGGGATTTAACAAGTCTGGCAAGATAATCTTCCAGAGAAGAGCCTGCAAGCACTTGAACAGTTACTGAGGTCAGTGCAAACCAGATGACAAATCCATCTCTTGGTTACATTGGTCACACACCTATGTCTGAAATGCATTCAAGGAGCAACAAAAAGAAATCACATGGAGCCTACAAAAAGTATTTTCTTTCACAGGTTTAACATCTTCCGAGCTTTAATTTAATTAAATGCCTCCCTGCACTTCATCTGTTAAAAAAGCTCATATTCTCTGCTGTTGGCTACATTCATTCAAGGGGTTCAGAAGAAGAAAAGAAAGTCCACATTCTGCTTCCAGGCAGGCTGAAGTCCAGTGCAGTCTGGAATTCATCTTGTTCAAAAAAATACATCATATATCTCTACCCAATAAATACCAGATAACATTTTCCATAAGTTTTTAGACCACAGTAATTATTCAGTCCACCTCCTGCATAACCTGCCTTTTCACAGGCACACTACTACAGCAATGCTTGTAATAAGTTTTACCTACCATTCACCCCGCTGAAATCTCTTAATTAAGACTTTCAGACACATGCAATAATCCTGCCTTTTCTGTTCCTGGAGGACTATGCATATGCATGAATGATCTCTGCAGCTGGAATGTTAACACTGCTGAGGGTAATATTCTATATATGGAACAGTGGCCATATACCCACACAGCACACCTTGCCCCTTTTACGTAAATATAATCCAAATCTACATTCTGGGATACACCACGCTTCAGAAAATATAGTTTGGGAAGGGAAGGTTCACAGGGCAACAAATTTTCTTTAAGCCTTGGGGAAAAAGGAAAAAAAAAAAGGTAGCAATAACAGTTCTGATATTTCCCAAAAATAAAACACAGCTATCAACCAATATATTGGTTATTTGACACCTCATTTTCTCTGCAGTAATAAATACATCTAAGGAAGCTTTTATTTTGATAGTCTCCTCTGAAAAGCCCTCCACCCTCTTTAGTACAAGATTTTTCAGTACCTTTGAAGTTCATTGCAGTTTTTCAATCTTACTTACTGCATAAAACACACACACACAAAAAAAAGTATTTTCTGGCTGAGAAACAGGAGACTTTTTAGGAAGTTATCCAAGCATTGTAATACTTTAGGATACAGGAGTCTTATGCAGTCCATCAGGAAAAACAGACACCTCAAAAAGAGAGACCAAAGTTTGTCTGGACACTTCTCCAGTGAAATATTCACCTCACAAGCTGAAGTTCAGAGTCTGATGCCCCAATTGTTCTCAGGATTCTGATTCCTGTCTTTCACCTCCCAGCGATGTTCTCTAAGCAGCTGTCTATTCCAAAATGCAGGACACTCCAAATACACCCTGGGTTTGCTTCCACTTGGACAAGATAGGTGTTCAGTCAGAAGGAGAAAACCCAAAATGATTTCTCTTCAATTTCCTCTCTGATAACTACACACTGGGATCCAGTTATCAACTTTCCAACACAAATATTTGAGGTGCTCATGAAATGTTAAACTGGACTTCAATCCTCATTCTTCCTTTCTATAAGAAAGATACTGCCCACGATGGTTCAGCCACATTTGCAGAATTCAAATAATGCTCTCCAACAGGAATGAGGTGTTTCCCCTGGGTCTTCTCCATACTTAAAGATGGTCTGTTTGGTAATCAGAATATTAGCTATAATTCCTGTACACAGAAACAGAATGTTAGTAGAGCTCTAGAAAAATGTGAATTTTACTCTTACCTTGCAATTTCCATTTTTGATGTATAGCAACCCTCCTTTCATGCTGGACTTGGCTAAGCAAATACATTTAAATTCTTACTGTTTGCAACACTCCCAAAGGAGCTGTGTTTCATCACACGACTTTCCATTTTAAACAACAAAGTCTCCTATCTCAGGGGATTTGGAATTCACAGAATCTGCTCAGTACACCAGTCCAACTAAATCACCATCCACACATCAGAGGACAGTAACTGATATTCCTATGGCAAGATTTTTTTTTGCCTCATACTTGAAATTCAGCAAGTAATTATGCCATAAGGCAAAATGGAGGCAAGGTACCTACGTCACAGGTGTCCTGTGTCCTTATGGCAGCTCAACCAAAATAAAGCATTTTTATGAAAAAGAAAAATATTCAGATTCATCATTGTGCTTTTTGGATTAAAAAAAAAAAAAAAATCAAAGACATCCATGGAGAGTTAATGTTAAAAAACACAAAACAAAGCAAAAAATACCCTGAGCTTGAAAATACTCATTTTTCTGTAGCACATTTGGACAAAATATTTTCAAGTAGCTGTAATAACCTTGAAGTAAATTATGCATTTTATCCACAGATCCTATTCTTCTAATAAAGATATTTTTCTTAATATACAAAATAACAAAAAAAAATTCATAACACCCACTTATGTCATAATGAATGAAATAAACATTTTACCACAACTTGTCCAAGAGACAGAATAAGCAATGTGGTCAAATTCTAGCTTTGGTTCTGTGGAGATTTTGGGAGATTTTTCCTTAAAAGGAAAAGGGGAAAGAAAAACAATGGAAATTAGATGAACTTTTAAACTAAAATGATTCACCTGCAACATTAAAAAAATAAAAAAAAAATAAAAAATAGGACCAATACATCCTCCAGCTGTGCCACAAAAACTTTAATTGATTCTCAGAGGTACTGCACAGGTGAAGCAGATAACAAATTGAACATAAGGCATAAACCAAGAAGTTTTTCTTTTATGAAACAGATCTATACCTTCTATTTTCATTGTGTTTCTCATACATGTAGGCACATGTAAAAGCACCTTCAGGAACACCAGAAATGTACTTAAATGAAGCTGACAAAAATTTCACTGTGGTATCTCAGTGAACTCAATATGCTAGAGGTACAGTTTGTGGGAGTAACCCAGTTTAGCATCTGAAGGCATGCATCTCTGGCAGCTATTGACAAGAGATTCTTGTTAGAACATGCCACCTGTGGAAACAGAACAGCTCCCATGCTCAGGTGCCTTTAAAAGGTTGTTTAATTACTTAAACTGCCTTTATTTCCAATTGATACTTCCATGGAATTGTTATGGTACCTAATTGATTGAACATTAGCTTCATTTTACGTTATGTCTGATGAGTTATTGATTGCCCTTTGCTCTCAGGGCACTTAGGAGTTTTCTGGTGAAGCACATATAAGAGTAAATACTCCAAACCTGCTGCATCAGTGACTTGCCCTAGCAGGGCTGTTTCAGGCTTCCATGTACAAGATTCCTCCCCTTGCAGTCCGTTGATCCAACAGTGTGTGATGCATTTTAAGGCTGTAAATAGCTCCTCTGGTTGGTTTGGGTTTGGTGGTTTTTTTTTTTTGGGTTTTTTTTTTTTTTTGGTTTTTTTTTTTTTTTTCTTTCTCTCATGGCTGCAGTCTTTGAAAGGAAAAAGCTCAAAACTCAAAGAATTGACCCTTTCTCCTGTTGGGGCATTTAGAGCTAGAGAATTGCTGCCACTTTAGCTGTGGTTACTGATCTCAGGGAAGTATACAAATCAAACCTAAGTTTTTCAAGAGCGTAAGATTTTTCCATAAGACTACATGGTAGACTCTAAACCTTACTTAGAATTTCTGTTTCAGCTCAATGGAGAGTTTTAAAGGTTTAAAAACCACCTTTTCATTTCAGTAATTTGTTTTCCTTGCTGTCAGTTTAGTTTTTTCAAATGGAGGTCAGCACACATTGCAGGGACCACTTAAAAAAGTAAAATTAAGTTGTTTGTATTGGTTAAGCAAGTGAAAGAAGACTCTCTGAAATGGTTCTTTTCTGAGGGTACTTAATCAAGCAGAACAGATGTTTATTATATAATTAGGGAACACTTTGCCATCAGTATGAACAATTCATGAAATCAAATTGCTCCATAATACTTTCCATTATTTCACAAACACTTGCTGTGAAGAATTGAGGGTACGCAAAAGCCCAGATCCTGTGTTAGTCTCCTGCCCCAGGTGTTATTTAATTGCCCAGCAGGGGAAACAATGCTGCCTGTGAGCATAAAGCCAGAAGAGCCAGAGCCTGCTTCAGCAGCCAGCCTGATACTGAGGGCTTGGGAAGGAGGGCTGTGTGTGTGAGCTGCGGCACAACCCCACTGCACTGTGCTCACCCTGCACCAAACATTGCAGGAAGGTGAGAGGCCATGAGAAGTGGAGAATCACCCATTCACAGCTTCAGCATCACGTAGATAAAATGTTCAGTTTTTGGACCAAACCAGGCAGCACTCTCCTGGCCTGAGCTCAGGCACAGTTCAGGTGTGAGCATGGAGCAGTGACTTGGCCCTCAGCAGCTCAGAGGGGGCCCCTCTGTTTGGAAGAACAAAGAATTTATCTTTTTTGCACAGAGCAGTTGTGCTGCTCAGCCTGAGGGATGAACAATCATTTCTGGTCCATCTCAGAGGTTTGGGAACACCAAGGCCAGTGAGTCCCTAAACGGGGAGCTACCCTGATTTTAGTGCCAGACCAAGTGGTGTTTCCTCAGGAGCTCAGCAGCTGGTGGCACTGTGGATGGAGGTCAGGACACATCACTTGGGAAGGAGATGGGAGGAAATTCTGCCACAAATGGTCAGGAAAAGAGACAGGAACATAGTGGCCAAAATGGTGCTGGGCTAGTGCCTGAAGCAGAGGAATACTCACTGGAAATCAGCTCCAGGACAACCATCTAGTGCCCTTGCAATGATGTCATCTGGAACTGAGCTCAGAATAGCCAGACCCCAAAGAAGGAAGCTGTAACTGTGGCTGCAACCACTGAATGAGGTTGTTTCCCCAGAGCTTTTCTCATCAAAACCAGGGTTCAGAGACTTTCTTGACTGGATTATCTCTTGAGGGATGATCTCCCTTGCAGAGTGGGTGGTGGGCATCCAGCACTCACTGCTAAAACATGGGTGCCCCAGCTCCCTGACAGCATCACTCACAGTCTGTACCTGTGCATGTGGAAGCCATCCCAAACTCCAGACATATCCACTGAAATTCCCAAATTAGTTCTGATAACAATTGTTACAGAAGCGTTCCAGATCCATGAAGATAGAACTATCTGATAGATAAAATGCCAATGGATGGTGCTTATGAACACAGTTTCACTCCTGAGATCCACAAGACTGATTTACCCTTTCACATGCACTGCAGAATGCTTCTTATGATGTGCTATTAAGAAGGCAAACTTAAACCTTTCTATTATTTTTACCTCATGTGCAGAAATCTCTTCAACAGCACCACTAAAACCATGCTTTTACAAATTAATGATTTGCCACATGCAGACATAATGATTTTTTTTCAGGTCTAGATTCAAGGTCTGATTTCTAGAGTTGCCCAGAACCATCAGTTCCAATGAAAACTGCCATTGTTACTGTTTTTCTAAATCTGCTCACCCATCTCTAGGTCAGAAAAAGGAAAACAGTACATTATTTCCTGTCACCCTTTTCTGATGAGGGTCATTTATTCTGTTGCTGGAGTCTCTGAACGCAGCTGAGATAAAGGTATATCTTAATCTCTACATAAATATTTCTGTGTCTGGAGTTTTAAATACTAATTTCAACACAGAAAACTTTGAGTGAACAACAGAAGTTACAATATGAAAACTTAAGGCAGAGAGAATACAGCTGATCTCTAGTAGATCTCCAGCTTGTGGCTACCAGTCGTTATTTGGAGCTGGAATTGCTTTGTAAATAACAAAGTCCCCACTGTTTATGCATGTGACTCATGCTATATTCTTGCTAAACCTCATGGATATGACACAATAATGGGACTGATCTGGTTATCCTCTTCCCTGTTTTCATACTGAGAGTTTGCTAACACCTGACGACAGGTGAAAAACACAGCTAAGTAACTATGCAAAGCTAAGTAGCTATGCAAATTTTCTTCTAAATTTAAAAAGGCTTATTCCATCAACTAATCTCTGTGTATTATTTAGCATTTACAATATGTACTATTCAAATAAGAATTGTCAGCGTGCTAGATTCTTAAAAACTCCTAATATAAGGCCAAACTATATGACTGTAAACTGTCACAATCAATGATTGATCAGAGTATGACTAAAAGGAACCTTACATTCATTTTCAATTTATTCTATGGTTATTTTTTTTTCCTGTGACCTCATACTGTTTTCCTTCAATGTGAATTATAGTTGAAAGGCTATATTATCACAAAAGAACCATGCTCTGGAAAAGGAACAAAAAATAAAGGATAAGCAATCTAATATACATCTATATTTGGCATGTTCAGACTTCTAGTCTTTGAAAATACTTATTCCTCTGCTTGGCACTTGAGTGAATTTCTCTGATATCTTCTTATGTTTCAATTAAATTAATTTTTTTCCATTCAGAACTTTTCTTTATGTAACCCACAGTAGTACACACCCCGCTTGGGTGTAACTTGCTTCTTTTACTTTATATTTTTTTTATACTTGATCTGGTCCATTTTATTTTTTCTATGATCTAAATGCAGAAAGACACCTCTGCCTATCGCAGTATGGGCTGTCAGTAAAGAAAGGGAAGGAAAAATATTATTTTACTGCAGGTGGAGGAAAAAATACCAGGAACTGAGAAGGGAACGATCAGGGCTGTTAATTTTTAAGGGGACCCAAGGAGCATATATGCTGCATTGAGGAACATTGGCCCTGTGGAAACAACTGGTGCTAAACCACCATGAAGGCAGCTTGGAGAGCTGCACCACAGCTCATCCTGCAGCTGCGTGGTCTGAGACAGGTCAAAAAGAAATGCTAATAAAAAGAAAAGGTTCCTTCCCTCTCTTGCGGGTTCTGGGGTCTGTGACCAAACTTCCCATGAGCATTTAGATGTGGCATTTTTTGCTCAACTTTGTTGAAGGAACTCTAAGAAGAAAAGTGGTAAAAACAACAAGCAAAACCCACTGTGACCAAAATCATAAATGGTTTCCTCTCTTCTTTGCCTTCCATTCATCAAAGCCCTCAACAAGGAAAGATCCCCTTGGTCTGAGCTCAGCCCCTGTACTGCAGATTGTCCCTGTCTTTCAGTCATCTCGTTATATAAAATACCTTTGAACACAGCTCAGTCCTGACTGCACTTAGTGTTTAAATGCCAGATGGTGAGGCAGTGTATCTGTCCTTAAAAATAAATAATTTCTGTTGGATCTCTGAGATTATGGCTCAAGCCCCTTTCTGCAATTGCTCTCTTTTGAAACAGATGCAGAAGTGGTTAATAAGGTAACATGATCACATAATATTTAACACAAAGTTATTTTACCATATAAAGTTAGATACCTTTCAACACCTACTTAAAGCAAGAAAAATATTCCCAAAAAAGAAAGTTTTGAAATACTTTTTCCTGCCCCAACTCTATACCCATCATTAAAATCTTCAGTTGGAACGAGTTCATGAAAAATGTGAATCAACTAAAAGACAGATTTAAGAAAAGACAGTTGCAGATTTTTCATAAATAACATCAGATCTTCTAAGTCTATAAAATCATTGTAAATAATTTTACTGGTAGTGAAAATAACTTGTCATAGCCCAGGGAAGGAAAAAATTACTTTAAGAAAATATTGCTCAAGAGTGACTGTTTCTACTTCATTAGTTACTGCACAATGAGCTGTGAAAAAAAGAGGGTTTCTCCCCAGAAGAGAGACAGACTTCAATACCTGCCACTAAAACACTGAGAAAATTCTGTCACTCCTTCCCAAATATTTGTGAAATTAGGTGACAATTGCAATTTTGGAAGATGAATGTATAAACCACTCATATTCAGTATTTGTAAAGGTTGAGGCCAGCTAGTCTGTAAATTTGAATTTTTTTTTTTTTTTTTTTTTTTTTTTTTTTTTTTTTTGGTTAACATCATCTTTATTCATGACACTTTTTTCTGTGAATGACCTTCATGACTGAGATGTTCATGAAATGAAAGCTGAGACACCCCATCTTCTGTAATCACAGGTTTTGGTGAAGCCAGAACTCTGCAGCTACAGAGCAAAGAAGAAGAGAAATCCACACCGCATTGAATGCTCTGCTTTGCCAAAAAATGCTTTAAAGCAGCTCTAACATTGTGGACAAATACATCCTGATGTTGGATTATACAGAGCCTTTGCATTTCCTGAGCTGAAACAAGACAGTTTTGCAGACTCATTTAAAATCAGTGCCTTTTTATGGGTTTATTGCATTTGAGGACTAGGATCTAACACCATTGTTTTGGTGCCATGTGGTGAATAAGATCTCTAGAAGGCTGTCACCTCCAGTATGATTGAGGTCATACACCAAAACCAGAGAGGAGACAGAAAAACAAAACAGACAGAAAGGTCACCTGAACCTCCAGTGCCATGTCCAAAGAATTGTATAATGCCCCCTGCTTTAAGCTTTTAATTAACTTGATGGCAAAGGTGCAATATTAAACTGCATTTCAGAAAAACAAAACAACTTCCTGGACTGAAGTATGGAAAAATGAGGGAAAAAACCCCACAAACAACAATGACCAAACTCCCAACATCACATCCTATTAACTTTTGAAGAAAGAAACATAGTAAGGATTTTTGGTTTTGTCAGAGTAGATGCTACAGTGAATACAAAAGCTCAGCAGTAATTGCAAAAAGTTTTTATAGTCTGTGTGCATTGTGTATGGATTTTTAAATATTATTTCATATTTAATTTATGATCTGCTGCAGAGAATCTACTGAGTGAGTGCATATGTTTAACACAAATAAAAGAAGAAGTTTTAATGAAAAAGAATGCTATTTCCCCTTCAGTTGAAAAGGTGATATCTACTGGATGGCTGGCTACTTCTTATAACAAGCTAACATTTGCTTTCTTACTGTAAACCCCATCCACAGTGGGGGAAACAAGGTAAACCATTTTATATATTTTTCTTTTTCATTTCTTTGTTTCATGATTCAAAACTTACCCTACTGGGAATCTGAAGATGCATTAGAAGCAGATTTAATTTTGTTTCACTGCACCCCTAGCATCACTGACAAAAAATAAATACCACAAACTTAAAAAAAAAAAAAAAAAAGAGAATTAGAATTAAAGACTTATGCATTGGTCACCTTTTTCAGCATACATTGAATTTGACTCTCATTATGTTTATTTCACAGAGCTACTCCTGCAGTGGGTGGCTGTTGCACCAATTTGCAGCAAAGTCATTAACCCAGGGATGTACTATTTGAAGCCTTTTATACTTCCAGAGAGAAGTATTACAGAGCCTGTGAGTTAATAACAAGTTTTATCCAACCAGTGCTGGACTACTGAGGTCCTACCAGGCATCAGCCTCTGCCAGTATTTCTAAATCAGACTCTGTATCTTGCCCATGGGAGAAACTGAAGCTAAGGAGCTGCAGACTGGCCTCCAAAACACTGTCTTATGCATACAAATTGGTGACTTTTTACACTCCAGAGTGTGAAAAGAACAGACTGGTGTCTGCTGGTAACATGACAGGTTGCAACAAGTAGGTTACTGTAAGATGTGGTTGCATCTGGGGCATATTTAAGGACCCGTAAAAGGGGGCAGTCCAAGAGCTAGAGCAGGAGAAATACTTGGGATTCTATTGAAAAAAGCATAAACACAGGTAGTATCTAACAGGAATTCACCTCTGCTATGTTTTTAACATAGACATGATAAGAAGTTTGAGACACTGTAACATGAGCATAACAATGACTTTTCCACCAGTGGGGCTGGGCAGATAATTTTTCCAAGGTTTCACAGGAAAAATGTGGCTAAGGTACGAATGAAGTCCAAGGTCCTTCACCACCCTAACTACAAATCCATCTTCCCTTTCTTAAATGTCAATTGAATTACTCACTGAGTAGCATTTGACTTCATGGACAAGTTGCTCTGAAGCCAAAGTGGGTAAAGATATCTGACTCCAACTCTTAAATAGCCTCTGCAGTATATTACTCCTCAGTCTCCCTCATCTTGCAAGATACCATCACAACAGTATTATTACAGTGTTTCACATTATTCCTTTTTTCATATGCATTATCCCTCAGGGAAACCATATTTTGCCAGCCCACTGATAAAAGCCAAAAGTCTTTAACACAGCTCCATTTTCAGAAATGTCAATGATAATGAAAAAAATAAAGTGAGGAGAGGAGTGACCAGAGAGATTCCCCAAGGGTTATGCACACATTATTCTCTTTCTTCTAACTCCAATGCTTTGCTAGGAGAGAAAATATATGTGACATCCACCACTTATTTACTCATCTGTGGTGTCACCATTATTTTGACAGCAACACAGTATCACTATCACCTCTGAGCTACAGGATAGCACAGTGCTAAACAGCTTGAGGACTCTGGAAGAAAAAATAAAGTCAGTGTGTAATCTCTGTTAAGAAAACAGAAAGAAGGATGACTTACTAATTCTGAAATTTCTGGCTTGGGACAAAACTGTCACCAANAAAAAAACCAAACAAACCAAACAAAAATTCCTAGGCTGCATCCTTCTGTGATTCCAGCAAAATACTTCTTTTTATGGTCTGAAATTCCAGACAGTCTTAGATTATACAATATATAGCACTAAATCTAGCAGTAACTAGGAAATAAGGAGTTTTAAATTGAATGCAAACGCCATTCGCACTAAGGCCAAAATATCAAATCAAAAAAAAAAAAAAAAAAAAAAGAAAGCATTGCAATGTGAATTTAGCTAGCATACTGCCACCTGGAAAAGGAAAGAAAATGCAGGAAGAGCCACGTGGCCAGAAACATCCAAGAAGGTTGGAAAACAGAAAGGGAGTGTTTCCTGAGGACTTGGAGAGTGATGAACAGACTTTCCTGCTGTTCTCATAAATGCCTTGTTCTCAGGCTGAGGAGAAACCTTAGGAAGAATATTTGCTGCCAAGACACAGTGGGTATGGCGAAAATGTATTTGCAAACCTGTTAATTTCTGTTTTCTCTCACCTTGGGTGCTCTCTTTGGAAAGTTCAGCCTTTACACATTTATTTTGTTTTAATTCCAGGTTTTGTGCTTACATACAGATAGTTTGTGATAAAATAACACTTTTTGGCATTCAAAAGCCTGTTTTTAAATTTTTGAGTGCACTAATCTCACCGACCATTTGCCTTCAGGTGGATTTCTTTTAAAGATATGTAATACAAAACAGGACCTACACTCAAGAGAAGAAAAAATGATTTCTAGTGAGTACAACAGCATACTTCAGAATCATCTCAGTGGTGAACTACTGCAAAATGCCACAATGTGTGTCCAAACTTCAGAACAGATACAACTCACAGCCCTGGTATCCCATTTTGTTTGGACTAAGCAACTGATGACAAACCTGACACATTCTAACTACTTTTCCACCAGAAACTCGAGCTTGGGGGAGGATTAAGATATAACAGAAAAAGAACTGGATGCATGTCAGGATGTGGCAAAGATATGCAGCAGATCCAGTGGTTCTCACAATCCTGGATGTCTTGATTTCACTCCTTCTAATCTGAATGCTGTTAAAGGCAACAGTGACCATTTAAAAAAGCAACAACTGTGATGTCTGTGGAGACACTGTGCACAAAATGTCTCCTGGTGTTCTTAGCAAAGCATCCAAAACTTTTGTAGATCTGTAAGAAAGTAAACATTTCAAGCCATTTTGGTGAAGGCTTATATTTTATTTAAGGAAACAAGCCCAGTGCTGTTTGGTTCCTCAGGAATTTATCAGCATCCATTACTGTGTATCTCAAGTGGATAACCTATACCCAGTGGACTACGTAAGCATAATTTCAACAGAGAAAAGCCCACCAGTCTAGCACTTAGAAAATTGAATACTTTCCACAAATGTACTTTTCAGGTGTAAATAAAGACATTTGAAAATATAAACAGCTGTACATGAACAAATATGCCCACAGAAAGAGACAGTTTTATAAATTGTAAGAAACATGCTACCATTAATGAATAACATAGGGATTGGACCCAGAGGGAACAAGGGTGTAAGAAACTGATTATGATCCTGATTCACCAGTACTTGGCTCCCTGATGGAACTCTTTCTTTCTATCAATAATGTACTCACATGGAGAATTTTTTGGGGGAAAAAAAAATAAACTGTTCCGTCTTATGAATGTTTTGTCATATTTTTAAGTTCTCAAATATCTCAGCATTGCAAATTCCAGAATTTGGGGTCCAAGCAATACTCTGAATTATTATTATTAGTCTTTAAAATGTTAGTAATGAAAACAAAATCAGACTTTACAAAAATAAAAACAACCTACACTGATATGACAATTAAGTTTTCTTAAATAAAACATTGAAAAGGAAAAATTGAACAGAACCAGTTTTCAGTCTAACTGCTTTGCCAAAAACTGACATTCACCAAAAGAATTTTCCAAAACCTTAATCTCCTACTGAAGATTCTAATTTGATTTTTTTTTAATGATTGTTACTATCACCAATCTGTGTGGGTAGTTGTAGGAAGCTGCTTAACTTGACACCATAAAAATATGGGGAGACTGCAGTTATTCAGGGAGAACAGTTAGCTGCACATGCATTATGAAATATATAGTAACTGCCTTCCACCACTGGTCTGATATCAGTGTGGGTGGTGCTACAGTGATATCCCTGGGGTAAGAAAAGGTTCTGGCAACTGATGCTACTGGTAAGATCAAACAATCCTTGCCTATTCCCTCAGACATTTCACCACAGATTAAAAAATCCCAACCAAACAAATATTTTTCAAGCTGTTTGTGGCTTTTTTAAGGTTATGTGCCACTACCAATGTCCTTCACCCAACTGGCTGAAAGTGAGTATCCTAAACTGGAGCAGATTTTTCAAGGCTAAAAACTTCCCCTTGCACGTCCAGGATGATTTCCTGCAGCTCTGTTGTAGGCAAACCTCAATTTCTTAGCCATTACAGCCTCACAAAACTCAGTATTTTTGTGAATCACAACTATTTCCAGAGGAAATGAACCAATCTGAGTTAGCCTGGATAACTCCAAATCCCTTCTTTCAACAGCAGCATGAGTGGAAGATATTTGAAGGAAAAAAGAGCCCACAGAAAAGTATTCCCATGGTTATATGCCAAATGAGTGATACATAAACAGGAATGCAAGGTGGTTTAAGTCTCTGGAGATGTTAGAAATATAAAACAGAACATAAAAATAGAACATAAATTAGAGAAGCTGCAAAGCTTAAAAACATAGAGAATTTGCACACTTCTTTAAGGTGGCAATAATCACCACTCTGTGTCAAAGAACTGAGAAGTAATGTAGGCTACAGGAGTGTAAAATAAAAGGAAAACACACTAATATCACCTGCCTTCTCATTACTTAATCGTATAGAAACTCTTTTCCCTTTCCATGCTTTTTATGTTTTATTGGCAGAGACAGTGTTTGCCTTCTTCTCTCTCACTCCAGTCTGGTGAGTTATTAAGTCAGATTAGTAAATTGAATTAATATGTTCATTCCATAAAATTGAAGTCCAAGAATTATCACACTTTCTCAGGTTTGTGTCTTCAACTGTGACACTGAATCACTGGTTCTACCAAGACTCACAATTTTTAATCATATTACCATCAATGTAATTATAACCCTAAACCGCCAAGTTGCCATGCTCTTTTCATTCTCTTTTTATGCTTTAGAAGTGCTGGGAACTAACAAGAATTGAAATCAAAGCATTCATAGTGAATAATTATCAGAAAAAATGATACTTTTGTTTTTAATTTTCTGAGAGAACTTCTAAAACTCTCTTGAAGATTTTATTTCCCTTTCAAATCTTATTCCAAAAGCAACCCAACCTAAATCCAGTAGAAGATCTGTACCAAACAATCCTTTAAATGTCAAACAAGAGTTTTAATGTTGTATGACTAAAACAGATTTTAATTTTCTTAATGTCAGAGTTCTTCAGTGGAAAAGATTTAGATACATCTATTTGATATCTGCCTCAGATATTCAGAAAATACTCTGTAATAAGCAATATAGGCTGCTATATAGGTAGGGTAATCAAGGCACGCATCTGAAAGAAATCATGCAGGTCAGTTCCCTGTGCTTGACAAAGGTGTCTCTGCCTAATAGGACAGATGGAAGATGAAGAACCACTTAAGTGAAGAGCTAGGAAAGGCTGCCAAGGGCAGATTGAAAATGTACCTTTTCAAACTCTGCATGCTCTGTGTGGCAGCAGGTGAAAAATGCCTGGACACATTTTTTTTCCTATAAAAGTTTATATTAGCATGTAGAACTCCTTGAAATGGGAGAAAATAAAGACCACCCATATGAACAAGACAAAGACTCTTGAAATGAAATGGATACACTTTGTACAATAAATATCTGATATTACACTTGAGCAGATTAAATAATTCTTGGCAACTCTTCACCAGATACAAAGAACAATAAAATATACGTAAAAAATACAAGACAGCTTATGTGGTTCTGAGTCTATGTAAAGAATGTTTATGTACTTAACTAAATCATGCACTAAGTAATAGCTTTAGCTTAGGAAAAAGCCTTGTAGAACCACATTTATTAAAAAAAAAAAAAAGAATGGAAAAGACAAAAAGGATCTTATAGCAATTACTGCATTTGTTCTGCATAGTAAGGGACACACTCTCTCCCACTATAACCAATAAACCAGAATTTTATTGAAGTGACCAAAAGCCTGGCTGACTGACAGAGCTGCATCTTTGTAGATGCTACTGTGTGACCACAGCACTCCACAGGAATCATCAGTGTGTTTCTAGAAGCTGATAAACGCTGTAAAGTAAAACCCTCTCTTTTTGATATGAATTATGGCACTTTGCAAATAGAAGAAAACATCAGGTTTGGTATGAGCACCAAGGGTGAAATACTGTGTCTATTAAAGCTGACTTTGACACTGTATGTCAGTCAGACTGTGGTGTGTGAATTTATAGGATATAAAGAAACATTTTTTGTGACTGATATTCCTGTTATGCTGCCTTCCAGTGCTGATATGGTTCATACTGCCTTACAAGACAGTATCTGCTTAGCACTAGGCTTTGTCCTCAAATTTTCTGAGATACAGCATAAAAAGACCACAAGAATTGAAACTTTTTTTCTACTACATGACCAGACAGCAATCAGTTGACTTGCAGAAGTCAGACTTGAGTCAGTCTTACTCCTCTTTTAAAAGAGCTCAGGGAGATAAGGTGTCAGTTACTGAAATGAATATTACTGGAGACCAGCAACTTTTAAACAACTCAAAACCAGAAAGATTCTTTCCTGGGACAATGGTACAGGATATATTCAATTAGCCTGATGGTTACTGGAAGTGTTTGGGCTGCAAGCACTGCCCAGCACAGGAGGTCAGGGGTAGGGGTTGAGGCCACTTCTGCCTGCTGAAGAGATTTTAGAGCAAGCCTCAGTGCAGAGCTGGATATAACCTTCTAAAACATATGAATATCTAGTTTTGTTTGTATAATTATATTAAAGACAGAATTCTGTATTTACATTAAATATAGAATTATATTGGCTATTCTCTACATGTGTAGGGAATTTTACTTAGAGAGTTGGCAGATATTGTAAAGTTATAACTAGACTATATATACATTTTTACTACCTTCTAGGACATAATGACTACTTTATAACCTTTTACAGTCTTCCCACTGTTCTAACTCTGGAATTATTCCTACCCACAGCAGTTTAAAGAGATGATGCAAAAAGGTCTTTGAAGTCTAAGCATGATATCTCTTATATCCTCATAATATTATATTTTTATGTTTCTCTTATATTCTCTTTAAACTTTTATTTATGTAAATATAGAAAAATATGTTAAATGTGTGCTTCAAGTGTAATGAAAATATGATTCTGGATGAGATGAAAATTAATTTACTTTAGATCACAAGGCTACACTTCCTCCTTTTTGCGACGCAAGCATTTGATGGACTGACAACAAACCAAGTACAAACTTCAGGCTCTGAGATGGTTAGAAACTAGTGGAATATCAAAAAGAACAGCTTGTTAAACCATCCTTTAACTCTAAGTGGGAATGTTTGCCTTCAACCAGTGCCGCAAATGACTTATACTTTGATCTCAGCTGAGATGCACCAGGATTACTGATCAGCAGTTATGCCAGTGAAGTTCTAAGAAGACACCTCTTCACATTCTTCCCCCTATTAGCTTCTGCCTCCAAGCCACAGTGTGGTTATTGGCCTTGTGAGAGGCCCCTGAGAGCCTCAGTCTGGCGTTAGAGAGATTAATTTCAGCAAAGCGCAGTAAAGTTTAACTTCACACTGGAATGGAGCAGGACTGCTCACCCACTCACTGGCAGTCTCAGTTGTTGGACTAGTGTAACCAAATATTTATGACATCAAGCAGCAGCTGACTGAAGTGTGTTTTGGAAAAGAATTATCCTGTGTTTCATGGGCAAGCATGCAGCTGACCTCAGACACCACTGCTCAGACAGTGAGTGCCCACACTGGATGCCCAGAGCACACCATGTTTCTGTGGTTGGCACTGATCAGCAGCAGGCCTCTGCTGAGTACAACATTACTAAGTGTATTCTTTAGCTTGAATATGTATGTATAACAAAGCTCAAAGAATTAGTTGAGCGAGGAGAAAATGTGTGCAAACATGCAACCAGATAATTGAAACACAGTGGTCTCTATTCTGGCTCAAAGTGTTGAAGGCACAAGGAACAGCAGCAGGTACTTTCCCTAACTCTAATTCTTCAATTAAGACTGAGTAAAATGTCTTCCTTCACAGCTTATTTTTTGTCTCAGCAAAATAATTTCCACTGGTCAATTCAGAATGCAGAAGAGTGAATTTTTTAGGGAACAGGAGTTGCACCGATCAAGGGAGAGTTTGACAGCTGACCTGCTTGTAAGCAAGGCTGAGCCCCATAAAAGGGAACCTTTTAGCAGTCCCACCATTTTCTCTGGTTGGGTCAGTTCCAGCTCTGTGCCACCAGCCTTGCACTTTTCCATAGGGCTGGAAACATCTGTGAATCGTGAGGAGGAGAAAGACAAACAAACAAAACAACATTTCCTGCCCCTCTCCAGCCCCCAACTTCCTTCACATAAACCCTGTCAGTCACTGCAAATTATGTAATTATCTGTTTCTGAGAAGCCATATTGCTTTATTCAAATTAAGTTACCTGGTCCACAGGTATTTTACTGGGAGTTGCTGCAGCCCTGTTGGGTCTGGTATTTCAATACCTGCCTATCTCTAACTAATAATGCTTTCTGGCAAGTTTAAATTTCATTAGAGATATCACCGTAGTACATGCTGAATGAACACTACCAAAAAGTAGCACAAGAGTGCAAGAAGTCATTAAATTATTACTCCCAAAGTCTCACGATGATTATTGTTAATAGGGCAATCAAATCCTGCTGCACTGTTCCCTAACTACATGCCTGCTTAGTGGGTAGCATACATTTTCATTAAATAAAGAGTTATGGTTAGAAGAAGAATGTAATCAACATTAATGACCTGAAGAGTAATTGAAAATACAGTCTCAGTCACCACCCCACCCAGTTATTAAAAAGGACAATCATTGAAAAAATTCCAAACTAATTCCATTTTGTCACTCTGCATGTTTGCAGACTATCATTCACATTCTCCCCACACTGCTCTCTCTCTCTTTTTCTGGTCAAATTAATTTACTGTAATTAGAATAAAATACATTGTATGTGAAAATCAAATTTTGGCATTGGCTATGTCTGATAACAAGTACTGCAAGGGAAAGCATTATACATTCAACATACATTCATTATGCATTACATTTGTGCAAAGCAAATCACTTTGGGTGAAACTGACTTAGCCTCGGTGTACAATAATTACATTCCCTCCCACCACACCAGTGTTTAACAATCCCTTAAAAGACGCCAAAAATGGGTTGCAGTTTATGTTTAAACAAAAAATGAGCCGAACAACTACATTTCTTTTTCCTTAAGCTCACAATATACAACATTTCTTTCTGGGATTGCATACATTTGTCTTTGTTTCTCTTTGGTTTTTGGGTTTTTTTTCCCTTACCTTTGAAGAACTCAGAATAAATAAATTGGTTTTGTACAGTCCTAAAACAAAATAAAAAATAAAGAACCCACAAACCCAAAGCACAAGACAGACCAAAACAAAAGTCAAACACAATATGGAGGTCATTCTAATTTCACCATGAGAGAATTTCATACACTTCTTCAGTTTACACTGTCGGCAATCCAAAAAAAACCAACAATTACAATATACTTCAAGACTGGGTACTGACACAGCAAGGATTTAAAGCACCTGGGTATTCCTCCAGATAATGACATCTGAGAAATAATGTCAATCCACTAATCAACTACTGCTGCTGCATTTTTTTTTCTTTTCACAATACAGGAAAACATTGTTTTTCAAGAAAGAGCTTCAACACAGTTGCCTTCCTCCCTTGACTCTTATCTGCAAGCAGGCAGATGTTCCTGAATGAATATATGTGAGTCATTGACCATTTATCCTTTAGTATGAAATTAAATAGATTTTGTAGCATTAAGCAAAATTATTAAGTGGAATGTATAATGCAGTTTAATGATTTTTGTGAAACTGGAGGAGAAAAGGAATTATTTCTGTAACCGTGAATTTTTCACATTGAGTTTGTTTGTTTTAATACAGATGGCATTATAATCTACTCTTCAAACCCTTTTTCTTATAATTCAATCTAGCAGCACTTCAAGGAAATATTGAAGATAAGAATGAAACAGTATACAAGCAGACCTCATTGGATTTAAGAAATAAACACACTGATATAGCCAATAATCTTAATTTTGATCCAGAACTACTTGAACTCAATATACCTCACAAAAAGGATCTACATGCATTCCAATTAAATCAAAGAGGGTTTTTTGGGTTTTTTTTTTAGTGTTTGAAAATTAAGAATTACAGTGAAACAGTAGTTGAGGATAAACAGCTGTGAAGAAAGTAGATTAGGAAAGTACCACCATTTGCTCTACTTTTAGAAGAATGTGCTCCATTTTTACACCTTAACCTATTTTCCTTATAAGATAATTTTCTCTGTATAATAATTTAGGTAATCATTTAGAGCTACACAAAGTAGGCAGAGAAATTCCTATAATAGGATGTTTAGGCAGCAGCACTTAACACCTGGTTTTGGGGGGTTGAAATGATTATGCAAATGGAAGAGCAGCAGAATCAAAAATGCTCTTTTCCATTTCCAAAATTTTGTATCAGAAAATAAAAGAAGTGAAATTATATGCATTTAGTATTGGTTACATAAGTAAATGCTTCACAGAGCTGTTAACAAACCCAGACAAAATTCAATAAAAATATGCCAATTTGAAATGGTATTAGTGCATGGAAAATGTGAATGTTGCTCTTACTAATATCATACACTTACCCTATATCAAATACATTGATATTTTATTCCATTCATATTTTACAAGAGCAAATTACTGTCAAAATCCATGAAAGATACTGATGGAACAGTACAGCCTAAATCCAAGATTATTTCAAAATCTATGTTTATTCTTTCATCTGACTTTTTTTAGCATGAAATTTTTCACAGCCTGTTTTATAGATATTCCATGCTATATACAGATTCTTCTTGCTGTGTGACAAGAATCCCAAAGGTGCAAAATATTCCCATGTCATTCAGAAATCTGGCATTTTTTACTGCTGTTCTTTGGGGCTCATGGGACTAAATATTTGCTCAGTTTTAGAATCCAGGTAATTCCAAACATGAAATTCATTCTTTGGGTTCTTATACAGGGATATGGTCTCCACAGCAAAAGGAACACATGCAGACTGACTGCTGTAAACCCTAAAGGGAAATGTAGCAGAAAAAGTGAAGACTAGATGAATATATCTTCTTTGTGATGTATCTGAATTATGCCAATGGAATTTACTTTCCAGCATCCTTGGCATCCCAAGGAACTGGTTAGTGCATGTGAGTATCTAGAGGAGGGCAGCACAGGTCACATCAAAGGGGAGATGTGGATTTAAAGCATCTCAGCTACCTCACAGAAATCACCTGGGTGCACACTCACTCATATGCATACAACAGCATCATGGTTTAACCCCCCACTCAGTGAGACAGAAGAGAGAATCAACAGGGTAGAAATGAAAAAGAAAAAAAATAAAAGTGGGTTAAGATAGAGAGTATAATAATAACAATAATTATAATAGTATGGGAAATAAAACAACAGAGATAACAAAAACAGTAAACCTGAGAAAAATGAGTGATAAAAAACTGGAATAATTTGCTCGGCACCAACTGGTGGTTGTGGTGCCCAATGACAGCCCTGACCCACCAGCCATATGGGTGGAATATCCCTGTGGTCAGGAGGGGCCAGCTGTTCCAGCTTTGTCCCATCCCAGCTTCTGGTGACCCCCACAGTCCACTCACTGGTGGGGCAGTGTTGGAGGCAGGAAAAAACTTGGCATTGTGTGAGCACTGCTCAGCAATAATTAAAATTCCAATGCTATCAATACTGCTGTCAGCACAAATCCAAAATTCAACCCCATGCCAGCCACGTTGAAGAAAAATAACTCCATCCCAAACAAGTACAAACAACCAAGTTGCAAATTATGAAGAATTTGAATTGTAATTATGAAAAGGAGAGGTCAGTTAGACAACTCCGACCACCCAGGTAATGGTGGGTAAACTCTGGCACTTGCCTAGATCATGGTAACATGGATGCTCAGTTGTAGCCTTGAAATATCTCCCTGTCCATTGAATCCATGACAGAAAGGTCCTCCTGGCTCCTGGAAAGGGACTTATTAAGCCTGGAGTAAAATTAGCACATTTTCACTAGAAGCCATTGAAGCCCAATAAACATTGAATCCAACAAAGATGCTTTAATAGCAAGCTTTGAAGTGTGAGTGTGCTTTATGGGCCCGTTTTATTTGATTATACACTTGCTTTTATGGTGCAGATCAAGCACATGCAGCAGGTTTAATATTTGCCATGCTGTCTCTGGGGAGTCTATCACACATGCACATAACAACAGTTTTCAGTCTTCAATAATTACCAGCAGAAGTAGCAATTGCCAGAGATAGTTCAAATATATAATTCAAAACCTGGGAGTTTTTTTCTTTTTCAAAAAAAAAGTAAATTATCTCTGAGCACTTTCTACTTTTCAAGAGTACACAGAGGAAATATGACAAGAATTTATATGCATATACATATATATACACACACACACCTCTATGTCTTGATATTTTTTTCTAAAACAATCCTTATATCTCAGCCCTTTTATTATCCTTTTAATTTCCCCGACTTCTGAGTGGTCAGCTCTGCCACAAGGCAGATCCTAGCACCTCACTCTTATTAAAAATGTTCTATTTTACTAAGCTCCCATTCAAATTGCAGAGTTTAAAACATTACTTTCATTATTAAATGTATCATATTTGGAAAATGAAAAGTGGCACATCATTTCCCCTTGTGCTTGTCAGGGAATGATGAAGTTGAAG
Organism: Rhipidura dahli; assembly: GCA_013399225.1. Classification (NCBI taxonomy): domain Eukaryota; kingdom Metazoa; phylum Chordata; class Aves; order Passeriformes; family Rhipiduridae; genus Rhipidura; species Rhipidura dahli. The sequence goes on along the minus strand of VXAC01002373.1, from coordinate 265,779 downwards.
AGATATGAGCAGGGACCTAATGAAAGTTTAAATTAACACCAGTTTGTGGTTGTTACTAATGCAATTTGACTTGGTGTGCCAAAGGCTCTTACACAAATACATAATACACCATATGTATAAATGTATATATATATATATTTAATGTATTTTAT
>VXAC01002373.1:249807-265553 GCA_013399225.1 Rhipidura dahli | reverse complement strand
ATATATGAATGATAGCCATGGGCACTCAGAGTCTATGTTAAACTATTTTCTCTTCACTGATATTACATATTGAGTAAAGATAATGAGACAGGAAGTCTTTGGGACAGTTTTCTTCCTAAATAGCTAACTGGATTTCAGACATGGTAGTTGTGATTATGTAATTATATTAAAAGAAGAAATACATGCATCATCCTTAACTGCCCTATTTTCTATTTTACTATATTCTCTGTGCATGTTCTTCACAAATACTCATTTCTTTCCCTTCTCACTTACTTTAATAGTTCAGCTTATTATTTCTCTTTCAATTCTCTTGCATGTGTCAATTCTGAGGCCAGTCAAGAGCGCTGACAGTATGTAAATTAAATCCAGGAGAATATAAGAAGAGACTTCTCATTTCTCTGAGAGATTTAAGAGAGATAAGGAAGAGAGTGAAAAGATCTATCTCGGTATCTGCAGTACTAAGATAACTTTTATTATGGTTAAAACAGATTAGCCTCTTAATACAGGGTGTGTTTTATTGTTCACACAACCACTCCAACAGATTGTCTTCCTAGGCAAAACAGGAAATAACGTAAGACCTAGATATTTTCAGTGAAATTCCACTTTAATTATTTCTTAATTAGAGAAGATTGTTCAATTAAACAAAATTACACTGTGAGAAAGTGGGATCAACTGGCTAAAGAGATCAAAACACAGCACTGAAAGGGATTTTAGAAGGATATGCCAATAGATATAATGTGTTGAAAGAGGTTTAAAAAGGACAAGACAGAAGACAAGTTGTATCAGTTGGAAAAGTAGTCATTTTGGTTTACTGCTGTTCTGACATTAATTATAAATGGCAGGTCAGCTGTCAGCTGAGTAATGTACTTTGCAATCTGGAGAACATTACTCTTCATCCAGGGTATCTCTTAGTCAGAATTTTGCTTTGGAAGACAACAGCACACACAAAAATTAATTAATATAAAACATGTAATATCATCTATAATTCCAGATGAGCCAAATCAGCTAGTATGAAATTATAGAACCTTATCTGGTTTTCAAGTTTTGTTTTCTCCCTAAAATTACAGGTAAGTGTATCAAATTAGCATGAGGGGTTGTTCTTGTTGTAGTTACTTCCTATTTATTCAATCCAGAAATATTTGAATTTTGCAAGGGACTGTGATTTTGGGGTGATTTTCATACACTGAGAAATTACACTGAGTTTATTAGAAATTTATAGTGAGAATATTCAAACAAAGTTTTAAATTATTATTATTTGTCTTCTCGGAGATGCAAATTATTGTTGATGTCAGTAAATGATGAAGTCATTTCTCCCAGCATTTGGGCAAGTTGTACAAGTACCATTGATTTCAATGTTTTTTAGTATTGGCTAAGTCCATCTTACACAGATTTATTGAGCAAAACTATTGCTGCTTCTGAGCATTTGATATCTTGTCCAGATCTGTTTGTTTTTTGGGGTTTTTCTACCTCAGATTAGTTCTATTCTTGCCTTGTTGACTGAGTGACTGCAAGAGTTCAAAGAGGATCACGAACATTCTAGGAATGCATCTTCCAGTCTATTTTCACCCAACAGAAAGCCAGCATGTTGTGGTTTAACTCCAGCCAGTAACTAAGACCACAGCATGGGAAATTACCTTGAGAGACTCACTTCTACAGCACATTCCTGATCTGAGCTAAAACACCAGTGTCTCAGTTGGAGACAACTTTAGGGGGAAACATCCTGGAAGGAAGATGTCCTCCCCAGCAGACAGGTTTCAGTACGCTCTCCCTCACTGATACAAAAGGAATTCCTTGGATGAAAGTGAAAAAACCTATTTATTTAACAATCAGAGTACCAGAAAGATACAGGAAACAAATGACTGATGTCAGATAATAAGCCTCCTCTCTGCAGAGAGAGCTGGTGGATCCAGAGTTCCCTCTGCAGCTGGCTCGGCTCCTCCCGAGGTGCGAGGCTGGGATGTGACATCCCTGCAGCCTCCCTGCCGGTCCACAGGGTCCCATGATCTGGTTCTCAGATCACAGATAGGCTGAACAGTTCCAGAAGAGGAAGCAGTTGACAGAGAATTTTGGTATGCCAGTATGGGAAAAATTCTTGCCTCAGCTAACAGGCTCGTAGAAAGCAGGGAAAAAAAACCTGTCTCCTGCTGCAAGCAGAGCCGAGCCATACCGGAGTGTGTGAGTTCTTGAACACAAACCTTGCTCAAGAATTTGCTCAGCTTCCCCCTCCCCGGCCCCCTTTTCCTTAGACACAGCTTAAACCTGTGGGACCCATTTCTGGGCATAAAGCAGATGATAGGGAAATACAGTATTATCATAAAATCCCCCCAAGACAGCCAGTGAAGACACACTGTGTGCATTTCTGTCGGTATTGAAGTATGTTAACTACTGCTGTCGATCCTACTCACAGAATGTGATGGTTTGCATTCCAGGCTCTATATGTTAGCAGAGAGAGAGAAGGCATATGGATGGCAAGAAACCTCTAAAAGATTCCAGAGGAAAGACAACTGAGAAGCGAGCACACTGATAGTACTGAGTCTGTTGAAATAATCAAAGTGAAGTGATGCAGTTAAATAAGAGGCCTTTGAAAGGAGCAGGAGAAGTTAGCTGCTAATTGTTAAAAAAGGAAAACCATTTGGCAGTTGCCCTTGAAAATGTACTTCAGTATATTTTAATATACAGGGGCTGGTTCATTGCTAGTCACCCCCTGCAGACAGAACCATGGGATTCAATTCATGAGGCTTCTCACAAATAGAGCCCTGCAGAGCTCCTGCAGCTACAGTCACCATACTGTGAAATCCAATGTAGGGACTGCAACCCTTCTGATGAAAAATGCAAAGAGACTGGGCCAGGGAGATAATAATTTTGCCAGTGTGTTTTTGCAACTAATTTACAGACACATATTGTTTAACATGCAGAGTCAGAGAGGGAATTAGTGCACTATAGTGAATAAACAGAATAATTGTGAAATAATTTCTACAGCTCTATCAACAAAGGTTTAGTCCATGCAGAGTCCCTTGCATTACAAAGAAGTATTTCAAAACCTGACTCTAATTTTGTGTTCTGTGTCCAGCATAATTCTGCTCATGGTAGAAAGTGAGAGATTTAAAGCCACAAAAAAAATCTTTTTATTTTCTCCCCCATTACAAGCGTCAAGGAAATTTTTTTTAAATTATTTTAGAAACTTGTTTTTTGAAACTTGTCACCCTTGGAAAAAAAATCAAGAAGATGTTTTCTCTAACACCTGCAAGATCACCTCAAGAAAGTGGAGGGGTCTCATGGGTAGATTTCAGCAATGACCCGCTGACCCTTGGAAACACTTTGAGGGGTATGCAACTCTTCTCGCCATATCCAGCAAATATTAAAGAAAGGAAAATAAAGCACTCAAGGGGCCTGCAAATGCTGCTGGTGTTACCTTGACAACAGAAGTTAAACACATTCCTCTGCCAGACAGTCCAAGGGAAAAGTTCCATCTCTTTATTAAGTTGCCCAAACTAATACCTGTTAAACACGTAGCTCTGTCTGAAGAGTAGGGAAATATTATTCTATATCCTGTCCTATATTCTCCCTTCTTTCTTCACATCCAGCAACAACAAAACAGAAACAAGTCCTCTACATATTTCTGTTGTAGTTCTCCACTGTTTGGAGGCTTTTAGATTGCTTTCCCATGCTCACTCTTCCCTAAGTGCAGGGGCTCATGGGCCAAAAAATTAAATGCCAAATGCAAAAATTACATCTAAGATCACCTATTCAAACTTGAACTTTTCCTAGGCCTTTGGAGAAATCTTTAAATGAGCTTTTAAGAAATGTTTTCAAAATGAATTGGATACCAGAGGGTAGTAGGGTGGTAGGCATACATTGTAATTTGCAAAAGGCCCTGAGCAAATTACATGAAATTCATTGGAATTATACATCTATACGTGCTGCTAAGTTGGTCTAGACAGTAAAGTCAAAAGAGCTTTAGTTCAGTTTCTAACTTATTGTGTCACCCTCAGGAAGCAAGGGACTAAAAATTTGATTTACCAGACATTTAGGTCAGAGTTTACCAGTCTAAGTTTAAGATTATATTAATCCAAATTAGTGTGGATTATCAACCATAAAGCTAAAAATAGGGTTATCCAAAGCTTTGGTCTAGATACTGATATGTGCAATGCTACCCAGAACAGATGCAGTGTGGGAGGAACACCCAAAAAGGTGTTATCAAACAGTCCTTTCAATCAATCTTGATAGAAATTGCTTTTCTGAGTGATCGCAGAGAAGACAGAAGTTCTCCTTTCCCCTTTTGTAAGGTTTAGGACATTCTGATCATCACATGAAAGCAGTAGCCAGTCTGTTCAGTCTGATGTGTAGCCACAAGTACTCTATCGCAGAAAGAACAATTAAGAGACCATCTCAAAAAACAAAGTTTCACGCACAGTGCAAGTTAACAAATAAAAAGAGCTAATTTCCTACAAATACATGCCAAAAATTCTTCCCCAGAATCAGTCAGTAGGTGACAGAACACACTAACATTCAATTATAACATATTACTGATGTGCTATAGAGTCTAAAAAGTCAAGTTAATTAATACGTTATTTAAAAAAAAATGTTTTTATTTCCCCCCTTTTCCTTCTTCTTAAAGGATAGTATTCACACATGAAAGACATAAATTAACTTTGAATATAGTCAAATTGTTTGTGGTAGTGATAACAGCTTTAAAAAGCCAATAGGGACTAAATCATTTTTCTGTGAGAAGAATCTGTACAGTGAACTGGAAAATCCATGATCTTTTAACACAAGATTTTGCTATTTGGTTTGAGAAACATTTAACTATTAATGGCACCACGTGACTCGACATAAGAGAGCAGAGGTCAGTCACTTCAGCTTTTCCCAATACTGTTACCAAAGTGCCAGTAGAAACAATTTTGCCTTTTTATGCTTCCTTCAATCAGGGAAAACCACATGCCTAAACATTTTCTGAGGAACAGAACATCATTAATCACGTGGCCACACACTTTGCAGAACCTGGTGAAAAAGATAAAACCATGTAAGTACCATTTCTCTGCCTTGTTTCTCTGCCAGGAGTATGGCTTCTTGATATGCCTGTGAATGTTTACCAAACCAGAGCATTATATTCTAAAGGGCTGTAATAAATCAATGAACCTTAATGGCTTACAACCTGAACATGTAATTATTTAGGCAGAGGTGATTTATTCAGTACATTTTAAAGGATGTTCTGGTGGGTAGGGAAAAGATTATGTTTGTGAGTGCAGGTAAATGATGGCAGTCTGTCATAAACTCTTCTGTTATTGCAGACAAGTAATTTAAGATTATATTCTCAGAAGTGTTTAGGCACCAAAATATGCAGTTAAGCACAAAGGTGAGTTGTCTACATTTAATGGAATGGTGCTAATGCAAGTCCCATGGATTTCAACAGATGATCCAGAAAACACTACTAAGAACCACTTCTGTGAATAAAAAGCCTAAATATCTTTGAAAAATCTTGAGCTATGAACATGTCAAAACAGTAATCATTAATGGATTCATCAAATACTTCGGGTTGGATGGGATCATAAAAATCACTTAGTTCCAGGAACCTTGCCATGGACAGGAACATCTTTAATTAGATCAGGTTGCTCAGAGCCCCATCCATCCTGGCCTTGAACACTTCCAGGGATGGAGCATCCGCAACATCTCTGGACAACCTGTGCCAGTCTCTCACCACCATGACAGTAAAGAATTTCCTCCTAATATCTAATCAACATCTACCCTCTTTCTGTTTAAAGCCAGACAGTCTGTTCTATCACTACATTGTGAAAAGTTTCTCCCCAGCATATTTGTAGGACCCCTCTAGGTACAGGAAGGACAGTTCTTCCAGGCTGAACAACTCCAAATCTCTTCATTCCCACATTTATGACAGCAACCACTACATTCTTTGGCAAATTCTATTGCCTTTGCAGGCAGTGAGGGGGACAAAGGTGAGGTAAAGAATAGTTATAGTTCTTCCTTTAATTAAATAATTGCTTTGCTGCACTTCTCAGCACCATTTAGAAGCCTTCTCCAGCTCTACCAGTTCCAAATTCCACATTAAAGCAAGTCATGAGAAGAAGATGTTGCACAGTCAGTAGCTCTCTCTGTCCTCTGAGTCCTTCCTCACAATGATGGAAATTTGTCTGCTCAGTGAAGAAAACTCTGAGGTTTTCATTCTTTAAGAGGGAAAAATTAATCACTAGGATCTGATTACTGAACTGTAACTGCTTTTTTTTGACTGACAGAGAAACAGCTAAATTATGATTTCAGGACTTTATCTCTGCCACAGCATTATAAATTTGAAAACTTTATGGCTTTTCTTTTAGCCTAGTAGGATAAAAATGTGAACCTCTTCATGTGTTAAATGCTCTCTCTCGGAGTGCGTTATTGCTTAATATATCCTCGTACTTCATAAATTAAAGTGAAAAAGTTAACTTCAACTTCTTTTTCCTGAAACAAAGCTATCAGTGGGCTTGATTAATATACAGATGCTGCAGGCTGCTGGGACTATGCTTCCATTTTCATGGAGTAATATGTTCTGCTTATGCTCTTGCAGCCATGTAGATTTATACATTTTGCATTTTAAGATAATATATGGAACTTAATATTTTTATGCAAAATGTGTGTTTAAAGTAAAGCATAGCACTTCTATTCCAGACTGTGAAAGTTAAAATGCACTGAATTTGCATAACATTTAGAGAAGTTAAATTTAAGGGTATCTCTTCCTAGCACAGGTATACGTGGGAAAAGCACATTCATCTCCAAGTCTCATTTTAAGTATAAGTAGGTCACAAACCAGAAACTGAAATTCTCCAAGTTATTCTGCACAGAGTATGTTGGCTGTCCCTGGTTTCTCAGGGTCATTTGGCAGGTAATGCACACAAAGCCTGAAGAACATTAAAAGCAGGTTAGTGTCCCCCATGCCCAGAGTTTTGCTTTTCATGCCTGCAAACAGACCCCGTGTTTGCTGGGCTGACTGCACAGCCCCCAGCACACCGTGGGCACTCAGTAATCTCATTCATTACACAGCAAATTCATGCTTAGACTTGCCAAGGACTATGGAGGATGTGCTCAGGAAAAAAAAAAATAAAGAAGAAAGTATGGAACAAGCCCCAAAACATGCAGGGAATCTCTGTAAATTCACTATTACCTCCTTCTTTTGTGCTCATCTTCACTTAATTGGCTCCGTGTAGTTCTGGCCCTCATTAAGTAGATGCACTTTTCTCTTCATATACTGAAAATTGCCTTGCTACTTTGCCAGCAGTGCCATCCAAGTTGATGCCTGTTCATCTGTTTCTACTATTTCTTTTCCATTACTTCTGTAATTATCACCCATGAAAGAACAGGCCAGATATAGATATTGGTGAGATTATCATTAAGATTCTTGCAGATGCCTTTGCAAGAAGAGTGAAAAGGGAAAAGTCTGAGCTACTAACTTGTTTTTATCCTGGAGCTGCTCAAAATGAATCCTTAAATATCTTTCCTTATGAAAAAAAATTAATTTTTTTCTTAATGTTTAATACATACATGTCCCTGATACTTGCAGAAAGTTTTTTAAAAAAGGTAGAATTTAGTAATTATTTTTAAAAACCAAATTAGAACTACTGCCAGAATGAAGCCTGTCCATAAAGTGAGGAAATGCAATGTTACAAAATTCACTGTAACCTCCCCTGAGACCTGTGGCTTTTCTTCACAGCTAAAAACATACCACAATTTTAGAAGCATACCTGAACAAGGACTGCTCAGCAGGAGGGCTGCATGAGCAGGACAGTTAACCCAGCACAACATTAAAATGTGCTTGACACTGTCACAGACCTTGTGAAACCCTGAAGCAACGCAGCATCTGCTTGAGGAGCCCATTCTTGGGCTTAAACAATGAGAAGTGGATAATAAACAGCTTTTTGAGCACCTGAGTTGCTTATTCCTACAGGTCTGTCTCCTGTAGCTGTTTTACTACTTACCTGAACTATCCTAAGGCTTTCCATGACCTTTACATGTATATACTCTTCTCCCATGCAGCATTTTAGCAGCAATTTGAAGACAACCATGTTTGGGGAAAAAAAAAAAAAAAAAAAAAGAATCAACCAGAAAGAATCTAAAGTGAGTATTTAAAATTCACTTTCTCCCTGAATGGTTTTTNAAAAAGAATCAACCAGAAAGAATCCAAAGTGAGTATTTAAAATTAACTTTCTTCCTGAACTGTTTTTTGTTTGGTTGGGTTTTTTTTTTAAGAAACTATGTGGAAATTGAATTATTCTGCAGATTTTTAATCTCTTGTCAAATCTCTTCAACGTAGTAAAATCTTGATCTTTTTCTTGCTTTGTGGGGAGGTTGGAGGTAGGGGGTAGAGCAAGAAGCAGTGAAAAAAGGTCAAATGATAAATAGCAATAACTTCTAACATCTTGTATTCAGCACAATAATAACCTCAAAAGGGCATTTAAAGGCACTAAACAACCTAACTTCCTCCCTGGACATGCTTTGTCAAACTTAAACCAACATGTGATTTCTAAACAGATACCACATCACAGGAGAACCTGTGGTTTATCTTGCTGAAAAACAGCTTCCTTACTTGTAGTTGGAGCACATATATATATATCTATATCTATATGTATATATATATATTTCTCAACCTATTCTGCAATGAATTCTTCAGGAAATCATATTATCAGTCTATTCTGGTGACAGGTTTTACAGTTTTCATATTCCAGGAGGAGAGATTATTCCATTTCTATTAGGGTAATCCCATGGGACAAAGGGACTTACAGCAGCAAAACTCCCCAGTACACACTCAAGAGGATAAATTGTGTTTTCCTACAGTGCCAGTATTTCAGTCTGGTGAGTCAGGTTTTGTCTGCACCCACCAGGACTGAAGAAATGTGTGAGTTAAGGTTTTGGTATCCCCACATATCAGCAGTCAAATGAACATTTATGAGCCTCTACAAATTCAACTTTTATATCATTTTCTTCATGTAGCTCAGACAAGTAGTAATCTTGCAAAGAAAAATGCAAAATTGGAGCAAATAATTAAATAATTCTCATTCCCCAACTAATTCCTGCACTTGGGGATTTGGGTTCCTGTTTTCTGGAATGATTAATAAAGAATCATCAGTTCATAGTTAAGCAGAGTTTGAAAATTCACCACAATGTGTCCAGATAATGCTTGGAAACTTTGAGAACACATGCAAAGTCGTGTACCAAAATAAATTAAAGAGAAATTGATAGGCTATCTTGCCTGAATTTATAAATTCTTGTTCAGGTATTCAGGCCTATGAATTTGAGACAACACCTTAACTGCTGTTTTTGTTGTGACAGATCCTACTACCTCCTTTATCATTTTTTATTCACTAATCATGGCTGAATCTAGACATAAGCCTTTCTTGATAGTCTCTGACCTATTGGGTCAAAACCCAAGCATTAACTACATTCATCATTTGTTTCTTCAGAAACTATTAGAAGTGCTAATATTATCTTAAAATAAAACCCCACAACAATTTACTAAGAAAGTTAAAACAACCCACTGCCACAAGCTTGTACCGAGCATTTACATTTCTCCAGTTATCAGTTATATATCACACACAAGCTTGATCTCTACTTCAGGATCACAGGGGTTTTTGAATGGCATCAATCTGCCTGCTTTCACTGATATAAATTATGCTGGATCCCATTACTTGGAGTCAGAGGAATGTTTTTTTGGACCTGCTGAGAAGCTGAGCCACAAGATTTTCAGTGTTACATTCATTTCACAGGAACTTATTAAAAATTATTCTGTCTGTAACTTGCATCAGTTGCGTAAAAGTAATTTCAAGCAAACAAATATTTTTGAAGGAATGACAGAACCTAATGTAAAGTTTTGAGATCTACATGGAAAATGTAAAAAATCCCTAAACTCTTAGGTCTTTTGGACTTTTCCTATTTGTCAAAATTTCCTCTAAAGAAATAAAAACCAACCCCAAAACCTCAATGAGCCATATTTTACATCACCATTACCATTTCCATAGATATGTTTTGATAAAGCAACTTTTATATTGACATAAGACCTTCATAATTCATACTTATTTGACCTCTCTGAGAAACACTGGTACTGATGGCTGTCTAAACCTGCTGCCCCACCCTCACAATAAGAATCAATGACAACCATGCCCTACTTTTCACTACCTCACATCCAGCTGCAGTTTTCCAACCACCAAATTCCACTTACTCTTGCAATAACTGCAAAAATTCTTGGCTGCTGATGGAGCAAGTGGGGAGCACCCATTTATACTTCTTCCCCCATCTTTTTCCCTCCACAATTTAATTCTTAGTCGCAGCTGGTGTTGAATGAAAAGGTCACACTTATCTATTTTGGGTTCATGGCTTTTCTGCAGGAGCTTGGAGACCCAGTTCATAATTCAGTGAGCACCTCCAGCCCTTAACAGAGTGTCTCCAGGTACAGCATGACTGCTACAGACACCTGACATAGAAGGATTAGTAAGAAAAGGTCAGATAGGGCATGATATATTCAGAGTTACAGGTCCTAGAGGGGGTTCAAGCAGCAGCTGTTCCAGTGACCCAGGAATGGGAGGAGATCCCACTGCCCCAGGAAAGATGGTTTGGGCTCACAGAGTGGAGAACAATTGCCATTACATCTCAGGAGCAGGACAGTCCTGCCTGCTTCCTCTGAAAACAAGCCAACCAACCCGAGCAAAATCTTTAACACCTTAAATTGTTAATTTCTGGAAATAGTATGAAAATCTCCAGACAGTTAATATGTTGCTTGAACATATGAAAATATGGGACATTACTCTGGGTTTAATGATAAGGAAAATGTTAAAAAAAAAAAAATCCTTTTATATACAGAAGTTTTAACATCTAGCTATTCTTTTCCAATAAAATAACCATAAGATCTTCCATGTAGTTCATTATGCATATTCATGGTTGTAAAAATACTGAACAATATATGAGTCCATAAGTATTCATTAGTGTTTAGTTTGTCAAAGTCTGCTTTTGCAAAGGCTTAAAATCTAAAATTACATTCCCTAACTTATTATTTTCAATTTACATTGCCGTTAGTTATGCAATCTGGCATGTCTTCACTTAGCATTTAATGGTTTAGCACCTGCCTATGTTTGGGGTTTTTAAAACCAACATTAGCAAGTGACAGAGAATAAACTCCAAGTGAACAGTCATGGTATAGTAGCACAATGTAGAAGTAAAACCAGTTGTTTTTTTTTTTCTTTTCAGTAGAGTGAATTTAGTCCATTGCATAAAAAACATCATTCTTTTAATGTTTCAGGGCTTTTTGTTAGGTTTTGTATTTTTTTTTTTTTTTTCCTTTTAAATAAAGCATTTCAGGCTTTGCTTTGTACTGGATTTCAGCCAAAGATTTTATTTGAGGGTAATGTTTCTTGCCTCATATACAGGTATATCTTCTGAACTGTGACCATACCTCTCCTTTGTGCATAGTTGCTGCTAAGGAAAACACTCTTCAGTGGTGGCATAATGCAACTGCAGACTAGTGAGCCAGAGCAAACCAGACCTATATTATCACAAAATTGTAAAAAAAAAAAAAAACACCTTGCAAATGAGCAGATTGTTTATGTAAGGACAGTCTGTATTGTTAGCATTGAAAGTATTTTGAAGCATAGTTGATCTTAACTAAACTCAAGAATTTTACAGTAGGTGAGATTACCAATGCAATGCATGTCATAAAAGCATGAATGACAGACAGAAGATGGATTATTTGCACAGTTTTGCCTATTTTTAACTAAATGACTGAAGTAAAAAAGAAGTTTGATTGAGTTAAGAAAAAAAGGGGGAAAAAGGAAGTTATATAGTCAAAAATAATTGTTTTTAAACTTTGGCACACTGCAAAGGACATTATTTGTTTTTTCCAAAGATAAATCTTTCAACCATTTTTGTGATTTTCAGTGCATTATTTTATAAAGAATATTTCTTTGCCATGCAGAAACATAGAGAAAAAAAACCCCAAACTCACTTTTGTTTCTCATCTCTAATTTGATATTTAAATACAACAGCACATACTTAAAAAAATAATTTTAATTCAGCAGAGTTAGTCTCCTGGGCACTGTGCTGTAGATTTGAACTCAATGCAGTGGCATAAAGTTAGTCCTGTTTTGATATGGTCTGTTGGGGCAAGAGTCAAGAGGGAGAGAGAATTAGAAACATTAAAAGTTTAAAATAGCAAGCTTTTTAAATACGCTGTTTCTACTCTTCATTTCAGCAAATCCTACTGTTTAGGGACTTTCAATCATGTTCTGTTACCTTCCATTTTAAAACTGATTAAAGATAAGTGCAGTCCCAAGCAGGAATCATGGCACCCCAAAGGTGAGCTCCATAGTCCCAATCCCTTGCAATCAGCAGGGACATCTTCAACCAGATCAGGTTTTTTTTCAGTCCAGCCTGACTTTGAATGTTTCCAAGGATGGGACAGCCCCAGCCTCTCTGTGCAGCCTGTGCCAGGGTTTCACCACCCTCACAGGAGAGAATTTCTTTCTTCTAGTTTGAGCTGCAATGTTATGGTACCATATGCTAATATGGTAACTTTGTGTTGAAAACAGCATAATGGAAAAATGAACTTGCTAAATTCATGCTTGATTACTGCATGGTTTAGACTGTGATTGGGAGGCATTGCAATTTTAATTCTACCACACTACAGATGAACATTAATAATATACTTATGTAATTGGATGTGTTCCCTTAATCAGAGCTGGGAAAATGGATAGTTCAGTAAATCAGTTTTGGTTTTAGATCTTTTAGAATTGAGCATTTCTACATATCATTACTGAACTATCCTGACTCAGAAGGTACTGAAACATAAAAGAAAATAGATTCTACTTAAAATTCCACTCACCAGGAGAGAGATTCTGACAACTCCAGATTCAGCAGACTTTGAGCAATTAACTGTTATCCCATCAGATTCACAACAAACACACTATCTGTGTCCCTGGATAAAGGCCAAGACAGTCTCTAAGTCAATACCTGTTTCCCTGTCTTCATGGATCCTGGAGAAACCAGGATCACACTTGGATCATGAATGGGAGATCTCAGTCACCTGACAGATCCCATGCTCTTAGAGGATGAAGTGGCAAAAATCCTGAGGTTACCCTAAATAATTTGCTTGGACACTGGCAACACAGACCAGAAGCACCTACCAGGGGAACAAAACTACCTCTCTCTACAGTTGACATCAGTCACCATTGTCCAAGCATGAGAGGACCCATCATCTAAGGGAAACAGTGAGAATTAAGCTCTCAGGAAGATTCCTGAGTCATGCAGTAAAGTTTGTTTTATGACTGGGTGTTTTTAAGCTGCTAAGGCCCTTTCTCAAATAGAATAAAATTGGGTTAGATCATGAAGGTCTCCCAGCTGCCTTTTTTTGGTCAGCAGAACTGTGTTTCCCTAGTATGACACTACAGGGTTTGGGGTTTTTAGTTATTGTTATTAAACCAAGCATTTATTGAGCAGGTAGTATCTCCTCAAGCCTAGATAACTTAGGCAAAACTTGGTATTTATTGACAGATATAGCTATATGTCAAATTGGGTCATTTTCAAAATGTGTTTTAATTCACCTTTAATTTAAATGGGCATGAAAATTCTTCTTTATGGCATCTATATTTCAACTGACCACTAAGAAGATAATTATTGTTAATTACCCATGGCATACAAATGGGTGCTTTTAATAATGTTCTCTCACATTTCACAATAAATATATTTCAAAACCCCAGCTATATTTAATAAGCACAGAGCAGCTCTCTTTAGCCTGCATTTTAACGTGTTCTGCATTTAAATATGCAGAGATATATCTCTACTCCCCTTAATGCTGCAAATGAAACAATGGCAACATGCCAGAAATGTAAGTAATATAACGTTACCTTTGTCCTTGGCAATGCCTATCCTGCTTTTCAGTCACTTGATTTTGGCACCCAGGGAAAATGTTATTGTGCACTGAAGCACTTTGCAGCCGCTGCACTTAAAATATGTTTTAAAGGTGAACACACTTCACACCTGGGGGCTAGGCTCACTCTTGAGTCCCTCAGTGGCTATCCAAACAAAGATTGGGAATGAAGTGATATCCTACCATGTGTGGAGATGAACTGGAAAGCCCCACAGTTCACCATCTACCCGAATTCCTACAGCTCACTGCATCTCCAGCTGCCACACATCTACCTGGCAGCCCCGGGTTTATTTCAGCGTTCATTTTAGCAGGATAAGGGTTGGTTGACATGTTCACCCATCTCAGGTGTTACTGATTGTGGATCCTACTTTCCTCCACTGGAACTGGGGGCTATTGCAGGCATTGCTGAGCTTACCCAGAGCTGCAAGAGTTCTTTGTGCCAACTGGTAGGAAATAAAGCAACCCTTCTGCTTCGCGACACAGGTGGTGGGGAACACACTGTCCTCCTGCTCAGCTCCCTGCAGGCTCTACCCACTGACAGCAGGTTCAAGCCATGGCCTCTGGAGTTTTTGAGGATGGGAGCTGAGTGGGATTACTCTGCTAAAATGTGGGATATGCAAATATGTGCTGAGGCCACCCTTCTGAGATAAAAATTTTAAGAGGCATTCATTGTGAACCAAAGTTTCTTGTGGCTTTTCTGTTCTTCCTCCAATTACTTCCCTAGCCTGAGGTCAGGAGTGCAAAGATAAAGCTGCCCAGTAAAGGCACTAATATCTACTTTCTGCAGAACTGCTCAGAGTTTTAAAAATGGTGATGTTTAGTGGGAGCTGCCTAATGAAGAGCTCTGAATTCTCACAATGATCTACTAAACTGGTTTTCACTCTTCTTCAAAATGCCAGTTTTACTGGCTGCTGATTTCTCTCTGTTCATTTGCACCTGTTTTTTCCAATGGGAAAAAAGCCAACAACTTACCATTTACACCAAAATCAGAATGAAATGAAGTCCACTGTATATAGGGAATTAAAAAACACTATTTCCACGTGATTACTTTTTGATTGGCACTGAATGAAATCTGGCTATAAAGAGGTTTTGCATACTGCTTCATAATCTATTTGTAATGTCTGCTTTATGGAGACACCTTTCTTTTTCTTTGCGCCGAAGTCCAAAATAATTAAGTGGAACAAAACACAACAGAAAAAATTGCTAGTTAGACTGTCTTATGGTCATAGCTGTGTAACAGCACAAGAGTTAAATAAGCTGAATCAGATTGCTAAAATTAGCATCATATACATGCCCAATGTAAATCCTCACAAATTATTTTCTTTTATGTAGAAAATTATAATATTAGGAAAAAAAAATGGTGCAGTGTTAAAATATTTATGGAGGTGTAACATAGCCACTTGTCTTCTAAGCATTCTTAAAACACTTTTACTGTATCAGACTCCTAATAATGTTAAATGCCTGGAATTTCTTAATTATTAATATAAATCTATGACTGGACTGGGATTTAGTCTTACTCAGTTAAAACATTGCTATATTTCAAATTTTAATATTTTGAGTTAGGGAAGAAGTCTCAGCTGCTTACATATGATAATGTGGTTTGCTGAAGTAAAATGTGAAAATTATGTTTAATTAGAAGAAAATCTAGCAGCTTATTTCTCTGTTAAGTTAGAATCTAGAGCAAAGTTTAATTAACTTGTAGACTGTCTAGGTCTTTTTCATGTACAGTTTCTAAGAGGCTTGTTATAAAGCTGCTAGAAATCATATAACAAAACAAACCCTTATCATGTTAATGTAAATTTTAGCTGTTAAGAGGCTCTCAAAATACATCTTTTTTTTTTTTTTT
>VXAC01002373.1:235759-249778 GCA_013399225.1 Rhipidura dahli | reverse complement strand
TTTTTTTTTTTAAACCAAAGGGATCCCTTTAGCGGGAGCACTTGTTCCTTTTCACCTGAAACGTAGGGGGCACTCCTAGGTTTTGGGAGACTTGGCCCACTGCTCTGTCTGCAAATGGTGGGAATAGAGCTGTTGTCCCCAACTTCTCCTGCTGCTGAGGCCACAATTACTCTAAGCCACAAGGGCCCAGTTTCTCTCTGCTGTTGCCCCAACCTTTGTAGGAGGGGCAATCAGTTAACTCTTTTTCCAAAGGGAGATGATATCTTTCTTTGTCAACTCAGTTCACAGAGCTGGAAATATACTTGCCCAACCAACTAAAACCACAAAAAAATAGCAAGAAAAAAACTAAACCCACTAAAATTTAAAAAATTGTTTTAGCTATTGTTTATATTTAATATTTTAAAAGAAAATATTAAGTTGAACATGAAGAACACAGAAATTTCAAATGTATCTCATTTAAAAACTAAACTGCTATTTCTTCTCCTGCAGCTAATGGAGAAAATAATCTTGCAGAAATTCTGTAAAATGTAATCATACCAACAGAAAAAACCCAAAATTTAAAGTAGTGGTTGTGCAAGGCAAGGAAAAGGAGGACACTTGTAAAACATTTCATATTCAAAAGGTTTTAGTAAAAAAACTATCTGGGCTTCACAAAAGCCAATTCACAGAAAATGCTTATGGAAAATGCATCCAGTGTATTCCCAAACCAGCCCAAATAATAACTGGTTTTGTGTGATAAAGGGGCAGTACTATAGAAGCAAACACACACTAATCCCACTCTGTCTCTGGGTAGTTTATGGTATTCCCACAAGATTCTGCTCCATGGATGTCCTGTGTAGATGCAGCTCTGAGCCTTCACCTCTTTTCAGTGAAACAAATCCATTACAGTTTAGTATTGCTCAGAGCTGCTCAGCCACCGATGGAGTCAATTCCTGCTGCTCCAGCTATGCAAGAACAGATTGTCTTTAATCTGCAGCTTTCACAGGCGCTGGCTGGCTGTAAACTGAATGGTTACAATGGCCACGGATGTTTGCACAGAGCTACTCTCTCTCAATACTTCTGAAATGCTGGGCCACCAAACAAGCTAGAGCTGGCCAATGAAGAATTAAAAAATTGCATGAAGACCATTTTGAGAAATTTGACAAGGATAATCTTGAATAATGTGTATGATGAATACCATTTGATTATCTTCAGTGCTAACAAAGGAAGGTACTTCAAAGCTGTTACTTGAAATGCTTGCAGGTGTTATTGACATTTAAAATACAACTGGTTGTAGGGAGTTGCATATCCAAAGTTAGGTTGGACTTCTAAATATGCAGTTAGGCTTCAAGACTAAAACAGACTTATTTTTCCATTAGTGTCTAATAAAACTCCAAGTTGAGCCTAAGCAAGCAGTGTTTGCACCCTGAGTGCAGCTTAGCTGGAGTTCTCACTTTGTCTGTCCCACATTAACCTCCAAATTCAAACCACACAATTCTGTTCATGTGTGTCACAAATTCTTTTTTTTTTTTTTAATCTTTTTTTAAAATTTATTTTAGCTTCTATTTAGCTGTGTCTTCTTAACCCTCCTCTTTCAAAGTGATCAACTTCACAAGATTCTCCCAAAATGCATTTTGAAATTATGCCCAAACTGCCTTGCCTTCTGGGCTGCTCAGACACAGGCAAGACTCAGTTCTGGCTTCAGCTGAGCTTTCACAGACAGCAAAAGGAAGGGCTGGGGCAGTGCTACCCCAAGCTCTGCCCACCAGCCACTGAGTCCCACCTTACAGTGCCCATGGCTGGGTGTGCAGTGATCCCTCTCACTGCCACACAGCAATTTTGGGCTTCCCAGTGCTCAGCAGAGACCTCAGCCCAGGCTCCTTCCAGGATGACATCACAAGCCACAGGCCACAGATGTTTTAGAAGTGGCAGTGTGGGCACCCAGCATAAATCGTGTTTGAGCTGTCTGGTGGCTCAGGATCCAGCAGCACAGCAACAGCCACATGTGTCGGGTGTTGCTCCCCTCAGGAGCATCACTGGGTAAGCTCCCATGCCCACATGCACAAACCCCCTGCAGCAATGCTGGCTTCTCCCACCAAGCAGCTCTTTCTAAGCCATCATAACCCAGCAGGGGAAGCAATAAAATAGGAGGCAGCAGCAGTGAGTGTAACAGGGCCCACACCTGACACTTGAGACTGAAAAGCGCATCTGAAGGAAAATGCCTTCAGCATCCCCACAGCTCAAGCAGATGTGAGAGACCCCTTCGAGGAGCAGGAACCTGTGGTGAGACTGCTGCAGTGTGCTGGTGACATGAGATGTGTGGCATTTGCCACCTTGAGGCCCTTGCAGGCTCAGCAACATCTAATTAGCTCCCAGCCAGAAGCACCTTCCCGAATACTCCTGCTGCTGGCTGCAAATTACCCTCCTTCAGATCGAGTTTCTGGATCAACAGACCCTCCTGGGTTTGGCTTAGGTTTGGCTGGTAAAGTTTTGCATCACCTGCAGATTGTAGTATAATCCCTGTAAATGCATTTCTTCCTCAGAAAAAAAGAAGTGTCTCACAAGTAATATATTTGCAACCCCTGTAAAAGTGATTCTCCATGCTGCTGCCACAGGACAAAATCATTACACGCTTAGATGCTGAGTGAGGAACCCAACTGCATGTTCTCAAATCTGACTAGCTTTCAGAATACAGTTTCTCATCTTTATATTCAAATTCTGCTTGACTCATACTTTAGACCAATATTAATTACAAGCACAGTGAGAGGAGCAAGCAACCACTATCCTGGTAAGAGTGGTAAAAGCTAGGCTACAATATATGCTTAGTGACCACAAGTTAAAAATCATCTCACTAATTAAGTAAATGGATGTGGCCACACAGCTGGTTGAATAAATATGAAAATAAAATTAAATAAGCATTAATTCAATCCCCAGCAAGTCTTGCAGGTCAGCTCATCTGTTCCTTACCAGGTGTGATGGTTAACATAGGCAGCATTGGGTACTGACAGCAGGTGCTGTGAACTGGTACTGCTGCAATTCCTGGCTAAGAATGGCACTGAAACTTGTGGAAGTCAGGAATGCTGCCAGAATGACAAAGCAGTAAATCCTATAATTTTAAAATCATATCACAAACCAATATTCATAGTTACTATTATTTCTATTTTCAATTTTTAACCTGAAATGTAATTGTATACTGCAAGTCTTTGCTAATATTTGCTGCAGTTTCACCATGTACGTGTCTCAGCAACTCTCCACTAGGGCTACAAAACAGGTTGAAAATTCAAAACTTTTAGGCTCAAAGCACTCTCCTGGTGCTTGTAGGATTACTGACCTAGAGACTGCAGCTTCTGCAGCTTTGCTCGCTCACATACACAGCTCCAAAAGTATTTATTTTTCCCCACCAAGAGAGCACCAAATGACCTCCAGGAGAGCCAAGATATCTCCAGAATGGAGTATCTGTGTCTGCCAGCTGTGATGAGCAGCCCTACTTTGTCATGAACTGACTGGTCTCCTTCAGTGCCTTGAAAAATATTTTGTACTCACAGGCTGAGTTCAGCAAAAAGGTAGCCAGGAAAAGGGTTTCAGCTTATATTCTCTTTCTATTTCATGCCTACTTTGACTCACCTCAAAATGTTTTGTGCGCAAAGTAAATGATTCTGTAGCCCAAAGCTTTGTTCATATTCCATTTACTGAAGAATAAAGAGCCCTGTTCACACAGTAAAGGTAAATATAGTTGCTGTGGTGGTGTATGCTGTTCTGGGGTATGTGGGCCATGTAGCAAACACTCACCCCAGAGCTACTGTGACACCACCAATGGAAATAAAAAAAACAAACCAAGACTTTTAAACCAAAATAGTAAGTTTTGTTAGAAACCCAAGGCATCTGTCAGCTTAACAGCAGTGAGTAAGAGGACTTGCTAGGAAGAACACAGACTAGCAGGAAAATAAGTTTGTTTCTCAAGCACCGTTTACAAATAATGGACATCAATAACACCTGTGCAGAATTCTCACAGTGTCTCTTAAAGGCTTCAAGAACAAGAAACTGGTAACAAAGCTCAGAATTCAGCCTGGCAAGGGTTAACTTGGCTTATTAAATGACATTACTGGAATGATATGCCACTGAGAAACATCTAAAATAGATGAGATAAAGTGAAGGAAAAGGCCTGCAGCTTTTATTGAAACTATAATCTTCCTGCTTCTCTACACATTAGAAATCAGAGGCCTATAGGTAAGCAGGCTTGGTATCAGCTGGGTATTCTTCCTTAATGCCCTGAAGGACTTGAAAGCTTCTTCCCTCATCTCCAAAAAATAAATAATTATACAATTGTTAAAAATTAAGTCCACTCTTCTCAAGGCTTTCCCCTTGCTCCAAGAAGTGAGGGGAAAAAAAAGCAACTTTAGAGTATTGTCCATTGTCCTGAAGGAAGTCAGGCTCTAGAAAGAAGAAACAGCTGCATTTCCTAGACCTCACTCCTATTGCCCACTCTCACCCTGACACATCCTTTCATGTGAATGGCATAGAAGTCCTACACAAGATATTATTTTTTTTAGCCAGAGCAATCATACACTCTAAGGCTGCTTCTCTGGAAGCAGTTTGTGACCCACTAATGCCAATTTACACAGTCTGGTGTAAAGCAGCACTACTTTGGTTGTAAAACTTAAGTAAACATACAAAATCACATCTTCTTCCAGCAAGTTTGAACATTTTTTTTTTTTTTGTTCTTAATGAGAATTTACTGTTTTCCTGAAATTTAAATGAGATGAAGAGATGATACTTCAACTTTGCCATGGTGCTAAGGGAGTTTGCTGTACAACAACCAATTCCCTGAGAATTTTACCAAATGGCTACTGACAAGACTGAGTGGCTGGTCCTGAGGCTTCACTAAATCAGGGCTCTGGGGAAAAACATCAGATGGACTCCTCCTCTGCTGGTGACAGAGTGCTCCCAGAGTCCGCATTTCTCTTTTCTTTCACAGATAATTAAAATGAAATGTTTTATACCAAATAAAGAAAGAATGCCAAAAGCAGAATATTGAAATGCTCTGCAAAATTAAATGATGGCCTTTTCTGATTTCAATTCTAGTCTCTCTCACCTTCTCACTTATTGCTATTTACACAGTAAGAAATGATTTTTTTTTTTAAGAATAAACAAAATTCTTACGGTTACTTCACTGCTTTTTTAAGACTCATTTTTATAGTTCTGTCCTCAGAGAAGGGTTGCTGGGAAAAGCATAAAGGAATAGAATAATGGGATGCTTTACAGATACTTTTGTATGCAAATAAGCAGACCAACAACAGCCATTTCTCTAAATGGATTCTGCCATCAGCTTTCACCTGCATATAGACACTCCCCTGGGACTCAGGAAATGCAATGTAGAGCATGGATGGCTGGGTTTATTGACAGTAGTCATTTCTCTCTGAACCTTATCATCATGCAGGGCAGCATCTTGAAAGGCAGAAACCAAGGTGAGCAGAGGAGCTCCCTACAGATATATGGTGGGGAGCTGCTACACTGTAAATCACTGAAAGGAAGGTAAACAGAAGATATATGATTATTGGAAATGACATCCCAGCAAGTGATAGCCTATCAATTTCTTGCTCAGGGTGTTGCATTAGTCAGTAGCCACATACTCTACCTCACCTGTGTTGTAGCTTGAATCTTTTGTGGGTTATTACGAGAGGAAACGGAAACAGAAAGGTGCAAGCTGGGATTTCCAAGCCTTCCCCCTCCCCATCCAACACCTGGAAATGCACTGAGCCCTGATCATAGCACAGGAGGAGAGGAGGGGGTTTGCAGATGCCACCAGCATTTTAACCAACAGGAATGATCAGGAGAGAACTGGTTGGGTGATGTTGATTCTGCCCCTTGCTTTTGCCTTGACACACTGTGTGACTGTGTAATAAACCTCTTTTTCTTCACTTTTCCCCCAGTAACGTGGGTATTAACACTTCTACTGGTTTGTAAAAAGTTCTTTTGGAATCTGCAAGCAGAAGTCCCTAGTGTGAAGTAATATTATTAATTATTTCTAGCAGGGTGCTGCCTGGAGCTTCCGATAAGTCCTGCCACGCTGCATTATGAGGAAATATTGAGTAAAACCAGTACAAGTCCCAAAGCTCCTATTAAACAATATACATAAGGAGATAAGATTGAATGAATTAACTGGGAGGTTGTAGTTTTCCAGGCTATTCCTCGTGAAAACTGCCGATGGACCCTGAGTGCCATCAGACAGCTCTCTGTTACTGCATGAAACCAGCTTAGTGTCAGCAATGCTGGCCAGAAATCAGCCCATGACTGGGCAAGTAGGAAACACAGATTCCTCTGGAAGTGGAATTCACAGCGAATTCAGAAGATTCTTTAACCAACATGTGGAGTCTTTTAATTGGTGAGTTTGGTCTATAATTAGCAGCATCTCTGGACAGTTGCAGACCATCCCTTCTCCTCTCCTTGTAGTTCATAATTTCTCCTGTAATGCAGGTAACCACAAAGTATCAGTTTATTAATTGTCAAAATTCCAGTTTTTATTTCAACATTTCTCATCAGCAACAACAACAACAAATTCTTTTTCACCTATCATGCATTTTTTAATCCATCTCAAGGTATGAGTCAATAAATTTAAGGCCTGTATAGGGCTCAAGATACCTAAACTAAATACAATAGAGTATGTGTTATATATAGTAACTTCGAGGATCTAGAAGTTTGATCTCTGGTAACACTCCTTAAGGACAGGCCTCATTATCACCAGCATCAGTGCCTGACTGAAGTTAATCCTGTTTAATGGGTGTACTTTTAAACTGTCTTCAGAATGATTGTATACAACAATACTTACATTTCACCAAAACACAGAATCATTTGAGTTCCTTCAGCTCTGGAAGCCCTTAAAAATTTCCAGGATTACAGGCAAGATTAAACTCTGCCACTCTTCACCTTCTACCCTACCCTCTTCTGATGTGTGTTCATAACAAAACCACTTTGGCTTTGCTAAAAAATCTGTCATCGGTATTATGCAAAATTTCTTCTGTTTGTCTTAGAAATACAGTTTGAGGATTTTCTTGGCTTGAGAGTGCACCTTTTAACAGAGCCAACCCTTCTTTGAAGCCTGTTTAAGCCAAGTGTCTTCACATCAGACAAAACAGACACCTAGGATATAAACGCCAGCGTCTGATCAAATGGCAAGAAGGAGGAACAAGAGGAACACCAACAACCAAGTGTAGCTTCTAGGAGAGAGAGAAACACTTTCATGCGAAGGAAAAGAAGTTTTCAGGAAAGACTTGAAGAGCAAAACTTACCTGTAAACGTCTGACAGACCTTGGCTATGAATAAAACATGCAGATACTTAATAAGGCTGTAGTTTCAACAGATCTGGCTGTGGCTTGATGGGGACCTGCACCTGCCTCATCTCTCTTCTCATAGCAAGGCTTTTTAAATAAGACCTAGAAAG
Source organism: Rhipidura dahli (assembly GCA_013399225.1). NCBI lineage: Eukaryota > Metazoa > Chordata > Aves > Passeriformes > Rhipiduridae > Rhipidura > Rhipidura dahli. The sequence goes on along the minus strand of VXAC01002373.1, from coordinate 242,361 downwards.
CCCCAGGACTTCTAGGCTAAAAGTGACAGCCATATTTTTGAATTGAGCAAGTTCAAACCAAGTAGATTAATGCACTAGAAATGAAAATTTCCACCTCTCTTGTTTTCTAGACCTTAATAAGTTGATGATTTAATGAGCAGAGCAACTCTGCACAGCCTTTGCCATTTCTCTCTTCCTCACTGCAGTCTCAGCAAATCTCAAGAAGGGCATCTGGCTGCACCCGACAGCCCCCCAAACCACCCCTCTCTGAGCAGCTACAACAGATCTCCAGCAAAAGGAAAACATTCCCTGTCTTTCTGGAGGCTTCACCTTGCTGAGGTTTCTTAAAGGCACACGAAGGCAAGGACAGGGATAACAGACGCCATCTGTCACAACTGATTTGGGCACATTACAGTTTTGGTTTTTGTTGTTATTTTTTTTCTTTAAAAGAGTGTTTTCAATTAGCAGTATTAAGTGATCCAGTTTCCTTCTCAGCCCAACACAAAACAGATTTTGTGAAGCTGTGGAAATAGGTGGGAGGAAAAAACTGAACCACAAGGACAATAAAAATTGACCAGAGAAAGAACATGGGAACTACTGATGCTGGCTTTATCTGCAGAGCCACAATCTCTGACTGCCAGGGAGAGTGTGCAACTCTCAGAACAATAAACCTGCTTACTGGAGATCACTGAAAAACTTTCTAAGGCACTTCTTTGACCCTCTTCAGATTTACAATATTGTCACCTGGAAGATCACTTGCACTAACTCCTGTGTTTAATCATGGAAGGCCAGTCTTCCACTTCTGTGAAAAGTCCCAAATCTACTTCAGCTGGCATGGATGTAGCAGCAGATCAAAGAAACATGAAAATCTACATTACGAAAAAACCACTACAACATCCTTTTGTGCTATTCTGACACTGCTATGTGGTACTCTCCTTATAAATACTGTAGGTTTAACCAGAATTGCAAACAGGAAATGTGAATTATAAATGCCAGTTCCCCATGCTTCAGGTCACCAGAAACTTTTACACTTTAATTCAGATGTCACTTAGAGGTTCTAGAAGCAGCAGCAGCAGATTTGTTGCAGTTATCACGACCATAACAAGCAGACACTCCAAAAAGCCCCAGGCAAGCAGCCTTGGAAGGCTAAGGGTCATATCACATTTGTGGGATAATACATAAAACACACTTTTTGGATCTACTTTGGAGGCAAAATTCAAAAGTGCCTCAATTTCAAGCTCGGGACTTTATAGATGCTGCTAGTCTTGGGTTGTTAGACTGATATCATGGTAGGGGCTTTGGTAAGGTTACTGGTCACTTTGAGAAGTCAATGTCAGGGTTTGGACTTTTCCAAGTTATTGGATCACTAACCTTATCCTCTCCTCATCTGAGATCATACTCTGTGAAGGAAATAAACCAGAGCCTCTGGTTTACCAAGATAACAATCACTTATTTGAGCAGCAACTTGACTGAACTTATTTCAGATACAAGAATCTGGCAGGCCTGTGTGGGCCATGCTGATAAAACGCTGCAGGGCTCTGTAGCTGCTCTATCTTGCTCCCCTGCTGCCACGTCAAAGCCCTTGTGGGCCTCTTTGACACAGCCCCTCTGTGAGGGTCGTGGGCTTCAGAAGGTCCTGGCTCAGCTCCTCTTGATCCCAGTGAGCTCAGGGTGACATTCTTGCCATAAAGCATTAGGGAAAATGAAGTCTTAGCTGAACACCAAGCAAAGGGGACGTCCCTGCTTTGATAAATGCCTTTCTGTTCAGAGGGATATAGATTGGGTGAGCAGCAGTCCTCTAACAGGGTTGGGGCAATGCTCTTTGAATACTGCATTTGAGGAAAATAAACAGAGGCAGAATTGAGCACTGCTTCGAGCACTGGCAGTCCTACTGGCCATAAAAGTCAGCAATAGAACTTGGTTTTAGGCACAGATTTTGAACACAGAGGTCAATTATATAACTAATAAGACTAATTGAACTAATAATAGTGAACCAAATAAAATTCAGTTTTGCACTAGGGCAGGCAGGAGAAAATGAAAGGCAGAAGAAAAAAATAGTTGATGTTTTTGCCTGCCAATGTAAAAATTGATATATTAGGAGAAAAAAAAGTGTGTTTTACTCTTTCTTTAGAAGCATCAAATAACTTCCTTTCATACAGCATTAAGAATCAGTGGCTAAAGTGATTTCACCAAATGGGGAATGTATCCCATTCAAAGACAGCATAATGTGCATTGTTATGGCTTTTTCATTTCTCCTGAATAGCAGCAGGTAGCTATTGTTCTTCTCACTCCATAATCTTCAGAGGTTTTCAAATTTTCCATTGCAGATAATACCATCCCAAAGGGGATTGCATTATTATTGGCTTCTCCGGCATTATTCCAAACCTGTCTTTCTTTGGTCATGTTTTGAGGTGAAATAAGTACCATCATTTCTGCCTGACTCTTGATACAGAGCTTTATTTTCAGGAGTTGTGAAGCTGTTCTGGTGGATTTCCTTCTTTTCACTAATTATTTCCCTACTAGTAAATGGGCTGAAGAGATCCCAGTCTCACCTTATTAATTTTTTTTGTTTTAAAAATTCAGCAGCTTATGTAGTTCTTCTGTGATTTCAGTTAAGTACTCGTGTGGGTTCTCCCCCTCCTCCTCCTCCTCCTTCTCTCTTCATTCACTTGTGGAGATCTAAAAAAACCCAAAACCACTGTACCAGGAGACCAGAGAAACCCTAAGCCTCTGCATTGTCTATGTCTAATAAGGCCCTTTACTATCTCTAAGGAGCAAGCATTAGTGCTGCAGCTTTTCAGCCTTCATTCTTTTTCAAGTTCCTTAAAGCCTGTAACAGCAGAAGAGACTGTGATATTTGGGGAGCAAACAAATTTGATAACAGCCTTCAGATTAAAAACCTGGATTTTTCTAATGGAAAAAAAAAAATCACAGTTTTCGGGTGCATTTCCGGTTCCCAAGGATCACTAACATCCCAGATATTAATTTTCTTCACTCTTAAGATACAAAAAAAAAAATACATACCGATATTTATCTATATTCTATCTATAGTCCAGAGGAAATTCTTGTTTCAATCACTAGCAAAAGAGACAAACAAATAAAAAAAGAATCAAAAAACCAAAAACCCCAAAAAAACAAAAACCAAAACAGAAAAACAAACCCAGAAGGAAAAACTTTGCACAGTTCTACACAGTCCAGATTATTTGACTTGATTTTCTTTTTTTGTAAAACTCCCAAGAAAAAACAAAACAAACACAATGAACTTCACAAATACATCTATAACTTCAAGACATTTATAATTGTAAAGAAAAAAAAAAAATCAAAGCAGCAAAAGAGAAGCTTTTCAAAACCTAGAATGAATTAGGATACTGTTAGATTATTATTCTCTTAATCCTTCAATTTACCTCTATTTCACTAAGGGGAAAGGTTTGGTTTTCTTTCCCATGGCTAGGCTATACTTCCCATAGCTTTAACTCGATTCAGAAAAGAAAAAAAAAATATCTTGAAGACAGAGGAGTGACATAAGAGAAAGATGCTCAACTACAGGAGTATCAAAACCAAAGTAAAAACCTTGATAAGATCACTTGATTGTCACTTCTAGTTAGTTCAGTTGATGCCAAACCTAAACTACTCAAATTTGCTGACTCTGCACTCTTTGCTTATCAGACTGATTTTCACATCAAGGCATTCATAAGGACAAACTCATCTTTACTGTCCAAGGCCTATATCAATCAAAATGCTTCAATAAGGTCTATGGATCGATTCAGTCCCCTGTTTGCAGGACTGAAACTGTGAACAGGTTAGCCACCCTTAGCTGAATAAAGGGATGTCAAAGTGAAAACCTATACAAAACAATTTGCTCAGCAGTCAGCTCATCAAGCTTGCTTGGCTAATGCCAAAGCACAGGCTCTGTGGCAAAACTATATACCTAAAGCATATCTAACTTGCTGAAATTATGCAAGGGTTAAGGCTTGCAGAAGGGTATTTTATTGACTTTTTTGGCTATTGGACCCAACTCTCACTCACCTGAAGAAAAAAACTTAATTTTTGTTAATTTTCTTGCCCTAAGAAAACTGTAAGATTTCCAAGTCTTAAAAATACTGGATCATTCTAGTCCAAGGTGAACGAGGTACTTCTTACATGGAAGTGGTCTGACAATCTTTTATTGAATGGAAGAGGTGAAACTAAAGAAATCTGTCAGTGTTATTAAAAATTTTATTTTTTTTTTTAAAAAAAGAGACAAAGAAGACTATTCTTGGTTATTAACTCTGTATGATCGGAATGCTTCAGAGAAGAAGAATCCTGTCAGAGTTCCACCAAGCAGCCCTGTCCTTGCTGCACACACCTAGAATGCCCAGGCTCTTCTGCACACACAGAGTTTATGGAGCAAAGATCCAAGAATATCCCTCAGGAGCTATGAGGGCTGCACATATGAGAGCAATAAAGCAGAAAACACACTAGAGGAAAAAAAGCAAAAACAAACAAACAAACAAAAAAAAAAAACCAGCACAATTCATGTCTTCCTTGGGACTCCTGACCAGCACACCTAAACTTCTGAGCCACAGGTATGGGCATAATGCAAAAGAGACACTTTAGCCATGTGACAGATACATAGAAGTCCTTCACAAGGCACAAATGTCACAGAAACTCAAATGTCAGTGCCAATTCAGTAGTAAATTACATCCGTCCAAAATCTTGGGTTTCATTTTGTGGCAGACCCCAAGACCTGAAGTATAATATCCTCCTACAAAGCCTGGGGGGCCTTTTCTCCTTGCATTCAGAAATCACTTCTTGACTATTCATATGCCCCTCACAGGAATCACTTGTCCCAGGTAAGCTTGTTTTAAATTCTGGTGCTTAATCTCAGAATGTCCCGTGCTCCCCCACACCTGAGGATCCTGCACACTGCTTCCTCCCTAATCTGCTCCAGGGATGTGCATTTCCCTCGTGGACAGCTACCGCTTCCATCCACTTGATGCTCCATCAGCTCTGTAAAACTGGGATTTTGTCTGCCAGGTGCTACCCCTGGCAGTGAGACTATGCCCAGGGAATATTTCTCTGCTGCTGATAGAGGGACAGATCCAGAAGTCAAAATCCTTGAACTAGGGCCTTGCAGCTGCATTTCCAAACTTTTGTGCTGCTGACTTTAATAGATCAGTGCTGCCAAGATTTGCTGGAGATAAAATCAGTTTTATATTAATCTATATAGGAACATAGTCTTTCTGGCCTTCTTTACTGACCACTACCTGACCTTGATTACCTTTAAGCAACCTACCTCAGAATTATATAACTAAGTAAACAAGAAACAAGTTTTGAGTGCTTTCATGAATAAAAACAGTTATTTCAGCTACTATGAAATACATTATATTTATCTGAAGGCACCTGCCAAATCCTGCCTGGATTTCATGTTCAGCAGAGCAGTTACTTCTTGATAACTCACACTGGATTCCACACTGACGCTTTGCCAAAGGGAGTAGTCCCACACTGCCTGAGCCAAAGAGCAAGTCCAGTGACAACAACCAGGCTCAACAACTGAGTACAAATCTGTAGGCAAATCCTCTGCATTTCCTCTGCTACTATTTGGGAACTTTGGGAAGGTCTGTCTTTCTTTTTCTCATCAGAGACCTTACTGAAAGCTTTCAGATCTGTCAAAACATTCTGCTTCTTCACCGGGTTCATCATGCTGTGAGATATTCCCCACATGGGAAAGGTGGAGGCAGGGAAGCTGGCTGAAGCACAGGGCACTGTCACCTGCAGGCAGCATGTCCCATGGCTGCAGCATCAGGAGATAGTGGCAAGCAAACAAAGTGATGGAGACTCACAGGGTGCCACTGGAGTCAGTAAAATTATCCAACCTCAGCAATTAGCTCCTGGGAAAGTAATGATGAAGTTTCAGTTGTCTTTGCCTTCTATTTACAACCTCTGTTGGAGAAGGATTTGCTGCATTTACAAAGGTGGTGGCCAGATGACAAATTCTGAGAGTTTTCATCCCTTTCTGACTTCCTTTCATTGTTAAGAACACACAAGATAGCAACCTGATTCAGATCCCCAAAGCATTAAGTATGCCACATTTCTTTTTCTTCCAAATGGATGTAAGTGCTTGCTCAGAAAGCTGTAAGGATGGAAATTGATTTTGCACTCTCCTGTCCTTGGTCCCTTGAGGACAGAATGGTAAACAACGAGGAGACAGTGTAAATTCCAATGTTTGCAGCAGGGTAAGCAATTAAAACCTGTTCAGTGTACAAGGGGAGTTTCTCAAGGTTGCCTCTTATAACCACAGAATCATGGAAAGATTTGGTTAAGATCCCAAGGAAAGGATCTTAAACACCATCTAGTTCCAGCTCTTTGCCATTGACAGGGACACCATCCACCAGACGAGATTGCTCAAAGCCCCATCCAGGCTGTCCTTGAACACTTCCGGGGATGGGGAAACCTGGGCAAACCTGTGCCAGTGCCTGATCATCCTTTAAGTAAATTTCCTAACATTTACCTTAAATGAACAATAACAGTTACCTTATATAGCAATATTATTTTGTTTTGTGACAATGCTGAGTATGACCTGTGGCTTTTAAAACATTTATTGGGTTTTTTTTTTGATCGGTTAAAATGTTTCTGGTTTTGTT
>VXAC01002373.1:223577-235658 GCA_013399225.1 Rhipidura dahli | reverse complement strand
AAAAAAAAAAAAGAGAAGCCATAGGGGTTAAGGAAGAAGCACAGAAAGAGCAAAAGAGAAATATTAAAACCTCAGAAACCCATGGTGGAGCAAGACAAGGGAAAAGGGGAGGTGGGGGGAAAGAATTCTGAGATAAATTTGCTGTATCAATGCTCAAAAAAGCTACACTGAAAACGTTTAAAAAGCCCCCTAAGAAATGGCAGGTATGACAAATAGACGTTTCTGTAGGTTCTCTCATTGTCTGGGTTCCATCCTGAAATCCTCCAGATTAAGGAAAATAACCCTTTTTTGAAGCAGGAGAAAGAATTACATAAGCTGTGGAGTGCAAGTCACCGAAAGAAGGAACTGGATCTGTGCTGCTGCTGAGTGTGATACAGAACTGCAATCCAGACAGCGATGCCTTGGTGTGGGAAGTGTGTCTGTGCAATACTCTGAAGCTCTTTAATAAAGTTTCCTGTTCTGTTTTTTAGGTAAACAGTGACAAGGTAAATTCTACAATCTGTTGGGCTTCGAAATTTTATGTGCTTTTAGTGAAGTTAATAAACAATGGGAAAACACATAATTGCACAATATGCATGCTTGAATTTCTCAGCTAAAATATTTGAAATTTAAAATTCTTGTAACTTCCTTCCCCTGGAAATCAAAAATCATTACTTAACAGAATTTCTTAAAAATTGCATTTATATTCAAAATATAAGTTTTAATTATTAAGAACAATATTTAATACCATAAAACTATGTTCAAACCTCTAATAAAACAATGATTTTTTTCCCCCCTACTTTTTATGGTTTTGGTGGATTTAAGTGAACCCTTTTGAAAAAAACTACCCAAGTAGTGACATGCAGCAATACAATTTGACACTTGGCAGTGGGTGAAGGTAAGTTTTCTGCTCTAGGGGACTTTGAAGTGATGTTGCACTGAATTCAGCTCACAGCATGTTAAACACAGAGCAAGAACATGCTTGTATACAGCACCTTACAAAGCCAAAGGTGAGTATTTTTACCTGAGTCTTGGATGCCAGGTTCAAAAAGCTGTATTAAACCTCTGCCATCCTCTCTCATGGAGAAGAGCTGACCCAGAACACCATGGAATGTTGCAAACTACATAAGAGAAAACAGACTGCTGGGAAAGGAGGGACTCCTGAGACACTGAGGGATGGCAATGTGTTGACTTAACTGGGGAGGAAGTTGTTCTCTGGTTGTATTGTCACCACCACCATATTTTTCTTCATATTAGTTCTGCTTCCATGTCTGAAATGTCACTTTGGGGACTGCTGCCAGATGTTGTTTGGATGAAGGTGACAGAAAGTGTTATAATACTAGATGAGTCTGGCATATGTGCATCATCTATAATAAAGTCCTACCTGCAAGAGCAATGATAATTTGCAGAAACTGATGAGCTTTTGCTGAAGAGGAGAAGCTGTGGCCAGCACTGCATAAGTAGCATGAAATTCTGTATCCCGCTGAGAGTTCACTGTGAGCGTGTCCCTAATAGCAAATTTATGAGTAATGGTATAAATGTATGCTAAAAATATTAAGACGTTTTAGCCTTGAGAAAATTCAATTCAGGGTTTCCAGTGCTCAGTCCTGAGCACAGAAAGCATTAGGTAGCTCTGGTAGTAAAACAAAGATGGCTGTATGGATGCCTTATAGCCCTTTCAATATAATACTCTTCTAGAGAGAAATATTTAATTTTATCTGAGGATTTTTTTTCTCTACAATTGATCATAACAATAATTTTCTTTTTATTACCTGCACCTCTTCTTCTGCTCTTCTTTCTTCTCTTTCCTCTGAACTCTCCATTCTATTTTACTCTTATATTTGCCAGTGGAAAGGGGAACAGAAAAGAATGTTTTGTAAGATGCTTTAAAAATATATGTTAGGAATAATTAAAGAAGAAAATAATCATTATGCCCCTTGGTTTCATAATTATTTGTATGATGATACATATTTATTAAAAAAAAATATGATATAGAGATAGTTGTACACATGTGCAGACACATTTGTAGAGAGCACACATAGCTCATCTTTGTACCCTATATCCAAGGTGTAAAGAGTCTCAGAAGACATTTAAATTACAAATACTCCTATTTTAAGTCCCTGGAGTAATTTCACTTTAAGTGAGATTAAGATTCAGTATAAGTATTATGAATGGGACTATTATTCAAGTCAGATGACAGTTCCCATTATAAAGCCCTGATTTTGGTGGCCTATAATTTTGCTGAACTTTAATCTTTCAGGCTGACGTGTCCCTCACTGGCAGGATGGGGCTGGAGGCTACATGGTTCAGAAGGATGGTCCATCTGTCAGAAATACAGCCTGTCTCCTAAAATAAAACTTAATTTTATCTCTCCACAGCATATTCTTGCTCCCTGCCTCTTATTTCAAGAAATACTCCAGTGTCCTTGGGCTCAGTCTCTCCTCACCATCTACCAACAGCAAGATGAGGATCTGGGCAGTACAAGAAAGAAGAAAAAAGAGGAGATTGGAGGGAAGTTAGTCCTGCTCCTGTTGGGAACTCTACTGTCAGCTTCTGCTTTTCTCCCTCTTCCCATTTTTTTTAGACCCCATTTTTTACATCCCACTGGGAGGTCAAAGGAGTACTAATCCTGTACTGCCTTGCCATCCCTCTGTTAAAAAGAATACATCTAAAGATATGTAAGATATGTTTATTTCACCCAATAGTGAGACATTTGCAAGGGAGAACTGTGATGTGACACAAGCAACGTACTAAGCCAATTTATGTTTCTCATCTTCTGAGTACCTGATTTGCAGAGCTACTGGGTATTCACAGCATCATCTGCCAGCAAGAGAATCTGCACAGTCAACTAACCTAAAAACTAACAAACACAAAACCAGCTGGAAGAGAAAAATTGGTGGTCTCAGTGGGAAACCAAAATGGAAAGTTAATTTTGACCAGTGTTATGAAAATTAAAAAATAAAAAATAAACTATTTTTTAAAATAAATTTTAAAATAAATTGAGAATTGCAGATCATCAGTTCTTGTGTATCACTACTGAAGTGACAGAACTTCAGGACATGCAAAATATATGATAGGTTAAAAAAGAACAGGTGTCAGTTTGTGGGAACTGTGCTGGCAGCATGGATTCATAAGCAAGAACACTTGAGAAAACTTACTCTTAAATGAAACAGAGAGAAAGCTATTTTGTATACTAGAGAACAAGACACATCTGCTTACACAGCACAGAGTAGAAGACATGTAACCCCAATGTAACTCATTCAATTACAAAAAAAATGTAATATCTGAGGACTGCGCTTGGACTGTTATGCTACTGATCCACACACAGATATGTTCATTTCAGAAACTCAGGTTGTCAGGAAATAAAATCAAAAAAATTGGTGAAAAGTAAAAATGAATTAGAATAGCTTTCAAATTTGAGTAATGCACATATAATGATTTCTTTTTCCCCATTCCACAGTAGTTACCAAATAAAAAACAATTCATATGTTAAAAAAATATGATATTAGTGGCTCCTCAGTAGCCATACAGAACTATTTCAGCAGCTCCCTAAATCTGCCTGCCATCTGGGTCTTAAAAGAACTGGGAAATTAGCAGCAACAAACTAGCAGTGATGGCTGGAATTTTTTACTCTAAAACACCTGTAATAAAAGCAGGTCAGTTGTCTGGGCATGGACATCTAATATTATATTTAGAAACCCATTGTATCCCAAACAGATGTCCTTGGGACTTGTGTACAGAAGACTGGAGACAATCATCATTCAGAATTTGAAGGCAAGAAGTTACCCCAGAGCATCTAAAATGTTACATGAGTGGTGTGGTTTTACCCAGTAGTTCTCAGCATAGACTAGAGATGATTTCTCTGTTCACTGACATTTGGACATCCCACTCTGAGATAGGCTTGGGTGAAGCCCCTCAGAGGGAAAATCGTCTCTGGAGCTTGGTGCCCTCAGAATAAATATCTTATAATAAAATATTAATGTGAAAGGCACTGGAATGTTTTTCATTTTTCATTTCCTCTCAGGCAGCCTTGGGTATCATTCAAAGTTTATGCTACACTTCACAACATCGGTGCTGAAACAAGCAGTCACCTACACGTGACCAGACCATGTTCTAGGCTAGAAAGACACACCTACACCCAAAATCATGTATTTACATATTTATACATAATTTATAAATACATAAAAATTTTAAAAAACCTACAATAAATTAAAAAATATATATATACCTCCATATATACACATACATAAATAATCAGCCATAAGGAAGAACTTCAGCAACTCAGAGAAGAGGGCAAACTTCTCATCTATTTCAGGTTAACTTATAAGCCAAACAGACCAATGTGTTAACTGCTCTCCTAAGCAGAGTCTCAGGGGATGTTGAGAAGAAACATATGCCAATAGATGTAAAGAGGGACTGCTGCTCACTTTTAATTGCAAAACATATGAGAAGGTGTGTGGGTTTTACATACTGCTTAAATACTTGAAAAATAAGAATATAAAAAGCAAGTAACTGAGCACTGCAACAACTATAACTATTGTAAATATGAAAAGGCTGTATTTTTCAGTACTGTCATAGTATTTATTTTAGAAAGCTCAGACAGTTTGGCTAACTGTATCATTATTATGGCATTCAACAGACACTGTGGTTATTTGCCACTTTAAGCATTAATAGATTAGCAATCCTCTTATTCTCTCTGCCTCTGTCCTTCATATCTTATATATTAAATTTCCTAATTAATTTTTTGTTTTTTATGATAGTTTGTAAGCAAATTCTTGCTGTTTGTAGTTTTTAACTCTATAAGGCTGAGCAAGGTTGGCATAAAAAAATGAATAAAAAAAATACCCATGAATTTAACTACGGATTTACTACAAACCTTAAAAATGTGAAAATATTTACAGCCAGATACTTAAAAGAATTTCATAGCCCACAAAACACAATGCTCTTATGTCTGATTAGTGATACTGGTTTTACATGTTATTTTTATTATATTCTAGATAATCTTAGTGAGGAAAATTCACTGTTCTCTACCTTCCTGCTTTCTGAGTGTTCATGTATCATGGATACCTAAGTCACACTCATATTTCTAGTTGTCTTCTCACCATTTCCCCTACGTTCTTCTTTCAGGGATCTTTAGAGAGTGTTAAGGTCACCCCAAGTCTCCTTTTCCCCAGGCTAAACAGTCCCAGTTCCCTCAGCTGCTCCTCCTCAGACTCATGCTCCAAAACCCTTCACCACATCCACTGCCCTTCTCCTGATCTGCTCCAGCACCTCAACTTCCTCCAGAACTGAGGGGCCCAAAACTGACCCAAGATTTGAGGTGTGGCCCCACCAGTGCCCAGCACAGGGGGACAATCACTGCCCTGGTCCTCTGGCCACACCACTGCTGATACAGGCCAAGATGTCCGTGGCCTCCTTGCCCACCTGGGCGCTGCTGGCTCATGTTCAGCTGATGTTGATCATCATCCCCAGGTCCTTTTCTGCTGGGCCACTTTCCAGACACTCTATTCCCAGACTACAGCACTACATGGGATTGTTGTGGCCAGTTGTAAGACCTGGTACCTGGTCTTGTTTAACCTCATGCCACTGATCTTGGCCTATCTATCTAGCCTGTTTATTAAATGTTCCAAAATGTCCTTTTTGGATAACAGGATAAATTTATGTCCAGTGAAAAGTTAGCACCCAATATTGTTAGCCTGCATCCTGTAATTTCTCTTCTTTATTACATTTTGAATAACTGTTAAAAACTTGCAGCCACATCTGAAAGAAAATTAGGAGTATTAAAGCCATTAAGTATTTAAAATGTTCTTGGGAAACGGACAAACACTGAATTAGTTTCATCACTCTGAGACAGGATGCAACATCAACTCAACCACTGTGAGACACTTCAATATGTCTATAGGATAGCAACACTGTAAATACCTAAAGTGTGCAAAAAGATTAGACCTAAAGACTCTCACTAGGAGACACAATGGATAGAAAATTAGACTTCATTAATTCTACTCTCCAAGGAACAAAGCTTTTTTTTTTTTTTTTTTCCTCATTCAGTTGCATCAGGTTTCAGATTATTGCTTCAAAATTAGGTATGTCCAAGTCAAATGCATTTGGCTGAAAACTCCTTGAGATACAACTTTTGATCTTCAATGAATCAAAAGCTCTTGTGAAGAAACTTTTAGCTTCATCAACATTCCTGCCACATATTAAAATAAAAGCCTCTGAGATGTTATCTGCAGAAAACAGGAATTATCTTACTGTAGAGTAGAACAAATACATTTTGAGGTTTTTTTCTACAATTTTCAAAGCAATGCAGAAACTGTTTGCTCACTTTCTTCTCACAGTTTTCTCCAGTGGAAGAGGAGTTGGAGCAAATATTCCTGGAGTTTGGAGCAAGTGTTCCTGGAGTTTACATCACCATCCAGAGTGCCATAGGACAGCTCTGACAAACTCCCATTTGTCCCTCTGTTTACAAGGCAAGAGCTTCGCACAGTGATTCTTGTCTTGTTCTGGACACTTAGAGCATCAAACAGCCCATGATTTTCAGGAAGTTCTAGTGATCTTCCATAGGTCATTTCAAAAATATTTTGTCTGGTCTAACATGCTTAGTTTGATTTGCTTTTGGGATTAGGAGTCCATTGGTTAAGATCCAGTTATTTTATTCAGTTTTTGTTCATAATCAGGGGATGTAAAAAACAAGTCTAACAATCTAATCGTACTCCTGAATCTGAAGAAAAGCATCTGTGTGAAGTGCCAAGTCTCACAAGGATTGCACCACAAGAAAGGGTACCATATAAACCATTGAAAGAGACATATCACCTTTATAGTGTGATGTGGGTCATCAACTGCTAGGATAACTACAAGAATCTCTTACTCTTTCTCTTTTTTTCAACTTTAATAAGTGGCCTTCAGTGTTGTTTCTATACTTACACCAGGCTTGTCCTCAAATATCACATAACAGAGAAATCATCCAATTGCTTGCACTCTCTAAAAGTTTTTCCAAGTCTTTTTCATTGTGCAGTAATTTGTACATTTTGATTTCCAAATACACCATTATCCTACCAACTTATTTAGAGGATTTTGGTCATACCTGTACACTCATTTTTCCTGCCTGTCCTTGCTGCTTCAGCAGTAAACTCTCTCTTCCAATGGTGATGTTTTACTGACCCTAAGCTTTGTACTCTACAGGATCAAATCTAACCTAACTATCAGAACAATATTCTCGTCAAAGTGAGTTCTGGAAAAAAGCAGAAGACTGAGTATTAAATTCAGCACTGCTCTTCATTCCCAGTGAATTCACTGAGCTATACTATATGCCTGTGCAGTTCTAGTCAAGGAACCAGTTTTGATCTAGGTTCATTCACTGTCTGGCAGTCCATCAAGCATTTCTATATTTGTGTCTACTTTAAAGTAATAAAAAGAAATATGATTCCTGAAAAGAGCCATTTCCGAGACTGCAGTGAAGATGGCTGTTGGCAAACGCCTGTTACCAACAGAAATATTAAACATTCTGCTTCACTCTGTGGCTGTTGTGGTCTTTTAATTGATTGGGAAATTCCCAAGAATCAGTTTCAAATTTAATAAGCATATTGGAGAACTTAGGATTAAGTAGCTCAAAGACATTTTTCAGTGGTTTCTTATGATGCAATGTGCATGTTGTGATGGGTATCACTTGACTAGACCATGCACCAATAAACTAAAGGAAAAACAAACAAACAAACACCCCAAGCAACTGCACAGAGAAATATTTCCCAGGAAAAATCTCAAACTAAAGTACAAAACAACAAACACAGATTTTCCAAGTTAGTGCAAAAAAGAGGGGAAAAGGGAAATTTGAATATGAAAACCACAATAATAATAGCACCATAATGTCAACAAGGACAGACAAAACAAGTAAGGAAAGTAACAGCAAGAAAAGTAGAATTCATTTACCTTTTTTTGAAACATTTAGATTTTTATTCAGCTCAAAGGGTTCTGGATTTATTTTACCTTAATTTTACGTTAGTTTTCTACCATGTGAGCAATGTAGGTCAGTTTTAAAGGAAAAAAAAAAGTGACATTTTGAATCAAAAAGTCAAAGTTTCATTTTACAAATGTCAAAATGAAATGGTTTGGCATTTCCAAAATGAAACATTTCATTTCAGAAAGGTCAAAATGATATGTTTTGACATTTTTTAAATTTCTCCCCGCTTTTGTTCTGACCAGAACTATTAGTCAAATTCAACCTTGATTAGTTTCAGGCCCCTTTAAGCTCAATTTTCTATCCTAATTACCAGTCATGAAAAAAGATTTGCCCAGTGTCACTACAACAACGAAAACAATATGATCTTTAAAACTGCACTGGAACTGCTTCTGTAACATACTCTCTGTCCCTTTTCTGCTCTGCCTCAGCCTCCAGCATCCCAGCACCTACCCACGTATTTTCACAGCTGGGAGAGTTAGCTTTGCCCTGCTGCACGCCTTAAATTAAAAGCAATAACACAGCCAAAGGCACAATGTCTCAATTAAACCAGAAGCCGGACAGAGAATTAATTGTCCTAATGGACAGTTTTCAGCATTTTTATAGCACACATATATTGCCCAGGTGTTACAATTACAGTCGCTATAAAAATGCTTATAAGTGAATAAATGCACCATGTGAGTGTGAGGCAGAGCAATCTGCCCACTGCCCTTAGCAATAACATGTCAGCATTTCTTTTCAGTGTCTCACAGGCAGCCCACACTAAACTCAACATTGTTAGTTTAGCATCTTATGAATAAATAAATCATATTAAGCACTGCAGCCAGGATTGAGGTCAAAACACTGAACAGGAATAAATAAGAGAAGCTATAATGCCTGCTTGCTGAGTCACTGGGAGGTGTGAGTAACAGAGTGAGAGATCAGCTTTCCCTCTCTTGTGCCAGCGCTCTGGGATCAGTGCAGGGCGGGCAGGGGACAAGAGCAACACCATTCTGCTGACTGCAAACACACCACACCAGATTTACAGCAGCATCACACAAACACCTCACCGTGGGGTCAGGGGCTCTTCCATGAGCATTGCTGGAATGGCAGAGTGCAAAAGGGATTTACTCCTTTTGCATGCATTGAGGACAAATCCAAGGAAAACAGGCAAAGGGATATAAGGGAACCTATGACTTTTTTTTTTCCCCCTAAGCATATCAAATAAAGAGATCCTGATAAATGTCATGGATCATATCATTCTGCCTGTGATCTGACTGAATGAGTATTTTTCCTCAAGGCACTTCTGAAATTTCCTCTCCTTCAATCAGGTGCTCACTACACCAAAAAACACGAGCAGAAACAACATAGCTCCAAGAATCTTGGGAGTTTTTTATGCTTTCTGCAGGACTTTCTGTTTCCTTATTTGGTTGTTTGTTTTAAATGAATATTTAGAGGCTTGTGGCTTGTGTAGAGAATCTTGAGAAGGACATAAATACATTTAGTAATGCTTCATTTACTAGATTTTGCCCGCACAGAATGTCTGTATAGAAATACTCTCTTTTGGTCCAGATGATGTCTGCCTGTCTGCTCAGTCCTGAGGACACTATCCATCTCCTTTCCACAAAACCAAGTAAAACTATTGTTCTTGTGTCCTCCTCATGCCCTCAAAACTGGCAGGTTGTCAATATGTGCTATCCTGCACTGCCTCTCCTGGAATCCTTCTTAGACTGATGACTTTCAAGCCCTTAAACCTGGCTATGCAATACCTTTGTGCATAATGTTATCTGCTGACAGAATCAAATAGCATGTTATTAAAGTTTGAAAGGCTTTATCTATTTTTCATAAGCATTTTAATAGGCACTGCATTCCCTTTTGCCTCCTGTAAGCTCATCAGCCAAACTGATCTCAAAATGGACATTGTATACTTGGATTGTATTACGATAGATCTCTCACTAGGCACAAGAAAGTAGGAACAAATGCTTAGCTCTACCTTACCTAGGCTTCAAGGATTACTAAAGGATTGCAGCACAAACGGTTTCAGTTTTGTTTGGTTTAAATTTTTCTTTCCTTTTTCACTTTTATTGCTGATGCTCCAATACCAGATTTTGAATCATAACTGCACTTGCCCCTGCTGGTTATTCTTACAGCCATTCTGCCATTTCTCTGTTTTCTGCTTGAGAACACCACTATTTTAAATAATGTGAAAGAACAAGTTCCAGCTCCAGTGCTGATGGAGCATGGAAGCTTTGTGTTGGTGTCCAGACTCCTCTCCCACAATTTCAACTGGTGCAATTCATAATGCATCATGTTGTATTATCAGCTAAAAGCATCTCTTCATAAACTGCAGAAGTCCTTTGCCACCTGAGGCATTCCCTAAATTTTCACCTCACAAAACCAAAAATAATTTACACCTGGCAGTTCAGTTAGTCTTAATTATATAAATTATTTTACATATATACACATTTTCAGAAGACAAAAAAAAAACCATTTTCATTCAAATGCAAGTTTTCAACAACCTTTCCTCAGTAACAGAATATGAATCTAGTAAAACAAAGTGCACCTTACTAGAAGATCTATTGCATACTTATAGAAAATATTGGCTTCTTTATCCTTCTAAAGGAAAGGGCTTCAGGGATAAATCTAATTCAAGGATGAGCAATCCATAGCAAGTCTCCCAGATATTCACAAAGAAAACAGATTGTATCTTTTAGAGCCTATTGGCCACACCTGCACTGTACAGCATTTGGCCTTGGTCCCACACGGGTGATGTGCCAATTACACACCAATCAGTTTGGGCTGGTTTCCATTCATGTAGGAAATAGCACAAGCCCTCCTGGACACACTAAGAGAGTGTTTTTAAAACAGGATGTTATGTGAACATAACTGAGGGCCAGGACCTCTGGGTCAGCACTGGAGGACTACGTGGAAGGAAGGGGGATAAACCTGCTGCAGCTTTACTCACCCTGTTTAGGGGAGAAGTCCAGTCCTCAGCAGCAGCTGTCCACTTGAGTTTTGTTTTAGGAAATGCTAGTAGAGGCACTTGGACACAGAGCCAGGGAGCTGGCTGACAGGTTAGTGGTGTTTTATTTAGCAGTGTGGCTGTGCCTGCAGAGACATCAGCCCTGTTGTGTGTGTGACGTGCACATTTCACATGTGTTACAAGGCAGTAATCTCACATACTGCCGGGGGGAAACAATACTGAAAGGAAAAAAGGAAAGAAACAAAAAGGAGGAAGGAAAAATGATGATGCAGCAAAGCAGAGAGTTTTCTCTCAGAACCAGAGCATCATTGCTTTCCTTAAGGCATGTAAATGCTTTCACCACACACTGAGGATTTAGGAATAATATAATAATTTCAGTATCTCAGTGCAGTACATTTCTGCAGTAACTTGTGTGCCCTCTACCAGTATTTCTTTGTCTTCCAGTGGTTCACAATTTTGTTTTTTCCCACATCTTAATTTAAAGATCTTTCTCTTATGTAGATGACAGGGAACACTGTAATGTCTTTTGCTTTGCATGCTACATTTCATACTGTAGTATTTACAGGAAAACACGATTTTAAAATACAACAAACCCCAAACATTTTACACAAAGAACGAACCATTCAGAACAGTAATGTTTCCATGTCAGATTACTAACTCAACCTTAAGCCATATTAACTGAATTCTTAAGTAGATGCAAAGACTGTAACTATACATTGAATCACATGGTATTTCTTTCTGATTGTCAGATGGATGTTTTTCTATTCATCATCCTAGACTGCCTGGGTTTGGCAGAACTTTCTTTGCTCATGTCTGAGCCATTCTGTGACTGATTAGGGAGAGGCAGGAAAACACTGGGTTAGTTTCCCTCCATGTATTTGAGGCTGTACTATGATTTCCTCAAAACTTACTCCTAATTACATGCCTATAAAATGTCTTCACACATCTGTCTTATGTGAACAGGATAAAACTTTTTATTTATGAAAAAATCAAAACTGACTTAGGTGAAAACTGTGTAATATCAAATTTAGCACACCTGCATGGTACCACCAAACAGAAGATAACAGAAAATGGGCCCAAAAGGTCACAAAGAATTCCAGAGCCCTGTTCCACCTGGGATTGAAGCATGTGCATAAATTCTCTGCTGGATAACAACATTAAATAACACCAATTTTTTTTTTTTTTT
>VXAC01002373.1:206551-223548 GCA_013399225.1 Rhipidura dahli | reverse complement strand
TTTTTTTTTTTTTTTGTAATTATGATTATCTTGTATTCCTGGGAAGCAAACAAAAGTATTCAAACTTCATACTGAGAATAGCTTTTTCTTTCCATTAAGTTCTAAAATGAAAGATTAATTCAATACCTATAGGAACTCACAGGAACACTTTTATATGGGGAACAAGGAAAACTTGCCAATGCTGACACAGTCACCAGCTCTACGAGTTAATCAGACTCAGATTTGGTGCCAGTTATATTCTGAGATGTAGCAACTCAGCAGATAATATGCTCCTCAGCTCCACAATTAACCTTGAGCAGATCAAGATAGGCAAGAAAATCAGTACTTTCATGTCAAAAGTTCTTAAACTGGTAATAGACCATGAAAGAAAGAACACCCTAAACAAGAAAATCATAAGCTGCTTTGTCCTTATTTCAGCTTTGTAACAATTAACCTTAATTGGTTAACTTATCTGGAGGCAAAAGAATAAGTGAATATTTAAAGATATTATGGGTCAGAAAAACAATAAAAATATTAATATGGATAATTTAAAATACAAAAACAGATGCTAGAAAATAAAATAGAAAAATAAGCACTTTAATATCTTAAAGATTGTGTCATCCAATAGAATCTTATAGAGGATGAAAGCTGTAAGGTAGTAATTGCATGATATTGTCAGTGTGTAATGTGCAGCAAATGTAGGACACAGAGGGAGCTTCATTAGAAGATGGGCCTTCATTTCCTTGCCCCTGTTCACCTGCTGGAAATCAAAAATTCAAAAGGCAACATGAAGAAGGTCAGTATGTGGTACCTCTGGAGAGGACTGTGCCAGTAACTAGGGATGGGCTCAAATTAATCAGGAGGCACTGGTAAAATGGAGTCTGAGCCCTTATAAAATCTGTCCTTGTTGCTATGTTATAAGGAGAGAAGAAAGAAAACTTCATTTTTAAAAAAAAAAAAATCTAGCAGTCAGAAATCCCTAAGAAATCCTTTGCCATCTAAGGTTCAAACTAACAGCTGGAAATATCTTGGGAAAAATTCTATCTCTAATAAAACAAAAAAGGAAAGGACATCTATCTGGAAATATAGCCACTAAATAAAAAAATTGCTCTAAAGAGATCATTTTAAATGTCTATCTCATTCATGTAATTCCTTCCTAATACAAATGAAAGCAAGCCTCTTTACCTGAGTGGCTTTATTTACCAGACACACAGATACATCTACACAAAGCGTGCAATCAAATTGCACACGACATAGAACAAGCACTAATGTGTAAAGATCAGGGCTGGCTTTGTTGCCTGCTGAGCTCTTCAGTGCAGATCCATGTAGGACAAATTCCACTGGAGAGTGTCTTTTAACATTAGCTGATCCCTGGGTCTCAAGGAGATTGCACTTCATTGACTGGCAGTGTCTTTTCTTGTTCCACTGAGAGGCACAGTCCAATGGGATCATTTTACCTTTTTTCTCCCCCTTCCTTTATTTTTTCCCCAGCCTCAAAACAGATGTTAACTATGTGAGTTAACCACTGGTTTTAAAAGCCTCAGAGGATGTGTGTATGAAAGGTTGATCATGGAGGACCAGCAAGAAAAGAAGGAATGAAATCTGCAAAGAACAGCTTTCTGAAGCTGTTCCCAAGAGGTCTGAACACTCGGAATATAATTTTTGTCCCACTGGTGTCAATTAGAATTTTGCCACTTATTTGAATCCTGTAAGAATGTTTTTTTGAGGGGGATAAGAACTAAAGCTAAAAAAAATTAACAAAAAGTACTTCTAATAGCAGGAAAAACAGGTGGGAAGAAAAGAGAAGGAAAAGAGGGAAACTCGAATGTCTAGCATCACACAAGCTGAGGGAGGGTACATCACAGGGTTAACATTGCAAACTGTTTAGCTGCTCAGAAGAACACATGTAGATTCCTATTAAATAATTCAGTCTGAGCATCCTCACCTTTTCAGGCTGGAGAGCTCTTTTTCCATAGGAAAATAAGTGCCAGTTACTGACCAAGATGTCTGGCCTCTTCTTGCTCACATACTGCATTCGATTTTCACTACTTATTTATAAAGGAGAATTAGGGTTAACATCATGTAGGACAGGAACAATCTTTAGATTTTTCACTGTGCCATTTCAGCTTTTTTACTGTAGTTCTCCATAAGACATTTTTTTTTGTTTGTTTGTTTCAGATTTACTAAGAGCTAGCTTGCAACTTGAATTATGCAAGAGGCTTATTGAAGACAAGACCACAATTTCCCCTCTCCCTGGACATGTTTGGACATCCCTGGACATTGTGAAGGAATGAATCTCACCCTGAATCTTTCCTGGTTCCCAGGCTGTACAAGGAAGAGGGTTAAGGAATAGCAGAGATTGTCTCCCTCTTGAACTGAACACATTTTGCACAATGATCTGGTTTGTGAAATGCTAGAATATGAAACATCTGAAACACCTGACCAGGGAAAAAATGCAAAACCAAGTGTGCTCTGGGGAGGATGTGTCCAACATCATCATCAAAACACGTGTCTGCTGGAAAGCTGCACTTTAAGCTCAGGCTTGGTACCCTATCTGGGACAGGACTGAGAGGCAGAAGGGCCCATTTTCTCTCAGCCCTTCAGTGAAGAATGCTTTCCATTTTGTGCTGCCTCTACACATCTTGTGGATTAGGAGCAAGTGAACGTGCTTTTGCCCTATCTCAACATAGTGCCATGGATTAGGCAGCTTGTGTGTGATTGAGAGCTGCATTCAGCACTGGAGATTTGCAGTGCTGGCTTTCCTGCTGTAGAGAAAGCTCTTTAGCACAATTTTTATCTGTTTATTTTAGTATCAGATAGTAAAATTAATTAGCTTTATTAAAGAGCAAGCAATCTGATACTCAAGAAAACAAGCAGAGTAGCAGGATTCCAAAACTACGCCTGCCACCTGGCATTGCCTGATATATGTGCTTCCTTACAAAATATAGCTGCAGCTGTAAATTTTGCTTGTTTCTATAGGCAAAATTGATGAAACACTTTTCTCTGTTTATCTAAAGTATTTGCAGTTCTTGACTCATTAATACTTTGACTGGAATAGCCATAAACCAGGCTTAGAGTCAATTTATTTAAAAATTTTTGGTTAGCTCTCTGTAATTCCTACCCATCCAAACACCTACTGTGCTTCCATGGGAAACTATTTTATCATCTGCTTCCTGAAAAATGCCCTAAAAAACAACAACAAAAAACAACCGACCAAAACAGCTCATGTATGTTTTCATATTGGCAGAAACCATAGTCAAAGGTTAGGATGGATAAAATCTCAGCATTAAGTGACTGGTTACGACAAAGGGCTTCACAGATGTGGGTCTTTTTATTTTTTTTTTGCCCAGACAGACAGTATAGCAATGGAGCAGTTAACAAGGCTCACTACTTCTGGACCAATAAGCTCCTATTAAATGTGTCACTGATGAAAAATGTATAGCATACTCTATACAACTGCTCCTCTCAAACCATTTATTAAAAGAGCCACAAAGAAACAGTTCCAACTATTAGCTGGGCAGTCCAGTTAACTCAGCTTAGCAATGTGCCTTCTGAATATTTCAATTCATTAATAATTCCATTAACTGGATCATCAATACTCCACAAACAAGTATATGGACATATTTGCATTTCCTGGTTTATACACAACATTAAAAATATTTATATCCCATCCACATTAAAATGTGGTTACCTGTTAGCCACTGCTGTAGAACATGTCTCAACATGCAAGCATAGCTATAACTTTCAATAACTTACTTCCCTAGGAATTACCAGGAATGAAGGACTTAGAGTTGAATTAAAGCCTTGACACTCATTTGGGCAAATGTATTTATGCCCAGTCATGTTTTGGTGTTTTTGTTTTTTGGGGGTTTTTTTTCGGTTTCTTTATGCATTTCTTTGTCCCTT
The DNA here is from genome assembly GCA_013399225.1 of Rhipidura dahli. NCBI lineage: Eukaryota > Metazoa > Chordata > Aves > Passeriformes > Rhipiduridae > Rhipidura > Rhipidura dahli. The sequence goes on along the minus strand of VXAC01002373.1, from coordinate 219,663 downwards.
ATTACCCAGATGATGAGGAAAAGATGAAGCCTAGACAGCTCAATAACTGCTGCACTGCACATCCATATTGCAAAGCTGGGCTTGAGAAAGCAGGTGCCCAAGTCCTTCCTAAAAAGCAAACGTTTATTTTTTTGTCAGAAAGACAAGGAATTCTGCTAGTACCACCAAATCATAAGCTCACCTCACCCTCATTCTGTCCTCCACCTCTCCCATGATGCTTCCCTCTGATGTGTCATTTGTTCAGCAAACTAATTGCTGTATGCAGCCAAGAGACAGGAGCCTGCTTGAGACTTCTGGCTCAAAATAAGACTATAAAAAGATTAGGCCAGTACTCAAATTTCACTGGTAAAATATTTGTTGCACACTCGGAGGAAGTTATTTTAATGTTGAATTATGCTGCAAAAATATCCCTTTTCTTCAACTTTAGTCACAAGCATCTCTCACACAGGTAAGAGTAACAAAACCTTGGATCCTAATAGATTAAACTGAGCATGATGTGAAACAAACTAAGCTATGATCATGAAATCATAATAGTAATTTTGAGCTTCAAATTAGTCTATATTTGACTGAAACAAGAAGACTCTATTGGATAAAAAAACTGAAATATACTGTTATATACCTTCTAGCACTCCACCATTCTTCTACCTTTCTTCTCCAACTGTCTTAGCATTCTCTTTTTTAAAATTACCTATAAATTGGGGATGTGTTCTACTCCGTAACCTTGGCAACAAGTTATTTCATTTCAGAACATACTGTACACTCATATTTTTTACATAATAATAATGCATAGCTATTATCATCTGAAAGCAGCAAGTGAAGTAGTGTATTTGACCCTGAAGCTTTCAGGTCGTTATCAGGACTGGATGATATCTCTCAAAGAATGCTACCTCTTTTTTTTTTTATTATTATAATTTATTGCTTTGTTTGGAAAGTTCCTAAAGATATTTAAACATAAACTTGGATTCCAAACAGGAAATAAAAGCCTAGCACCAGATTTAAGTGGTGTTTAGGTGTTTAAATATCAAACTGTAATCTCACAGCCGTTCAGCGATAAGTGAAAAAGATCAGTTTAAATTATTTTTGATGCCATGCTTTCCCAAGCCCCTGTTTGTGAAGGCTTTCCTGTTGAGCAGGTTGCCTTTTGACTCCATATGTAGCACCCTGGCTGCACTGGATCCTCTTCCGAGCTCCCTGCCAGGATGAGTGCAGTATGTTTACAACAGGATTCTCAAACTCTAGAAATGAGCTGCCTGACGTTAGATATCACAAGGCTCAGTATCACCATGTTTAAAGTCACTCAGCCCTTATGTTCCCAACAGACTGCAGTGCATGCACACACAAGCTCTTAAAAGAAAGCATTACCTACCCCATTCAGTACCTTTTTTTTTTTGCCTCCATCCCAAATCTGGTGTATCTTGAGTGCCCATAAATGCGTCACCAGTGACAACACCAAAGTGTTTCTCTCTACTTAAAAGATGGGAATTTTAGTTTGGATAGAGAAAAAATATATATTATCCACACAGACCACAGTAATAAGGACCTTCACTTCTTAGGGGCAAAAGACCCTCACAAGATTCCTACATTGCACACTTCTAGACCCTCAATCACTCAGTGTTTTGCTTCACTGAAGAGATTTTATTATTAGCACAGAAATTAAGTTCCTGTCCTCTCTTAAAAAAATGACAGCTCACTCTTGAGCCAGTCATGCTGGGTCATCTGCTCCTGTTTATTAGATAGGACTGATCTTGAGGGAGTTCTTAGAATCCCACCTCCTGCTTGAAATCTAGGAAATGCTACTCCTAGTAAGACTGTAATGGGGATGCAGGAGTGGAAAAGACGGAAAAAATGGCTCATTAAAAAAAAAAAGGAAGAAAAGGGGAAACCAGTAAAAATAAAATTTTCCCATTCATTTATGCTGATCCTCTGTTTCCTGCCTTCTATCAAATTGTTTTGTTGCATCACAAATAAATAGTTAAATTAAAAAATATTGCTAACAAAAAATAAACGCCTGTGTTTGAAACAACTAACCTAACAAATGTAAAATGCACTTAAAAGAGAGTTAGCCCTTTATGCAACAAGATCATAGACATTATAAAGTTGCCTCATTCTATTCATATTACAAAACTGCCACATGTAATTTGGTAATTTTAGCTGTCTTTGATCATCAGACGATGAAGATTTATCTATCATAAAGGCTAATTACTGCTATCATCTTCCACAGACAGTGGTCACTATAGGCCCTGCTTGCACTTTTTGATGGAAAGAAGAGGGCCAGCCTTTGATGATTTCAGACCTGTCTCATCAAAGAGCCAGTGGGGCACTACCCTTAATGTATTCACTTCTGAGGAGACAGTAGGAGCACTGCCATCTGTTTTACACCACACAAATCCACCCAGAAAGATCTCTCCAAATGAAGACGTCTCTACCCAACATCGGTGATCTGGACACAGACTTGTGAGCATTCCAGAGGAAAAAAGTTAAAGAGGGACAAAAAAAGGAAGTCATGAATACTGCAACTGCCCCACCTTATCAGAATCTGTCTCTCACTGACCTTTGTGACCTCTCTGCAAGCAATTAGCATGCTCTGTGATTCTGCTATTAACAACATCCTCAGCTTAGCAGTCTAATACTATTAACGTGCTGCCTAAAAATAGGGTGGAATGGAGAGAGACTTCGAAAGTATGGAGCATTTAACTGTAAAAAAAACAAGCATTTCCTCTCATTAAATATAGCCAGAATTCAGGGCATCATTGATTGGTTTTAAATCTTGCCGATGAAAATAAATGAGTGAACAAACAGGCTGAACTAAGCTGTTATAAATTTGTTATTCAAGCACTCCAAAACTCCAAAAAATAGTTCCTTAAATCTAAATTACCTCTAATTCCTAAAGAAATTAAGTAACTAATTTCATCTTGTTTGGGTTATTTAATTATCTGATAGAAATAAAAAAAGCAGGGAGCAAGGCTGAATCAAAGAAAAGAAAGATTGGCTTTTTGTCTCACAGCAAGACACACAGCTTAGTTGTTAATAATAAAATGCTATAAGCCATATGTTTCTTGTGGTTTTCTTTTAAGCTTGAAATTAGAATGCTCTAATTAGAGTGTGGGCCACATATAAAAATACAGCACTCCATTGCAATTGTGCCTATGTGAGGACTACATGGTTGATGAGTAGAAAACTGGTGCTATAATTATCTTACAATCCAAGAAGTAATTCACCTTAGAAATTTTTGAATATATCTAGAGCCTGGTTCACAAATCACTTAATTACTTTTATGCACCCTTGTGCTGCAATTTACTGTATATGAGAAAAGTGACTTGTATACCAATATCACATAATTTGCCTCACATTTACCAACCTTCCACATCATAGTGTGGCAACTAACAATACTCTGTTTCAGCTTCATTTCCCAGGACTTTAAAGACCTCGGGTGATGTGAAGCTGACAGTGTTTCCAGCTGGGAGCAAATAGCATATATTCAAAAAAGGAACCATGAAAAGCTTTCCATAAAGCCAGTAGGTAAACTAGTCTTGTCAGTTTGAGCAGCATTCCCAAAAACTGCATTTTATTTTGCTCATTATTGGAGCATAACCCATGTTTACCCTTCAGGAAAAGAAAATTAAAAAAAAAAAATCATGGAAGCTGAGATGTGAATTGGACAAGAAAGAGAAAATTCAGTCAAGTACAAAACACTTTCTAATGTGCTTTTTTTGTGTGTTTCCTGAGACAACAACATTATCCCCATTACACAATATGCATCAGAGTATTACTTCCAGACAGACAGATGCCACTGTGTGAAACATACTGGTCAACAGATTCATCTGGGAACTTTTCACCAGAATGTTGATGAAAAACTGAGGTTTCTGTGATAGAGGGCATTTTTAAAGGGGTGGGGGGAGGGGAGGGGGAGTCAACTTTTAGGCAATGATATTGCTGTAAATTGAGTAGATTTCAGATATTTGCCTTCCAATCCAGTGAGAAATCTTTTCTAGTTCTGTTTGACCGTACCCCATATGATAGCAAAGGTGCAGTGGTGTTTTGTGGCAATTGGTATAAAAAGTACATAATGGTTACCAAACACCACATTAATGGCAGCAGTCTGTGCTCCATTTGGGTTGGTACAACTAAAACCTGGTGGTTGGCATCAAATCCCACCTTTGTCCTGTAATTTTTTCTGTTCTGCCTCATTTCTTTTTTCATGGCATTGAACACAAGATCTTGTCTTCACTAACCATCTCCCACAGTCTCTCCTCAGTAAGAGAGATGTTCCTGGCCCTTAACCATCTTTTTGGCCTCTGCTGGACCCTCTCCAGTGGCTCCTTGACTTTCTTGTCCCAAGGAACCCAGAACTGGACACAGCACTCCAGATGTGGCCTCACCAGGGCTGACTAAAGGAGCAGAATCATTTCCCTTGACCTTCTGGCCATCCTGATGCACACCAGGATCACACTGGCTCTCCTGTCCACAAAGGACACAGTGTCAGCTTGATTTCTAATCCAGCATTTAGAAGTTTACTTTAGACAACATTTGGTTTTATAATCAGACTGTTCTTTCCTCCTAGCTGTTTCCCCTATTTAAAGAAGTCCTAAAGGTATATTTTTCTCTACTGTCCAATTCCTTATCTTCTTTGGTGCCTTCAGTTGGATCAAAGAAATGAAAAATAAAATCAAAATCTTGCCTGATATCTATTTTTTCACCAGTCTAGATGCATTTCCCATAGACTAACAAAATAAATTCTGTAACTGTCTTCTCTTAATACTTTACTAATTTACTACTATCAGTGATGTAGTGGTTTACCAAAGTTTACATAGAACATGAAACTATATTTGATCTAAAATCTGCTAAAGATCACAAATTCCCAATCACTTAAACTTCTGAGAAATTCATAGTTTGCAAAAACATTTCCTTTGCAGTTACTCTCTACTTGGACTTGGCTTGTACACATAGCAATTTCAGGAGGATTTTTCAGTATTTTAGTTAAATATATTGACTGATGAAGAGGGTGATGATAGTAAACTTCATATTTGCTTTAAACAGAGATTTAGAGCAAATAAATGTAAAAGCTGCCTATCACAGTAAGTGTCCTAAGCCATTAGCATAAGTTGTCATACGAAACTAAAATGGAAATGCAATATTGCAAAAGATGATAAATAATTAATACCTTTACACTGAAAGCTAAGGGAAATTCAGATTTTTATCTATATGTTTTGTTCAAACTACTGTTGCATTAGAAACAACTTGAGTAGAATGAGACATCTTGTTGCAAAGCTCAACCATTTCTGATGGCAATGAGAATAGCTCGTGTCATATTTGAGGTGAATCCACCTTATATCACTTTTGGGCTAAACCACTTTTTTGGTTATAGGCTGTACCATCAAGTAGTCATGTTTGTGAAAGATAAAGACATTTAACTATCTCCAACTTGGCAAATCGTGCAATGCTCACAAATACACAGAGCTTCAAAACAGGCCTTGTCCTCTTGCTGCAAACCACCAGTAATCCCTTTTTAATGCATTTTCAACTGCTTTTTGTCATGTGAAGCCTTCATTACATGGGAACATCTTCTGTAGGAAGAGTTTTTCACTGCCATGAAATTGAGTTTTAATATTGATAATTACACCGGTAGTTCACTATTCAAACTTTGGCTGGTCAACAGCAGCCTGTCATCCCTAATTTCTGAGTCAGCTCCAAGCACACAAATTTTCCCCGTACAGAGTGGAAAATCCATCATTTTAACAGATTCTGGGATAACTTGCTGGGTTTATGCTTGTTTCCTGGTACCCACTCTCATCCTTGCCAGCATGTCTATTTTTTTCATGAATTAGAACAAATAGCTTTGGCCACTTTCAAATGACTGTGCATGAGAGACTCCTGTCAACTTTTACTTATTTATCTTTAATTCACCTGTCTTGCAGATAAAGATTTAATTACTATGCAGACTTAAGAGACTAAAGAGTGGTGAGGAAATCTGGGGTATTTTTGGTGTCTTTCTTGTGTCTGATATAGCTGGTTTCTACTGCCAGAAAAATTCCCATGCTAGCTTAATCCTATCCCTCCCTCTATCTTACATATCATACATACATATTTACAGAAATATAAATATCATTAGCCATATATACATCCTGCTAACATTTTTGTAGAATACCCACATATGATTACAATGAGATCTGATTATAGTATTCAAGATTACATCATAAGATAACTTATATACAGCCCTGGGAGTAGCTTTAGGTTTCTTCCAACACTACTTTTATTCTTTCCTTGTTAAGTGACCTGTCATATCTACACTCTAGTTTTATAATCTTATTTTTCTTAGTGGGTATATCTTTAGTCTTTCTAGACCTTGTTTTCCCTCAGTAAGACAGGTCTGAAATAGTTCTTGTCCATCCTTGGGTTTTAAAGAAATTATGTATACATATTGTAGCAAGGGTGCCTGTATGTGTCAAATAGTGATTGGCCAAAGGGAGAAAAAAAATCCCTTAGGAAAAACAATAAAATTGAAAATTAAACCACTGAGTATGGGGTCCCCTTTTGTTTAACAGGGCAAGGAGACCTCTGCAAGACAGCTGAGAAGAGAAACTTTCTAAAAGAACAATAATCTTTATGTTACTTAATGCTGCAGAGGTAGTGTTTTGCAGAATATCACAAGGACAACAGGCTTCAACTTCAGTTCTGCGTGGCAGCACTTGGCACAATTAACAGCCATGATTATGCTCTGTATCTTTACTACAAGCCCATGAATTCTTCTGATAGTACTTAAATAATTCCTTTTCTCCCTTAATAAGATATAGGCTGTGTCCCCATAGCAGCATTGCCTTCACATACGCTTTTCATCCACACAGGAGAATGAGAATTCATTCTTTATCAGTGTATTAAAAACTTCCTTGACTATCAGGTTAGAACAAATGCATGTTTTGTACTTTGCTAATTCATGATAGATAGCAGTTATCACTGCCCTTCTGGAGTGGAACAGTCAAATAATACAACTTGCATCCTCAGAAGGAAACAGTTGATAGAATTAGGGTTTTCTTTAATTTAGTGTTGCTAGTGTACAAAATATATACATGTATTTAAAGGTCTGGTTCTGGAAATATATATGATAAACTGTAAGAAATATTTTAGCCACTCACAGCTCTTTTCCCTCATTTTCTTTGGGATTTTTCGGGCCTGCACTCCTACAGTCTGCTTTGCATTAGCAGTTGGGTTGGTTTTCTGGTTTTGCTTGATCAAAAGCAGGAAAAAAAAAAAGCATTAAGAAAGTACTCCCTCTGTTCCACACCCGCACAGATGCTGCTCTCAATCAAATAAAATCCAACTCATGCCCACATTGCTGAAACCTGATCCTGTGAAACAGGCTGGGCTGTATCCCTCAGACTGTACTGGGGCTGTCATGTCACCTATTCGTGGAAGCTGCTGTAACTTAGCTTGAGCAGAACCAGCTCTTTGCATTTCCCTCACTCTGAATCAGAAGCTGGACATGAAACGGCACAACTTCAGTGAGACGACACAAAGCTCCCACTTTATCTCTGACTAATGCATCGTGAGTAAGAGTTTTGTGCCTCGGCACACAAGCAGAGCTTTGGAAGCAGGGCAGTGCAGAATTCATCATCGCTCTGCAATGTTGTCACAAGACACAGACCAAAACAAGTTCTACGGATTGCAGTGTGAAGTGCAAGCCCTTTTGTACACACAGAGAGATATTTTCATTCCTTGCCTGTTTTTTGTGAGAATTCAAAGAAAGGTGAATTTTGTCACTGTGTGTTTATTACATTTATGTTTGTTTCAATATAATTCCACTATTTATTCAATGCTGGTTAGCACATAAACTTACTCTTTGAAATGCTAATTGTTAAGACAAAGTTTACTGAGGCTGCAGGATAATGATGTGTCATTATATTCATGTCTTTTTCTGAAAGAATCAAAACTGCACAGACATTTACAAACATAATGCTGTGATAGGGTTCCTGACACTATCCTTGACGTGTAGAGATGAATTAGATGAGTTTCTTTGCCTGTGTAGGATGTCTTTTGCTCTCTCTGACTATGAGTGGCCTCATGTAACCTCACTACAGGGTCACAACAATGAATATGGCTTAACCCTGCTTTACAGCATTTGAAGTGCTGGAAGAGAAAGGCAGACACAGCCTATTCTATCTGCCCATGGCAGAGTTGATGGATGATGTTGGCCTTCTTATTTGAACTTTTCTATATCCTCGAGAACTTCCAAGGACCACAAAGGCCAGGTATAACAAAGAATTTTGTCAAAATGATAAAGTTAACATAAGCATCTCTATTTTGCTTCCAAGATATTTTCTGCTATTCTGAAATGGTAAAGATCATGTCAATAGCTCTATGCCACAATCAAAATTCCACTGTGTTTTCAGGAATGTGGTGTCTATTAAGCTGTACTGCAGACAGCTGAGAAGAGCTCCAGTCAATATTTTGCAGACAACTGTCATCTGAGGAAAATCTTTATAATTACAACACCTTTTTTTTTAATTTTCTTTTTGAGACATTTCACTTGTAAAAGGGTACCAACTTGGAATTTTGTGACCTGTAATTTGAAGACAGGCAGTCCAAGGTAGTAAGGCCATATTGCCCCATCCACATTTCACCTCTGTCTGTGAGGATATTTAAAGCATTCTGACGTAAGGATATTATTCACTCTTTTCTTCCCCATCTCTCTTTGCAAATAAAGGCTATAAAGAGGTTATTTCTAACTGGCTTCAATTCCACAGGGGTCAGGACATCTTGCATTGAAAGATTTATGACTGAAGGTAGTTAATGCTCAAACTATGGGTAAGGGATAATTCTTTCCTAAGCAACTTATTTCCTTCTGCTGTATCTAATATTATCAGCCTTGTACAAAAGACAGTCCCCAATACTTTACAGAAAATTTGTATTTAAAGACTAAACCTAGCTTTAATTTAACATGTCATGACCACAAGACTTTTAAGTAAGTTCTAAGTGTTTAGGATTTGGTTTGGTTTTTTGTTGTCAACACATAGAAAATCTGCTTTTGATCTAGAGATCACAAGTCAGTCAATATTTTTTTTTAACTAACGTTTTTGGTTGTGAAATTACCTCAGTGAGAAATGGGTAAGCACTCATGCAAACACCTAATATAGCATTTTAAGCATAAATCCTCAAATTCATATAATTTCTTCATTTCAACTATCTAATCTTTCTTTGTTTGAAACCTAGGCATCACTGCTTCATCCAAGGGTAGGCATAAACCTGGATCCAGTGAGCTTAAGCTACTCCCACTTGGATAAGTCACTGTTACTTCCAGCCAAATCTAATTGCAAAAGAAAAAAAAAATAAAAATACTTGGAAATGCTTCTACTCACAGTTTTTCCAGGTCAAGTAAAATACTTCACTGTTTCAAAAGCAAGCTGAAGTTTCTTTTTTTTTCCCTGTTGTCAGGCTTTTTTGGTTGTTTTTGTTTTTTCAGCTGGTATATTTGTAGAGGGTGGAAGGCTGTATCAATTTGTTAAGCATCAGCTCCCTTTCCCAAGCCTCATTGTTAAGGAATTCTCTCTTTGCCAAGCCCTACCCACAGGATCTAAGTTTGTTTTCTGCACAGTGAAATTCACAAAGGAATTTGTCCAACAGTCCCATTAAATCCCCCAGAACTGACATTTCTTCCAGTAATGGCCCAAAAGCACTTACATTAATGTTCCAAAACTGCTTTAAAACTCAACCCCAAGCTGCCCTGCTTGCAGGAGGTCCCTGGCAGCCTTCCTCAGGATAAACTGAACCCAAACTTGCAGGGTGGATGAGCAAACCAAGCTGCCCCCACTACCTGAGGCTTTCACCAACACACATGATCTCCTGTGTTCAAGTCTCTGGCACTTATCTCAGGCAAGGACTTCAGTTTTCTTAGAAGGATGCCCTGACATGCTTAGCCTACTTTGGAATGACTAAATCTCACTTGATGATGCAATTTCAACTTGCTTAAAGCTATTAACAGTGACATGTTCTTCATAGAGAATGGTTTGGATAAGAAGGGACCTTAAAGATGATCCAGTTTCAACCTCCTGCCGTGGGCAGAGACACCTTCCACTACCCCAGGTGTTATCCATGAAAGTTATAAGACTTTTCGCATCTCCTCTTATCAAGTATTAAAGTTGATTAAAGAATAGTTTTAGGAAATATTATTATAATTAGAATGTAGAATTAACTGTATTCTTTATTTAGGCAATTATGAAAATGTTTTAAAGGTGTTTAAAGTGTGTAAATAGTTTTAAGAAATGTAATATTAGCTAATCTGGCCAGCAAAAAGCACACACCCTGTTCCTGCAACCCGGCGCCATGGAAACCCCGCATTCAGATGAGTCGTTCTCCCGCCGGNCTTCAATTGTGAAGGAATCCGGAATTAATCTCTTTTACTAGGTTTTTCTTTTTGGTTCTAGTTTTTCTAATTGTTAAATAAACCATTTTTTATTTACTTTAATACCTGGAAGTAATCCTCCTTCACATATAACACCAGGTTTCTCAAAGCCCCACCCAGCCTGGCCTTGAACACTGCCAGAGATGGGGCAGCCACAGCTTCTCTGGGCAACCTGATCTATCAGTATACACCTGTATGTATACACACACACATATATATATATTAGTACTACCAATTTTAATTAAATCGCTACCACCCCAGCTGCTGTCCTAAATTTCTCTACAAATAAACTGTATTTTTGTCTCTTGACATGCTTCTGTAATCTTGAGAATGTCTACATCATCTACATTTAAACCATCTCCAGCCAATATTGGTCCAATTGTAAAAGCTCCTAATAACGGTGATAGCTTAAAACAACACTCTCAGATTTCTTACCAAACTTCTTTCTTATTTAATCTAAAATTCCATCAATGCCCATTATTTCCCCATATTCACTAGCAAAACCAAGAAAAGTTAATTCTCTCTTTTTTGCAATCTTTTGCAAAGATTACAAGCTGAAACAAGAGAGACTGCTGTAATGTGCTCTTCTATCTATCTAGTCCAAACAAAGTCATTTTTTTCACTTGTTGCTAATATGTCATATTTTTTACATGCCTGATCACTTCCATTACTATTCACACATAAGAAAAAAAAACTGGCACAGGAAACCCAAGTGCAGCAAGAATTTATAAGTAGAATTGTATGAATAGCAGGCATGACCTGAAAAGGTTATTTTTTTAACTAATTAAATCTAACGGTATAGACACAGAGAAAATTGTGTACTGGCTCAATATTAACTGCTCATGTTGAAGATAAAACAGAAAACAAGTTTATATTACTTTAAATGATCTTTGTGTCAACAAAATTGTCTTTACATGCAGCCAAAGCAAAGTATTTTATAGAAAATATCTGTAGAGATTTGATTTTCTTCTTGTCAATAGGTTTCCATGTGTAGAGAGGTCTGAAGCAAAGTAAAATTTACAGGGACCCACAAGGAGCTCTGCTTTAAAGCTACATATATGGTGCGTGCATATATAGGTGTGTGTGTACATATATATGACTCTTCAAGTAATTACTCTCTTGATGCTCTTACGAAAAAAAGACACAGCAAACAAAACCAAATGGACTCTGAAAATACAACTACTACCACAGAAAAGAATAGTTTAAGATTACTCTGTATTTAAGATATAATAGTTTAAGAATACTCTGTATTTACTCCATCACAAACCAAACAACAGCTCTAAAAGAAACACTACAATTTTCTGCATATGCTAAACCGCAGTGGCTCTAGATTTTCAGAATAAAAATTTAACCATAATTAAATACAGGGAGCTTGTTTTTTAGAGGTCTTGCAAAACTGGTGGTAAACTGTGACTGTTGTATTGCATGACTACTTTGAAAAAGCAAAAAGCTTAAAATGCAATAAAACATCAGAATTTGCCCCATGAGCTAATAAAAGCACATAACTCTAGTAGAGACATGGGATAAAAGAAGCTCACTATGTTGGCTATTTTATTTCATTTCAACTTTACTGTTGCCTCAAAAACTTACAATTTACTATTGCCAGCACATCTAACAAAGAAATCAACAATAAACACAATAAAAGGCAAAACTAACTAAATAAGCCTTAACAAAGCATGATAAATCAAATAACAGGAGACTTGGTAAAAAGGTTAGTTTTCTGTACAAACACATGCACACAAAGGAGGGAATGGTCAACTGAGTTAAATTACTGTTTCATCTACAAAATGGCTGGATAGATAAAATTCTCTTCAGTGACTCACATCAAATGTATCTTTTTATTCTGCCAGGAATTTACTATTTGGGTATTTTGGAAACATGTTGTGTTGACAGTGACAATCCTAATAAGTTTCCATGAACTGCCATATTTCTTTTTAACAGAAAAAGTATAAGCTGCCAGTCATGGGCATCCAAATTGTTGAGAACATTACTGTGTGCTGGAAATAAAAACAAGAAGTACACGAGGTAAGAAGAAAAGCTATGGAAAACAGCAGACCCAGAAGGTCAGAGACCTGAATGCTTTGTGGGATGACACAAGTACCAAGTGATATTCTAGTGTCTCTCTGAGCTACAAAGAAAGAAAAAAGAAGTGATCAGACTTTGTTGTGTCCAAGGTGATCTTTACCAAAATTTAGAATAATTAGATCTCATGGTCAGTTGAAAGAAGCTTGCTCTCCCTGAAGGGAAGGTGTAGGTTTCTATTTTGACATACCTACAGACTAAGAACGATAATCATGTTTCAGAGAGCAGGTAAATATTATAAAACTCTAGTTAACTTCAATTTTAAAAGTCATGGATTTTACAATTCCTTGCAAAAACATGTCTTCTGTACACCACTGTCATTAAGACAACTCTAGTGTTGATTTCCTTGCAAGCTATGTACACTTTGATCCCAGAAAATCGAGGACAGCATGCCTGAAAGCTGGAATTCCTGAGGCCTTCTGCTTCCTGTCAGCCCTTTGGGGTGCCAGCTGGCAGCTGGCAGTGCTCATGCAAGATGCCCAGCTTCCTTGTGGAAATTTACCCAAAGCAATGTGTTCCTGTAGAACCTGGGGGCTGACAATTCCTGACTGTTCAAGCAGAGAGGATTGGGGACTGCTTGTCAAAGGATAAATCCTAGTGGCTCCTGCGATATGACTTGTCAGTTTATTAAAAAAAA
>VXAC01002373.1:41771-201231 GCA_013399225.1 Rhipidura dahli | reverse complement strand
AAAAAAAAAAAAAAGGCTAAAGAGTATGCAGAATTTTTTTGGGGGTATCTTTGGAGTGGAACTAGACACTTGCACCTGATAGAAGTTTCTATCAGTCGTCATGCAGCATTAGATGTTGAGATGGAAATAGAGTTTCCAAAGGAGCTATAAGAAGATAGAGTAGCTAATGTTTTCACATATGGAGACACCAAGCCATGGCTTTCATACATAAGCTTTTCCAGAAATGCTTAATAACAAACCGATAAAAACAGAGCAGCTCTGCTCTGACTTCAGAACTCCAAAACACCAACATCTAATTCCTATGATCATATAACACTAATTTTTAAATAATTAAAAAATAACACATGTTACTTTCAATACTTGAAGTGACAGAGTAATCTTGATGTGCTCAGCACTTACACCTTGACTGGGCTGAGCAGCTCAGGGGATTTCTCACATCTAAGTCCCACCAAGGTGCATTAATGAAACACACCTTTAACTCCTTCTCCTGTCTGCCACAGAGCCTGTGCTCCAAACCTCTTCTAAGTATTTCAGTAATTTAGGCAGGGATTACCTAATGCAGAACAAAAAAAGAGTGCCCAAGCACAGCTGAAACACAGGATTTCCATCTTCAAGCTGGATGAGCCAAGCACTTCCCATCACACTTGGTCTGCAATTCCTTATATCCCTCTGGCTCACTGAATTATATGGAAAGTAAACAGCTTCCAACATACCTGCAGATTGCTAGAACTGAAAAGTTGTCCATTACCCTAGAGGGCCTTGAACTCAGACCTTTGGTGTTGCTCTCACCACTGCAGCACCAGCAAAATGGACAAGACATCCTCTCTAAACTCCTCCTGAAGTGAGATTTAATTAACTAATGAAGGAGCAGGTGTTTCCTGTTTCCTTTTGGAGGAGCTCCTATGTGGTAGTGGCAACGTTGCACCAACATCCCTGAATGATCAGGGTCTGATTTAAATATGACCATGTCCTCAGTGAATTATTTAGTTATCTCAGAAAACTCGTCATTATGACATGCCTAACATCTTTTGAATATCCCCAGAAGGGAGCACAGCTCTCATATTCAGCTCAGATGCCAATGTCATTTTGGTTTTAAAATCCCATTTTGTAGGTTCAGAAAAAAGCCTAAATTACTTCAAAATACAAATTGATTCTAATGCAGACTGTGCTCCTAAATCAAAGAAGGAAAATACCCACAAAAGATATATAGAAATTTGTATCACATCCCATACTGCCAGCACGGACTAGGGACATTTTAAAATCCATTTCTAATTCAAAGATCTTAATAGGTGATATATTTCTCAGAAGTCCTGACTGCCAGTCACTTAATACAAAAAATCTTTACTGCCTAGAGGAATCATTTTAGAAATCTTTTTAAAGGGAACCTTGAGCCTTATGCAACTATTTTCCATGAATATACAGATCTTACACAAATTCTGGGTGGGATTAGGCTCAAAAGAAGCAATATCTTGTGAGAGAGAGACAGAAAGTGGCTAATTGCAGCTCAAATAATAGGTATTTTCTTGTGGAAAATAGAGAGTATCCATGTAGCCCATACTCAGATAGTTTACATGAGTGCTTGCGAAGCTTATGAAAACTAGATTGACTAGTGGTGATTATTTTAATATAATGCAAAAACTTTTAACTTGCTGCTGCTCTTTTAGAATGATATAGATTTAAGTATTTACTGTATATTTTCTGTTTTCTTTGAAGTAACTCAATTGTGTTATCTGGTCGGTATCAAAGGAATTCATCTAAATAAAATATAAAGGCAGCATTTATTTAGTGTCAGTTTTATTTTCTTATCCCTTATCCCAGTTTAGGTGCATCCTTAAACATATAAGTAAATTCTTTCTTCTTCACACACAATAGTTCAAATTTCTGTTACTACTCTGTACTACCATCAACATTCTTCAAAATTCCCATTTTTTGAATTTTGGTATTTTTTAAAAATCCATTTTAGCATTTAATGGATAATACATGCATATTTTTAATTCACATTATATAATTAAATGTATTAAATTTGATTATGTTTTAAAATAGCTACTTTCTCTTTATAATATACTCATTTTTACACTAATAAAAGATTTACACTAAAACCAAGAGATTCAATAAACCTGAAAAACAGGGCATTTTTCTGAAGAGAAGTGTAACACTGCTTTGCAAATCAGATTACATATGGGGCTGCCTCTAGAGTGATTTTTTATGAATTGTCATTGGATTGACAGATACCACATAAACCCAAACTTTGCACTTTTGCCCAAGTTGTGGCTCTGAAATGAGATCGACAGAGGTTTGGGCTGAGAAATGACTGCAGGTTTGTTGCATTTAGCCTGTTGATAGACATTTTAGTTTGTGGTTAAGACTATCACAGCATTAATGAAAAGAATCACAGATATATCACAGTCTGCCCTCGAGTTTTGTTCCAACTTTTCCCCCTTATTTGACTGAGCACGCCATCTGTGCATTCTATAGAAAGATCTCACTGTTGCTTAAGAGAAAAGTAGGTAAATTCTGTGGGAGGATTTTCTTGGTGGCTAGGAGAATAAATAAACTGCTTGTGATTTTACCCTGGAGACAGATGAGTCTTATTACAGTCATGATAACATGGTGAATTTATTTACTAATTCACGATTTTCAGCGGTGTACTTTGTCTTGGAAGTACTATTCACTAGAAAGTGCTTCTGTCAGCTTCTCTTTTTCTTGTTTCTTTGCACACAAATGATTAGTTTAAAGATACATTATAAATTTGGTCTTCTGCTCCATGAGGACTTTTAAGGTCTTATTGTGAGGCCATAGAAGAAAGGGTACTCAGTCACACCACATACACAGTTATTTTGACCTGTATTTTGTCCACAGATCAAATACAATTGACATGTTTTCTTGTGGTTTCACATTCCAAAATAAAATAGGTTAGTTTTGCTAAGTAAAGACATCTGTCACAATGAAATTTTCCCTCGTGATAAATTAGTTAGTTCAGGAAAAGGAAAAAAGGGATTTTCTGTGGGGTTATTTTTACCCCTACCTCTAAAACCTCTTTTCTAAAAGCAAGGTTTAAATGAAAAGCATAGCCAACATTGCATTAGTTTGGTATTTGCTTAACTGGAATCTCCAATGCTGAAAAAAAGCTGAGCAAGTTAAGAACTCAAATCTCCTTTCATTGGGATTTAAGCTCTAGGTGAGGAAGATGCTTTGGAGACTGTTATGTTCTGCAGAGAAAAAATGACAATTTTCAAAATGAACCAATAATTGGCAAAATTGTTCCTGATTTTATAAAAGACTGTTCTGTGGGCAAAAGCTTAATTACTTTATCTCTTCAATCTCTCTACTAGCAAAGAAAGCAGGCTTTTCTCCTTCCTTAGAGCACACATTTCTGTTCTGGGGGAAGATTGCTGAGTGAAAGGTCTATTATCTAACCTTTTCACACCTGCTTGCAGAGCGGGACCAACAAAGCAAAGGAAGACAAGTATTTTCCACCAACAGGGCTGTCTGTGGGCAGAGCATTTTGTAGCAGCCAAGAAGATAAGGGGCTAATGTGGATATCTCAAACAGCAATTGCTGGATAACCATGGAGCCAACCCAGGAGTGCTGGTAACGACATGCTGTGAGAAAGAGCGGGAAGTGGCTGGAGAAGGGGGACATGGAGGCAAGGCAGCATTTTTCTGAGACAAACATCCTTCTTCTGGCTCCTGGAGATGAGCACAGGCACAGCAGAGCACAAGCAGAGGAATGAGGTTGAGAAGTGGGCATGGGCTGCTAACCAAAGGGTTACCCAGGAGGAGGGGACAAGACCACCCCCTAAGGTCTCTGACCCATTTCCAGAAAGGTCTAGAAGAATAGACTGAGCATAATAAGTAACTGGTATAGAAAACAAGAAACTTAGGTCCGTGGTGGGGGACTAACATACAGTTTACATGCTATGTATATAAATTACAAATAAAACTTTTTATGGACCCTCTGGCTTTTGTTGTGTTTATCAGTCTTGTGTGTCTATGAATCTTGGGTGCTCCTTACCCTTAAGGATGAGGTGCCACACCTGTAGATATGTGGAAATAATATCTTCTACTGGTGTATCTTCCACTGCTAGGGTTGGTAAAGCACGTCTGCATCTTCTTTCATAGTTTACTCTGGTAAAATGAAATAACTGATTCCAGAATAAATCAATAGGGTTGGTTTGGTTTTTGTTTTTGTTTTCTGGTGTGGTTTCTTTTTTTTTAGTTGTTGTTGTTGTTGTTTTAGTTTGTTTTGTTTTTTTCCAACACCAAGCAGAGTGAAATTAAAGTGAAACGACTTTGCCCTTAGATACATAAGGACACAGGAAACAACATGAAATCTAGATAGTAGAATGCCCATGCACACTTGCTGATTTCCTCTAATCTGGATACAAAAATCCCTTATAAAAATCCCTTATCAGTGTTAGGCGTGATCTTAGAAACAGAAGTAATTGTCTCAATGCTGACAAGTTGCCTTTCTTGTTTACCTTTCCTGTGCTTTCAAGGGGAAAGGGTGATAAGCAGATTCTATCTTGTTCTTTTCAGACTACCCCAGAAAGAGCCTGAGATTAAGACCCTTTCGAGAGAAATTCTATTAGAAATTCAGTGTACAGTCTACTTGAGATAATGCAGGAGCTGGGACTGTACCTCTCATTTCTTCCTGAATCCTTCATAACCTGGAGAAAACATAATATGGTCTAAATCAAAAGTTTTAAAATACACAGCACAATGAAAAGTATGAATATGGGCACTAGTGCTGCTCATCAGAAAAATTTATTTGTTTCAGAAAATAATGTTTAAGCACATTAATTATTTAGGAAGAAAGGTACAGCAATAATAATTCTTCCAATTGTAATTTGGATTTATCATCTGCTTGAAGACAGAATATATTCAAAGGATAAGTTATTGTTTGGGATCCAACTGACTGGCAAAATCTGACTGGTGTAAAAGTTTTTTTACACCCATTTCCATACTGATATTTGCATCTCTTTGTCACAGAATTAGAGAATCAGAGAGTGGGCAAGATTGGAAGGGCTGGCTCCACAGATTAAAAGTGCATCTATGGTCAGGAGAGCCATGCTTCAAGCCCCACAACAAAAAAGCTTCTGCCTCTTCCTATCACTGACCCTGTGATTCCCTCTTGCCCCCTTCACGTTTCGTGGAGAACAGGCCAGAGGCTGCTCTAGTGTAGGCAGAAAATCCCCGCGCAGACATTTCTGAAATACGTTCCCTCTGTTCTGGGCTGGTTTTGGCTTCTCCCCCGGTTCCTTTCCCTCCCATCTGGCACTGACAAGCAGCGATGGGTACGGTTTGTCCTCCCCCAGCCAGGAGGCCAGGCTGTGCTGCGCAGAGCGCTTCCCTCGTTGGTCCCAGGCGGGCAGCGGGAGCCGGGACGGGAGCGATCCCTCGGCAGAGCCAGCCCGACCGCCGCGGGGTTTGTCCCTGCCGCTCATCGGGGCTCCAGACATCGCTGTCTCGCTGGAGGCACAGCTTGACGATGACGCTTCTGCCATCACAGGCCACCGCTGGGGGCCGTGAGGCTCAGGTGCCCAGAGAGAAGCTGTGACAAGCCCCGGGGGATGCGCACAACCTGCCGAGGTGCGGGAGGTCTCCTGCCCTTGGAGGCAGCGCAGCCCGTGGGGCTCAGGGAGGGCTGAAAAGCGATCTCGTACTAATGATTCAGCCAGAAATCAAAAGTTTGTCTGCCTTCTTTCATCTATTCACTGTACAGTCTGCATACAAATTCCTATTCAAATATCATTAAAGCTCAAATATTGAATTATTCAGTGTAAGCAGCTTTGTGAAACACAAACTTCATGGCTGATTACACTTTGACTACCCCGACTCACAGAAAGAATTTAACTCCGTAAGTTCATATACCAAACCACATAAGAAACTGAGTTTCATACACCAAATCATAAAAACAGTGTTAAAATTAAAGATTTTTCCTTCACTTTTCACACACAGTAAGGTGAGAAAATAAGTGAAAGTTTATTGCTATATAACAAAGTTTTAGAAAATAGTAGGAAGTAAAAACATTGAGAAGCAGTTACAAGACAGCACTGAAAATCATGTAGAGATTATTTGGTGGTCAAAAACAACTAAGGAATATAAATAGTGTTTTTAGGGAGGAAAAATCTGTTTTTATGGAGAGGAAAAGCACTCAAGTTATCTGAATTTCCAAACAATAGTCATGCACACAGAGAATAAAGTACTTGCCTAATAAATATCTATGCTAAAGTGTAAGAAAAAAAAAAAAAAGATTAACACCCATTTCTCTTGCAAAAGTGTATGTTTAAAAATATTCAAATGAAATCAACTGCAGTGACTCATATTAATATGCAAGACTAAAGGCTTGTGTACATGCTATGGTTGTGTCCTTAACTTGATTACAGTGGATTAAATATTTATGTGGGGCAGCCAACTTGGTTTTACATCTTTTACATTGAGTTCAGAGCATACCTAGATGAACCAGAACTTTGTGTAGTTACAGAGTTATAAATCAAAGATAAGTGTGCACAGCATCTTTCCTCAAGATTATGCAGACAGTCGTCTATGAACCAACATAGCAGCAAATCTCTATTTCATCCTACTTGTATTTCTACTGCCAACTAAAAAATTGTGAGGCAGTACTGTTAGAACCCAGATACTATATCTGAAGGCAGAAAATACTCCATTTTATCAGACTGCTATCTGAGAGTTGCTTTTTCTTATACAGCTCTTTCCTATTAAGTTTACATTCTAGAGGTGTAATTAATTCTTGCAGCAGCACCAGAACATATTCAAATGCAGGACCTAGATTTGTTAATTTATAAGGAGATCTCCTTTCTCATAACTGAAAACAAAACACAGACACGTGTTTTCTCATGTTATACACCAGCTCACTGCGTTGGACTGCAGACCTAGTGACTAAGAGCCAGCAAGTGGTGTCCTGCTTCATAAAGGCATGTGTTTTCTTTAAATGGATATTTAATATCCTATCTGGTCAGTGCTGCTTGCAAGTGATTATTAAGCATTATTTTGTTAATAAATCACTTGCCTGCTGAATAAGAGAAAGAATTGCCAGTACTCACTGTCCTGTGGTTAAATGTTACTGGCAACATCCATTTTCTTTAGAGACGGGAGGACTGAAGGCTCCTCCCCTGGTAGAAATTTGCAATTGTAATACTTAAGTAAGCATGTCATGGATCTGCACTCCAGCTCTGTCATTCTGGTGTAGAAGTGATCCCACTCTAGTACATCCCAGGCAAGACACTGACACATAGGTCAACTTTTGGGTTTTTTAGCTTTTTGGTTTACCCATATGCCAGATAAACAAAAGTTACCTCCTGAGCACTTATCTTGCCTTGCAGCATAAACTCTCAATCTTTTAGGTTGCAGGCTCAGTCGATACGTAACAAAAAGAGGGACCCCCAAGGAAAACAGATTAAAAGGGACAGAGACTGAAAGAATATATTCTTTCTGCTGCCCTTTCGGGGGTTATTTTTTGGGTTTTTTTTTTTTTTTGGTTTTTTTTTTTGGTTGTTGTTGTTGTTTGTTTGTTTTTTGGTGGGGTTTTTTTGGGTTTTTGTTTGTTTGGGGTTGGTTTTTTTTTCTGTTTTGTTTTGGGTTTTTTTTGTTTAACCTTGTGGAATTTCTCATTTTCTATCTATTGGTTGGTGAGAATGAGAATGTCAAACAACTTAATTCCGTTATTCAAAACCACAATAACTTCCTGAGCCCAGAACAATTTCATTAGTGTCACCAGAAAACTCTACAGTGAAAAAAAAAATTAAACAACAACACAAAAATTAAAAGTACATTTTGATGTATTGCGGTAAATGTTGAGAGGTATAGGAATGAGTTTGCAATATTCTGAGAAATGATTATTTACAAGGAAAAAATATCACTAGAATATTTTGCAAAGAATTAACCAAGAGATTGGCTGATACACCTGCTTACTTTGCCAAAGTTTTATCTTTCCAAAGGCCTAAGTGGTGAGGGGTAACATAGATTTTAGTTCCTTATTCTCTGTAAAGACACAGAACTGCTCTTAGGTTGAAAACCTTGTGTCAGATATATGGGTATAGAAGAGCAAGCAATACCTCAGGGGAAAAAGAAAGGCATTCATTTAATGCAATCAAATTGTGGCAATTTTGGGCTTGAGGGAAGTAAAGGGAAGCTATTGATTATAATGGAACAATACATTTTTGACCTGTTACCTACAATAGTTATGATTTAAAAGCAAATTCTATTTGAAAAGCTCTCTACTTTTGCAAGACATAGTGCTGTCTGCAAATTGGACTTCAAAAAATCAAACAAAAAGTTTCCAGGATATATCTCAGACAGTTAAACTCTGTTTCTTAATGTGAATGATGTTTCTTTTTAATGTGGCACTTTTTAAAGGTTGGAGAGGTGAATTGTTCACTTAGGTGAATATGGACATTAATATTGGGACTTCTTTTCAGATCTATTTACCTGGGCATTTTATAGTCACTGTTGGTTTTCTGGGCTATTTTTTTAAACAAATACAGAAGGCTAAATGTAGTGCCACTGGCAGAGTTTGAGAGAGTAACACGTTCTCCAGAACTGGTCCTGAAAAAGGCTGAGTACTTCACAGTCAGGAAGGATAAAGAATTTTTACTAGTATACTGGACTCACTCACCACCTAGCTGCTGAGAGAATTAATTTCAGCTCTTTCAATGCCTTTGGCCATTTTTAGGATATTTTATATAGTATTTTGATTAGGTTTTTTTATTGACTAGTCCTCTGTGTAGCTGGCCGGTGCAAGAAGCTGTTACCAAGATACAGTGCCATTGTAACAGAAGTTCAAAAAAGCGTGTTGACAGGACTGCTAAGTAGGTCTAGAATAGCATAGGTGTATAACCTCCAGGGGTTTTGATCCAGGTGTGATGCAGTGAAATAAAATTGACACTAAGCATTGACTCATTTGCCCAATAGGTCAGTGTATGCAATTCCTAGCATGCACTGTCATCCTCTGAGCTGAAAAGAAATGATGCTGCATCAGTAATGCAAAAACATACTCAAGAATGAAGAATTTTCCACATACAAGATTTTTTCTTGTGAACTCCTTCTGTTTGGATGTCACATATTTTTTATAGAGTGCTTTCTGTATGCCCTATAAAGGATGTGAAACCCGAAGTTCAATTTTAGCAACTTTGCTTGTGCCAGTAGCTTACCTGACTCCCCATGGGCCACTTATGCAAATGCACCATGTGGAGTCAGGCCTGGAGCACAAAATACCCAGAACTCCTTTTATTCACCGTGTAAAGGCAGGTGCACTGGCAGTGAAGTACACGGGGGTACTTAAGGGGTGAACACAGCAGATGTTTTGTCTTACAGAGCTCCTTTATGGTTCCTTGCCCAGGTAAGAACTTGATCAGGGTTTGCTCGTGGTAGCAGGATTCCATTTGATCAATTTACAACCAGATGTATAATGGTTGCTTGAATGAGAAAAAAAAATGTTCTCATCTATGTTTCTGTCTGTTCATTTCATCTGCATTCATCTGGGAAGACAGAAAAGGGTAGGCAATTAAAAAACCCCAACAAAATAAATCTATTTCCCATATATCTTGCTAAAAGATATCTGAAATCTACACTGAAATCTAAAGGTTTCTGAAACTCATTATCTCAATGAGGAATTACAAATGACGCAAAAGCAACTTCATTTTTATTAATATTTAAACAATTTCCTACTAATTTGAAAATTCATGTAAACCCATACTATGAGAAAATATAAAAGGTATCCTACTACCACAGAAGAAGCTTTGTTTCAGATCTAATAAGTTTATAGTGTCAAATTATACATGCCTTGAAAATTTTGAGTTTGAATAACTTGTATTTTCACCTGTAATTTTTTTTCTTTAGAATAGCAGAATTACAATGCATAAATTAACTTAGAAATTTTGGAAAATATCCCTGGCAAATATTGGGCCTTCCACTGATGAATTTTATTGCTCTCATCAGTCCAGGATGTTTAACTGAATAAGAAGACAAACAAGTTCAATTATGTCATCAAAATATGTTACAGTTTAGACTTTAGGGGAACTATTTAGTAGCAAGCATATTTAAGCAACCAGGACGTAGATTATTAATTCAGTAGGATGGTCAATTATCTTAATAAGGACTGGAGGTGACATAGCATTTTGTGATTTTAATCTGCAATAGGTTATTGTGAAATTGCCTGAGGGTGAACATAATCAATTTGGAGCATCTAAGCAACGTTTACTTTGTACTGAACCTGACAAACAACCTGAGGAAATTCACCCATGCAGTCAAACAGAACAAGAACACAGAGAAGAATAAAGATATTATTCTTCAGAGGTGGGTGAAAAAATGACACTTGGTGTAAGATATTTACAGAAGTTTTTGCATGTGTTGTCATATACTATTTTAAAATGCATTCAGTTCCATAACAGAAGAACTTGAATTTACCACCACCTAACTGAAAAAGAAGTGTCTAAAGTGTTATGAAAAGAAAGAAAAATAATACTTCCAAAATATCGAACTCAGTATAAAATATCAGCCTGTGCATTAAGAGCAGATATTACCACATACTATGAAAATATTCAGGCATATTATTTATTAAACTTATGGTGAGTGACTACAAGTCCATATTTTTACAGCTAAATTATGTATTACTCAGCACCACTTAAAGAAGCTGCTGAGAGGTCACTTTTCTGAATTTCTTATGTCTGACAGAAAGAAGTTCACATCATTAAATTGCAAGAAAGTGTTCCTAGCACAAAGCTGCCTCTTTGGTCATTTGGTGTAAGTGGATAATTGACTAAAGTATCTTGGATGCATTTGAAAGCTCAAACTTTTCAAACACAGAGGAAAATATATTTTAATATATTTGACCTAGCTAGGAAGAATTAATATTTTAATTTGACCTTTATGTCTACATTGTTCAAATATATTCTAAGTTGTTCTGAATATTGACTCACGAAAACCTAAGATCTCAGATTGTGTAATTAGCTTGGCTTATAGCTGCCAAATCACACTGGAGTTTCTCATCATTAAAGGTGCCAGTGAAGAAAGGCATGTCACAGATCTCGTAAGAAAAAAGAAGTGAGGGTTATTTTTTTTTTTCAGGTTGTTCTTTGATTTTCATCATGAAAAGCAGATAGATTGGCCTTTCTCCCCCCTTCAGCACAGAATCAATAAATTGAGCAAGGTTGTGAACATTGGCAGAATGACTAATATCAGTGTATCTCCTGTGGTGACCCAAGCTAGTCTCATTCCCAAAAATGCATCTCTGTGGTTATTTTATAGCTGTTAGTGCAGCATGTGTTTAAGAAGTAATATTTCATAAATTCTGCCTGTGCTCACAGAGAGATGGCACATTGTTTATCCCAATAATGAAACAATTAGAACGCTTAGCAGGTATAAGAAGGATACGCTCTACGTATCTTCCAAATCTATTAGCTACTGCTGGAGCCCTGCAGACTTTCCAATCTGCAGCAAAGAATTCATTTACTTTCTCTAAATTCAAATGTTTATTATTTTAATCACAGAATCACAAAATGGTTTGAGTTGGAAGGAATCTTAAAGGTCATCCAATCCCCCTGACATTGGACACCTTACCCCAGACCAGGTTGCTCAATGCCCCATCCAACCTGGTCTTGAGCACTGCCAGGGATGGGGCTGCCACAGCTTCTCTGGGCAACCTGTGCCAGGACTTCACCACCCTCATGGTAAAGAATTTCTTCCTAACATCTAATCTAAAAATATCCTCCTTCAGCCTAAAGCCATCCCTGCTATCTGATCTTGAATATAATTCCATTATACAGCACTTTTTAGAGCAATGAAATAAAATGTGATGCTGTCCATCAGCCAGCTGGAGAAAAGCAGCAAAATGGGTTCTAGGGTTTGAAGAAGTCTACATCTATAAGGAATGGAAACATATTTCAAGAAAATTCTTTCTTTCCTCCTGGCCCTTACTCACCTGTGTATTCAACCTTAGGCACTTCAAGTCTGAATACAAACATTCTTTAGAAACCTGTACCCACATTAACACAACCTTGCTGTTTGTGCACTTATAAGTTGTGTCCTCTCTGTGGAAAGTCTCTAGAACTACTGTCTGTCCATCAAAGAGTACTCATCCACCCTCACAGCACTCATGCAGTTAGAAAAATTTAAGGATTCGGGTGGACTTGTCTACAAAGTCAGTGTCTTCCAAAGAACCCTCTCTAAGTTGTTTCATCCCTCTTTCCTTCCACATTTGCACAAGCAAATGTTTAGAATCAAAACACAGGAAAAAAAACCAACAAACCGCTGTGCACGCAAAATAAATGGGTGTGTCAAAAATCACATATTGGATTATAGAGCTAGATTACAGTAGACAGTCTTTGAGAAGGTCTGTAAGAAGAAATCATTAGAAGATAAATATGTAGATAAGAACCATAAAGCACTAAGGAGGAACAGAAATTAAGGGGAAAGATACCTGAAAAATCTAAGAAGAAAACTTTATAGCTAAGACACCAATCTGTACAACAAAAGGGAGTCTTCCTGTGAGTGCCTAATACATGAGAACAGTTCTTGTACTCTGAGAATGAGTAAACAGAAAGACTGCATTAAGTAAAGCATCCTATAAGGATTTTGAGACAGACAAGTTTACTAAGAATCAAGCTGACCATACTCTTTAAAAAACATCCCAACAGTGCAAAAACAGATGTGAACTGTGGTCTGTAGGAAAAACCTGACTTGCAGACCCTAAGCTGGTCTTGCAGGATATGTAGAGTTTAAAATCTGATGTCTCAGGTGTACCACAACAGCTAAAGCTGATTTAAAAAAAAAAAAAAAAAAAAACAGTGGGAACGTGTCAGGGCAGTCAAAATCAGCAGTCAGAGTCATTGAGCTTCAGACTGAAAGAAGAGAAGGAAATGAAGATCCTGTTCTGAGTAAACAATGAAGAAAAACAAACTATTTCCTTAGAGCAAGAACTTAGAATAAACCTGCAAGTCAGGCTGTATTTAGTCTCAGAATACAGTCAGATAAAGGCTTCTCAGATTCCTTTTCTCTGTTTTAAGAATTGGCAATTTATCTTTCACTGTGTGACCTTCCACTGTCTCCTTCCCCTTTTGTTTCTGAATGGGTTTCCATCTAGTCTCCCACCCAAGAAATCTCTTCATTACTCAGAATAGGCAGGGTTCTGCTTTTATCAAAATACAGTGGACTAGATTCTTATTTTTATGCATTAGTAGCAACTGAGCTAAACACCACACCACAAATATTTAAGCAGTTAATGTTCATGTCATCCAATTGTTCTTTAACAACACAATGAAAACATAGCAATAACAAACCAAGTATGAGGAAAATACCAGGACTAAAGAAAGTTAGTCAATTTAGTCTTTAGCGAATTCACTTTGGCAGTTTGAAGCTAATTGTTTAATTTTTATTGGGTTAAAATTCATGTAATATTGAAGAAAGTTTGCCAATTTTTCTGCCTGAAAACAGTTTACTTGCTACTGCTGCAAGAAATAACTGAAACTATACTAACTACAAGAGACAAAACAATAATTCTTGACTACTTTTTCCCATTTGTTTGACATTTTTTCATTTGGCAGCACACTGTGTATTGACAAAGTAACTGTTTCCAGTACACACTCAGTTTGTTAGTCAATTCATGTGTTGCTGGCATGGATTTTCCACATAGCAACACAGGAGCAAAATATGAAAATGCCCAGAAATATGTAACTTGAAGCTCATAAAAATTGGCAGACTCTTGGAGGCCTAGTGTATAAAATAAGTTTGACTTTGCAGGCAAATAGATTCCGTTTTTGGTTTGTGATTTGGTTGGGGCTTTTTCAGCTTTGCTTTTCCTTACAAATTTCTTTTAGAAGATTAACATCCAGAGCTTTAAGCATTAAATGCAAACCTGTTTGTCTGTTTTCAAAGTAAAAACAGATTTTGACCAAAAAATATTAAATTGTGAAAATTATGAAAACAGGCTCAACAAACTTCTGACAAGAGGCAAGCAAGGGTTGGTTCCAGGAGCCCACTCTCACCACGCCAGATCAGGGGAGAATGTGGCTCAGACAATTCCAAGTTTTCCCAGGCCCATATCTCAAGGACAGTCCCATTTTGTGGGCTGTCCTAGCACTGAGCACTTCAGGATTTCTTGTCACAAGGCATGAAAAGCTGGGGCTAAAACCCCATGGGAGTCCCAGCTGCAGTGAGGGCTCTCTAGGGAAGGCAAGGTAACAACTTTCAGGTTTCTGCGCTTCCTGATGAGGAGCTGCCTCCCATGGTTCAGGGATACTGGATAACTCTTATATTTCTCTAAGGTTTTCATTTCTCAGCTCCCTATTGACTAGAGAATTAACGGGAAACAGGAACGCAGAAAGCCTGAGAAACCTCAAAGCTCTCTAAATTTCATTTCAAAATTTCCAAGATAGACTATGTATTGATTGTTAATGTATTTGTCTACATGTTCCTTCTGCTGGATATTCCTTTTGTGTAAAAGTTCAGCTTTAGAACACAAAAGGAATTTTCCAAAGAATAGATAGTGTGACCTTTTCCTGTACCCCATAAGAAGCATTTATCTCCTCATAGGATAAAATATATGTTGAGCAACTCATGCTAGAGAACAGATGGTAAACAGCCCAAAAAGCAGAAAACAGAGTGCTACCAAAATACATGCCTTTTCCTCTTTTTGCTTCTGTCAGACTGCAAATATTCGGACCATGGAGAGTCTTTCACAAGAGGTTAGCATTTCTGAGATGTCCTTCTGACAGCTGTGAAACTGCTCATGACACATCCACACCTACAGAATAGAATCATGGAAAAGTGAGTCTGTAAAGTACCTCGAGAAACTTCATTTGGCACCTTGCCTCACACAAGGTCAATTTTATCTTTGTCACTCCTGGCTGATGTTTATCGAACCTATTAATAAAGGTGTCCCATCAGTGCAGTTTTCCCCAGCAATTTATTCTGTTTGTTTCTATAGCTTCATCATCAAAATCTCCATAGTATCTGATCCATGCTCCTTTGTGCTGGAGTCTAATCTAATTACTTTCTTATTTTATTCATCATAGGCCTGGAGAGCAAATTTTTCCCTTCCTTTTTGCAAAAGAAGCTTTTCCAATACTACAAGGTTTGCAAATATGTGTGTTAAAGACTGAAGACAAATTTATTTTCTTTTTTTTTTTTTTTTTCAGTTATCAGCCAGAGTTGACAAAAAAACTAGGTCTGGACATACAATTAAACACAATTAAAACATAGCAAAACAGTATCTGTAAGAAAAGTACAGGGAAAAAATGTTGACATATGCTAAAAGTTCATCAAGTGAGAGTTTATCATCTTTGCATGATAGTAAGCAAAATGGAGGGAGTGAGAGGAGAGAAGTTGTCTTTTGGAGGTTTTGTTCGAGGTTTTTTGGTTTGTTTTTTTTATTATGCTAATCCTTTGATTGAAAGACAGCAAAACAGCAATTTAGTGAAAACTAATTTTCTGTTGGAAATTGCTTTCAACAGAATATTTTTGACCAAAGATTCAAAAGATAATGTCCTTGTCAATCTTCACCAGCCCCTGAAAATTTTTTACATTTTCCTCCAGCAGCACAATAAACTTTAATTTTAGATTCACCATGTATTTTATGTGCCTGCACAAAACACTTGTTAAAACTTTAGCAATTAGAACCATTCTTTGAAAGAATCTTGGAAGTTTCAGGCTGTGCCTCTGTTTATGGCTATCTACTTAAGTTTTTCATGCAGGGGAAGCAATGGCACATCTGTTGCATGGTCTGCATTGATTTATATCTCAGTCAGGGAAATGGTGAAAACACTTGTGTCTGGACATGTAAAATTTGAACTTACTTCAGAAATTCCAGCTGGGGCAA
The DNA here is from genome assembly GCA_013399225.1 of Rhipidura dahli. NCBI lineage: Eukaryota > Metazoa > Chordata > Aves > Passeriformes > Rhipiduridae > Rhipidura > Rhipidura dahli. The sequence goes on along the minus strand of VXAC01002373.1, from coordinate 185,397 downwards.
CCAAACTGAACACCCAGGAAGAAAAGTCTCAGGTAAATATTTTGTCCTTGTTGCCATATATCCAGCTCCCTTGTCGTGGCTTTCTAAATTTGATCTGTTTGAGAAAGCTGCCATAAATCTCTTAAAACCCCCCATCTATCATAAATCTCAAAATGTATAACAATTAAACACATAGCTTAGTTTTGCTAAATTTTACAAGTAGAGCTTGTTCTAAGCTTATTCTTAAAAATCGTAATAAGATTTAAAATATCAGTGAAGTTAAAATATTCAATTTGTGTGCTTAATAAATAAAAATTATGACACTTTAACAACCATATATATTTTAAGTACTTGTCTTTATATATCTAAACAAAATATCAGACTGCCCTGACTCTCATGCAAAATAATTTTATCCAGAGAGCATTCAGAATATCTGAGCTAGCATGGCATGAATTTAATCTTTAGTCATTATTTTCCCTGCTCTGATGAGGTAGCAAATCTTACCTCTTACTGCTTGCTGAGCTCTAAAAATTCTTTGTAACTTCAAAATATATTATCACAACAAACACAGCAAAATATGCCCAAAATTAGTGTTTAGAAGACATCACCCATACCTTATGTACAATCTTTTTATAAACAGGGTAAATCTCAAACAAGAGGAACTCAAGGACTGCTTTATTGCAAATTAACTTTTATTAGCTATAAAGGCCTGAAAACACTGACAGAATTCTGACCAGACATTGTACTATTTGTTACAGAAAGCAGAGAACCCAGCTTGTCTTTACATAAATAAAAAACTCAGTAAACCAGAATCCACATATTTTAGCACTAAAATAATCAAACTAAACATCTGAGGGGCAGCTGGAAGAGGGGCTATGTCATGAGTGACTTCACTGACCAGAGAGATTTGGAGAAAGAATTGCAGGACACACTGAGACAGACATTGCCTTTATCTTCAGTATTTCAACATTTTAAGCCTCAAACATTCTCCTGAATCATCATATGGAAGATCTGTATTTTTAATGACTTCCACTATTGATAGGTCACTCTTATAAGCACTGAATAAGCCTCTTTTCAAGTCTGTGTTCTTCTTAGCACTCTTTATAGATATTATAGAAAAGTTTCAAATGTCATATTTGATTTGTGTTTTATTTGAAATGGAAATAAGCAGCGCACATAGGTTTAATAATTTATCTAGTGTATGGTTTGAAACACCAGGGCACATGGCTTGGATGTCAAAATACACTGTTTGGAACTGAATTGTTTAGTAAGTCTTAGAGGCAGCTATTCTAATAGTCATTCTAAAGCAGATTGTTTTTTTCTCCTAGCCTTTGCTTCTGTGGGACAAGTCCAAATTTGCTCTTGTGGCTGGACCCTTTCTGGTGCAAACTTTGCACAAATCTAAAATAAAGAAAGGGAAAAAGGGATTTTTTCCCTCCCAGTCACACATTAATCCCTAATGAATGACTACAGTGTTGTTTTGGTGTTGAGTATTGCCCTAAACAGTTGGACACAAACACCAGGCATCCAGCTTACCTTCCTGAAGCACGCACGTGGTTTGCTGGACAGAAAACCCCAGCTGAATTTGCTCCAATCCAGTTCCACTGCCAAACTGCAGAATCTGTAGAAATCAGTAGGATTATGCTAATTGCGCCCAGGAATTAGAGGAGAACACGAGTAGCTGGGAGAAAATTGCCAGGGAGGGGAACAATTTAACACAGAATAGAAAGTGTATGGAAAGCCAATGGGGAAAGGAGCAAAACCAAAACGGCGCGAAAGCAGCGGGATGTGCTGCCTTCACAGGCACTGGGGTCGGGAGCTTGGGCTGGGGGCATTTCTCCAGTGTTAGACTGTGATGGAAACACTGCAGACGGCACAAAGGTGGCTTTGTTGCCTCTGGGAGGAACATCAGCAGCAGAGCTTGTTGGAAGCTTCACCTCGGATCAGCAGCAGGGTTGGTGTGAAGGAGCCCTTTGCCCTGCTGTCCATCCCGAGGACAACGGGTGGGTGCTTAAACACTGCGAGCAGCAGAAACAGGTCCTGATGCCACGGGAGTTTAAGAGACACTGGGCAGAGTGTTCTATAAATCATGGTGCAAAGGTTATAAAAAAGTAATTCAGATTATTTTCAGATCATTCTTTCCCCAATCTCAAACCCAGTCGTTAAGTAATGAAGTAAAGCACCTTTTTAAAAACAGATTTTGCCACTTGTTTTGCTTTTTTATTTATTTATATTTTTGCTTTACACAATCACTTACTTAGTGGATAAAAGGAATGCAATATATAAGTCTGGAGTCTAGTAAAGTGCTTGATATGACAACTTGCAGAATTGTACTGAAAATTATTTCCCAATGACTTGCAGAGAGCATTGTCACAAGGGCTCAGAGCTGGCTGTAAAATAAGGGCTCAAAGTATTAGATTTGGAGTGTAGGGGAGAATATTTAATAGCGTTCTGTAGAGAGTCATTCGGTTTAACGTCTTTATTAATAATGCGCATGTGGGAGTAAAAATACATTAATGAAATATGCAGGTGAGAATAAATTAGAACTTGAGGTGAGCACCAGAGAGCACAAAGGCATAATACAAATGGGACCGAGTGAGATTAAGGAATCAGGCAGAAAATTACAAAATGAGCTTCAAATAGGAAAAATACAAACTAATATGTTTAAGGAAAATAACGTAAAATAGAGATATTCACAAGGTCTGAAAAGCTGGGATGGAGTGTAACATGGAAATGTCTCAAAGTAGTAGTTGAAAACTGAGTGAAAAATTTCAGTGTATCATGGTCAGATTTTTTTAGTTCTGTTCAAGGTTTCCTTCTTCAGATAAACAAAGATACATTAGCATCTCTGACTTCAGTACTCAAGAACACTGGGCCTCTTTAAAACAAAAAAAAATGAATGATCAGTTTTCAATTCCCACAACTGAAAAGATAGAGACAAATGAGTTTATGATTTCATTCCATTTCTGCAGTGACATAACTATAACAACCACAAAGTACTACACAACAGGATAATCCAAGGACCCTGACCTGAGAAACAGAAGGAAGATCCACCACAAGCAAACCATGGTTTGATTCATTTGTTTAACCAGATTGTTTTCTTGTCCGGTTGTTTGGATGAAGAAGTGATTGATTTTAGATTGGATGCTGATTATATCACAGTGGTTACACCACTGTGACTGTAGAGTGAGATTTTAGGCTATACTGAATACTATGGAATGTATTTTATTCAGATCTCAGCTACATCTTTCCCCTGACATAACACAGACCTGAGGGTCTAAACATATGTTTTCCAAGACCAGAAGGCAAAACTCTTTTGGGGAAATTACTGGGAGTTTTGGAATGTATCAATAAATCAACCATGCACAGGACAATAGAAAAGCTACCTTGAAAAATTCTTAGAAAACAAAGTAATGTCTTGAAGAACTAGCAAGTATTTGGGTCTGTGAGGTTTTTTTTAATAATAATTGTTTTAGTCAGTCTAATGTTTTTAATTTTTTAAAAATTCCCTACATTAAAAAATGTTATGAATTCTTATTCTCCCTCCCAAATTAATAATTCTGAGTCCGAACCAGATATTTTTGCAGGCATAATCATTAGCACTTGTTAAAGGCCGTCACATGCTCTCGGCTGTGTCTTGTTAAGATTATTAAATGAATCTTTCACTTACCTCCTGGTTATTTTCCAATTTGTTTGAAGATGGCTGCAATTAAATCTCTTTCAGAAAAGACAAATTCCCCTAACAAGGGGCAGTTTGCAGCTCAGAGCTCCAGGTATGCTCTCTATGATCCCAAAGCAGATTGTGAGCTCTAACAAGAAAAACTTTCTATTCTGCTTCATTCTGCAGTGCTCAACAGTTTTCCTCACTTCTGCTTCCATGAACGCCTCTGTTTCATTTTAAATTCCCACAGATCTTTCTGGTCCTGTCTGACTGTTGTTTACATCTAAACATATTTATTTTGGTCGCTTACTGTACACAAGGCTATAAAATGAGGGGGACAAGAGGCCTTTAGGTAGGGTGTAGCCATTCTTTCATCCTCTGCACTCAGACAAAGGGCAAAGTGAGATCTTCTTGAAAGCCAACTAGTTCAGATTTAATGGCACACTGTTTAGCAATCTGACAGAAAAAAAAACCAAAAAAAAATGGGGTGGTATGTTGGTTGAGAAAATATTGAACTGATGGGGGTGCAAAACAGAACAGTGGCAAGGAAAAACAGACAAGATAAGAAAACTACGGTGTGGGTTAGGGTTTTTTTGGCAGAGCAAGGTGAGGGGGGAGCAGAGGAGGTGTTGGTGCTCTGTATTTTGCTTTTAAGCTTACAAGTGCATTACATTATCTCTGTTAACAGGTTTGCTTCTGTTTGACACAAAAAAAATATTCAGTCATAAGATTATATTGTGCTTTTGGGTAATGTTGGAAATGTTGATATCTCCTGAGATAATAGCACTTTGTGAAGCAAATATCCTTGGTTTTTTTGACTTTCAGTGCATAACATGAAGGAGTTTAGATGCAGATGATATACTGGGTCTCTTTGGAAGCTTGAAAACAGATTGTTACTTTGCATAATCAAGTTACTGATACCCAGTGATGAGTAACTCTATGTGAACCACAGACAAGCACTTCTAAAATAAAACTGCGAGCATGCTGACTTGTTTATTGGCACAAATTACTCTGGGTTCCTCCTAAACACCATTTCTTCATCTCCCAAATGTGGCAAATAAATAATTTAATCAGTAACAGCTGTCTTGATACCTGCACAGAAAGGTAGGCTGGTAGTCAAGGCTGTGAGGACAAATCCATCTCACACTGGTGCTGTTGATTTGAAACTGTAAAGCCCTATTTAAGTGCTAACTGATTATTGTGTCTGGAGATGCCTAAGATATGTGCTACATTTTCTGAGTACCAGTATTTGTCTTGTTGCTCAGATATCGTCTGCCTTTATTAATAAAATTCTGAGAGAGCACACACACTGTAAGTAGTATTTAAAATTTGCATAGACCCATCCATTCTGGAAATAGCATTGAACTTTGTTCATTAGCCCTCCCAAGATTATCAGCTCTATTACCATAGTGAATATTCTGAGTGTTATGAAGTAATTGTATGCTGCTATACATTTCTTAAAACAGAAAATTTAAAAATCCTCAAGAATGAGGTACCAGTATTCACAAAGAACAAACCCTTAAAAAAAAAATTCCCTCAAAATGTACCTTAAATTGTCAAGTGGAAAAGTTGAACTAGTTTTTCTATATCATGGACATTAGACATAATTAAGGCACATAGAGGAAAAAGAAATAAATCTCTTCTCTGGTTTGCAAGTTTCATCTGTGATTATGACAGTTATCTAAATATAAAATGTATGACTAGGCCCAGAATTAAGTAATATGACATTAAAAGAGAGAGGGGACCAAAATATTAAGATTCTTGACCTAATATCTATTAGTTTTTATCTCATTTCATCCTTGCTGCTTTTTTTTTAAATTTTGTTTTATTTATGTCATACCTTTTTCTGCTACATAGATGCACTGTTGCAAAGATATTAAAAATATCTATTCTCCCAGATTCATCTTAAACATTTTCCACGCTATTTGGGGAGGATTGTGCTAACTTGTGTTCCTGTTGCTAGATTATCTAAATCTCTCTCAAATAACAGTGGCATTATTTTTACTCACAGAATTAAACTTGACTCACAAAATGTTTGCAAACACAAATAACTTTTTTTCCCTTTGATGGCTGTACCTTTCTGGCACACCAATCAAAATTAACAATTCCTTCTTGATTGATGTAACACACACTTAGTTCTGTGAAATCAGGATCATTATTTTCCAATTAGTATTTTAGAAACTGATACTACTTTTCCAGTATCATCCCTATGGTAACATATTTCAGATTCTTCAAGTCACAAATAAGAGATATTGTTTAAAACAGTCGCTGATTGATCAAAATTGCCCAAATGCTTCTCCAGCTGCTTTCTGGTTTTTGTTGAATTTTAAAAATGTAATGCTGTTTTTTAGATAGGTCTTGCTACAGACATTTTATATCTTTTATAACGTGAACTGCCACCTAGACGTTTGGAGTTCCTTATGTTGTTCATTTCTTTTGAGAGGGGCACTGCTACCGTACAAGATGATGATGAGACAGTCTAACGATAAAACATGTTTGGAAGGAACTTGGCATATATTATTAAATGAATGGGAAATGATCATTTAAAGCAGCAGATGATTAGAAAGGAAGGCATATTTTACTTGCAAATAGGGCACAAGTTGGCAAGTAAACTTGAACAGGTTTTAATACTATTGAAATGTCATAGTAGTACTTTGTGAACATTTGCAGGAGGAGCCTTTGCACCAAAACACTCCTGCTAAAAGGAGTCCTGGGAGAATATTTCTGTAAGGAAGAAATAGCTCTAATGAGGGAGATACTATGAACTTGTCAGAAGTACTGTTAAATTAGTGGACATATGCTGTCTTGTTGCTACATATCTTGTGGTAAATAAATTTAAATTTATTTAAATGCCAGAGAACTGTGTAATGAAGTCTTGGAGGAAATTCATATTAAAATCAAAGTCCAAGGTCCTTTGTTAAATATTTCATTATGTACGCCCCACATTTTCAGAAATAAAGCATCCATTGAAGTATACAGTAGCAAACTTTTCCCCTCATTTTATTGCTTCTGACTACTTCTCAGATAAATTGAAAATAAGAATTCCACAATTTTGAGATCAAGATTAGTTAATGGCTTAGCTTTGTCCCCTGGAGCAAAAGACCTCTGTGTCTGAGGACAAGAAGGCAACTTGGAGTTGGGAAAACTGTCTGACAAGGTTAATACTGCTGCAGTTCTATCCCCGTAAGACTTGGAAAAAATTTCCTGTTTTTAAAGTGAGGAGAAATAGATTCAAGACAGAGGTGGAAGAAAAAATCCCAAATTGTTACCAATCCTCTTCAACATATCCCTTAAGGTAAAAAGAAGGCGTGAGGAAAAGGACAATATAGGGAAAAAATGAAGAGTGATGAGAAAGGATGAAAAGAGGGATCTAAAAAATGCAGTCAAATGTCTAAGAGATCCTTGACATAAGCAAGGAGGGAGATCGAAATCCATGCTATTTGTTGCCTGATGACTTAAAATTAATGCAATAAATAGAAGAAAATGTGTAGCATCAGTAAGCATGAAAATTAACATATTTCATAGCCCATGGCACACAGATTATAACATTTTTTAAAGGTTGGCTGATACATACATTGATTGAGACTGTAAAAAATAGTTTGTTAATATTAAAATAAAAATGTTAATATCATTTGGGATTGTAAAGGAAAAATTAATTCTAAATGACATACTTAAACTGATATGATCCTACTTTTCCAAATTCCTCAGGCAGCACAGTACTGAAGATCAGGCAGTGAATTCCCCCCTTACTCCAATGAGATTACGGACCTAGGCCTGAAGTTAACAGTAACATTTTTTGCTTCTCTGACATCCTCAAAATGAAAATTACAGGACCATTTAATTAAAGGACAAGGAAAATCACTGTAAGACTGACATTTCCACATGCATGGGAACAGTACCAAATAATAATATTAATAGTAATAGTAATAGTAATAATAATAAAATGATTATTCATTTTATTATTATTCTAATAATCTATAATATTACTGTATAATAGTTGTAAGTATTATTCATTGACATAAGGATTTTCTTTCCCTCAGTTCTGTGCTAGCACATTTAGGACACACCTGTTTGTGGTCAAACAACTTGCCATCTAAAGTTTAGACGGCAACTTTAGATGCAACTTATTTCAATTAGGTACAGAGCATAACAAAAATCTAAAATACAACCTGCCTTTGACTATGCTAGAACTCTGTTAATCATAGCACTTTTCATTTTTGCTGCGATATTTTTAATGGTATCTTTTCATCAAATTAATTTGTTGTAATATTTACTTTGTGATGAATATCAAGACACATAATGGGTTGTGTAACATGGTTTTTCCAGGGTAAATCACCCTCTGGAAGATACCAAAGAGAACACTCTAAATGAGAGGGAGGGCTAAACCCTTCTTCCTGAACTGTGTTATTATCCCTATTTATAAAATATGGTATTTATAAAAATGTATGATCATGCAAATGCTATTTTATTGTCCCAGCCTACTTCTCATAAAACCTCTCCTTTTCCAGCGCTTTACACACTTTAACTGTCACATAAAAGCATTCATGCTATAGGTATTTTTATTTATATATTTACATATTATTGATATTCTCCTGTCAAAGGCAATGGTTTTGTGATGTAGAAACAGTACCATTTTCAATCTGCTGCCTTACTTTTCCATCAGTAATATATCCAAGTTCCTGCTGCATACAAATTTAACAAAGGTAATAATCTGAAATGGAAATGTTACATATGGAAAAAAAAGTTGCTTTTTCTTTTAAAGCTGAGAGTTGTTTGTTTTGTTTTGTTATTTGAGAACAAGGAAAGATTTGACCAGTGTTTAGAAGTTTGGCAATAATTTCATTGAAAGAATCTAGTGCCCTCACTCTTTTGACCAGACAAGCATTTCCTACTTGCAAACGTCATCCAGGTCCTAAATCAGTGAAAATGTTTGTTTCTTATACTTTATGCTCAAATTCAGGAGTATAACCTGGGCTGATGCTAATGTACATGTGTTATTCCCAAAGTTTTTGTTTTCCCTCCTGCAGTTGTTTGCCATGTACCATGGTGCAAGGCTTTCTGAGTGCTGGAAAAAAATTGATACTCAGAAGAAATTAATTGGACAAGAAAAATACAGAACCAGATTTTGATGTTGCTATTAAGACAGTGAACCTGGATGATATTTACTACATAGATTTTCATCCTATAGTAACAATATTTTTACTGCATATTTTACAATTTTTTATTGTTCCATAGAGGGGTTCAAGAAACAGTGCAAATATTACCTGTAGTTCTTGAATTTCAAATAGTGAACCTCAGATGACACTGAATTATTGATCAGAGCCCATTCTCAACACAAAGGCCAGTTGGAGAATACTCACACTTTTCAAACAAACCCCGTCTTGATATAGAACACTGTGTTAGGTAGTCTCATATCTTCAATATTCTCCTAAGAATTCTTTTTGGAGGTTCATGGTTATTTCTTAATCAACATTATTTTGCCCATGGTTTCTAAAAAATTGGCACAGCTTTTCAGAAGGCAGACTGTTCACCTAGTTTCTAAGCTTGGGACCAATATTTATTTTTGCTATCTCAATTTGATTTGATGGTATGAGGAAGCTGTCACCATCTGCTTCTATCTTATGTGATTTGCCTAGCCATGTGAAAAATAATGAATGTGATCAGAATGTGCAGGTTGGTGAAAAAATATCACCTGGATATGCTACTTTGATTTTAATGAAAAAGGAACAAATAGTATAATGGACATTGCTGAATCCCCATACACATTGTCCTCATTTAAAAATTATACTAATGAAAACAATTTTCAAAGAAAGATACTTGTGACAAAAACAGTTTCAGAACCTAGAGCAGAAATTTGATATTGTTATAAATTTGTAAGTTATAAAGTTATAAGTTATAGAACTGCATTGTATTTTAATGAAAGAAACAAGAGGCTTAGATATCACCTGTAAAAGCATTAGCAAAGATATTAATATTTTAATTAAAGTATCAGCCAGAAATCTACATTAAATATCTATAAGAAAGAAAAAACTCAATATGAATATATGCATTGGTGTAACATCAGAAATATATGTATATGCAGAAAGAGAAGATTTTCCTATGAATAGCTAGTTCATACCCAGGGTTGCTCAAATGGCTGGAAGCCCTGACTTTTACTCTCTCTAGGGTGTTCCATTTGCAAATGGAAAGTAAAAGCAGATTGTAAATTTTTCTGCTAACACCAGCACCTGAAACATTAACTAAGACCAGGATGCAGCAATAGCCTCTATCCTCTTCATATTTCCTCCTGTCAGCTTCCTTTTTGCCCAGTAAGTTAGTCACAGAGGAAAGAAGGTAAGAAAAATCACTTTTACACTGTGATGAGTCTGTCCAAGTCATTTAAATTGGCTTGGAACAGCACTGCTCCAGGACAGGGGGAGAAAGCAGCTGTAACATATTCAGGAAAGAATCAGTAGTTCACTTGCCACCACCTTTTCTTATCTCCCTGCTCAAAGACTTGCCATTTCCTTAGACATACAAGAAAATAGACTGGATAAAAGGCTTCTGGTTTAATTTGTGCAAGATTTATTACTTTAGATGCTCTGAGATCTATTCAGGAAAACTTGTGATTTCTTTTGGAATCTTTTTTACCGGTTGGAAGACAACTAGCAGTACCTAGTCCAACTTCTTCCATAGCTGCTATTTCTTTCCTAATTAAAAAAAAAAAAAAATACTTAGAGAAAAGAAAATGTCTCTGCTTACTGTACAAATAATCAGAAGCTTAATTCTCATGTCAAACTTAGTCGTGTGTTCTTTTGAGTGCCTCTCAAGTTCTGATTCTTAAGGCTGCGAGGAGTGTAAATGTACATCCTACAGTGTTGGCTAAATCTTTACTGCAGGTAAAAGGAGAGAAAATCTCCTTGATCCTGTGGAGTTTGTTGAGAAGAGGGAAGGGGAAACCAAAACCTGCATATTTTAGTTCTTTTCTTTAGCTAAATTATGTTCATGAATATAGAGCCTCACATGTAAATCTTCCAGTATCCTCTTGTCCAAACTACCCCTTCAAGCTCCATTATCTGCATCCATATTCTTGCTTTGTCAAAGCCCGTATTAAGATCTATTTTGTTTTTAAAAATTATAGATATATTATTTTAAGCAGAAAGCCTTGGAATCATAATGATATTCACCAGTCTAATGTTTTCACTTATCCTCCATAAATTTTTCTTCCTTGAATGTTTTCCTGGCAGAGCTCTACTTCTAATTTGTTGCCATCTTTTCTTTGCTAACATTAATACTCTGTTTACAACAATTACCATAATTCATTCTAGCTAAAGGCTGAGGCCTGAAAAAAATATTGTCTGTCTCCAATTTTTTAAAAGTTATTTTCCACAAATCACAGTGAATAATGTAACTTCAATTCCAATGTGGAAGTATTATTTCAAAGCGAATGACAATAATGATCTTTAAATTACACGACCCAATTCTCCTCTGACTTTTATGTTTTCCTGTAAATCAGGGGTACCTTTTTGAAGGCTATAAAGTTTCACTGACCTTTCATTATAAAGGTAACTGCAGAATCAGATTGTGTTTTTAATACCTTCAGACAGAAATAACACATGGATCCCCATGCTTAGATGCTCTATTTAGTTCACCTTGATGAAAAGAGGAGGCAAGACCAGGGACTGCAGATAGGTCTTGTGGCATTTCAGAGGGCTGAAAAAAATACCCCCTTGCTCAACCCCTTGGGCAGCAGACAACTGGTATCCCCTCAGCACACAAAAGCAGTGTTCCACACTGTCCCTTACCCTGGGAAAGTGAGAACCTTCAGCAGAAGGCTGGCACCTTTCAGTCCTGATGGGAAACTCTCTAAGTGCCTTCTTCTCTTCTTCATGGAGGCTTTCAGGTTAGAAGGTTATACTGTGTCACAGATTTTGTGTAGAATTGCTGTTGTATTACAACTATAATAATAATTGCAATTAAAATCTCCCACAATCTTTTCCCCCAACACAATAAACAAACAATGTTTGTAAAGTCAAGTATTGAAGCTGGAAACCTTCCCTGCAGCCTTCAACATGTTTATGCCTTCAGTTTTCAGCCTCTGCCATTTTTTTTTTTTTTTTTTTTTTTTTTTTTTTTTTTTTTTTTTTTTNTTTTTTCTTTTTTGCCTCTTTACTATCTCTCTGCCTGGTTGCCTTTCCTCGTGTAAATTTTTTAACTTCTTAGGTGCTAATCTTGACATACCAGGAGTACGAAGAATTGGCTGTTCAGTGTAGGTAGAATCTTCTGAGATTTTAATAATTAATATCTCCACAGATTAAATGTGAAGTGTTTTCTTTTAAAGGCTGTGGCCAGTATTGAAACTTAGGGTATGATTTTGTGCATGGAAAGGAGATAAACAAAAGAGTGTACAGAAAGTAAAGGCATGGTAACTTCCCATTCCAGAGTGCAGGCTTTCGGTAAAACTACTGTTGTTCACAAGACTTCATGCATGAACACATTAATATTATGTGATGAAACCAGAATTTCACTGCCTGCAGAGCCAGGGGAAATTGCAGTCTCTATGTCAGAGGAAATTTCATTCATTTCTTCCCTCAAAAAAGGAAGACTCTAATGAGAACATAATGATGTTGATGTTCTTCTTAAATCTGAGCTTCTTTCACACAAGTTACCAAAACCAGCCAAGGGGAACTGAGCATTGTATTTCCTTATCAACTGCTTTGGTTTTATTTGGTTTGGATTTTTATTAGTGCTACATCCTTAAACACCAAAAACTTCCCTTGTTATCAACTTGTATTTTACCATGGCTGGACATTGCCCAGATAAGAGGGAGCGTGACCAAAATCTCCCAGCGTGATCTTTTCCTAACATCAATATATTGACATCAGTAAAGTCTGAAGGATTGTGACAGTTGTGCTGTCTGTGCCTGAGAAACTACAAGGCAGAAGACAAGCTGCAATAAGCATTTGGGTCAGGACTTGCATGGTGAACTTTCAAAAGAAACAGCAGGCAGTCTAAGTTAGCCTCAAAAGAGGTAGGGAACAAAAAGAGGGTAGCTGTCTCAGCCTTTTGGCCCAGGGACAAAAAACCTCCAGTGAAGTGTTAGGAAATTCCTGTGGGGATATATCTTAACTTAAAAGAAGGGCATTTCAATGCAATGGTTTTAAAAAGAATTTAAAAGGAATTTATAACCACAAACTTGAAGCGAGGCTTCTTTCTGAGATGGCATGTCAACAGATATTTACAGTATGTTGTGGTCAAACTCATAGATGCTAGTAAAAATTCAGATTGGTAGTATGAAGATATCATTTTAACTATAGACTTAGCTTTTTTTTTTTCCCCTAAAGCATTTTGTAATGTTAAAATTGTATTTAATACGAGAGGACATTTTCTGTGAAATTGAAGGCAATGGTAAGTTAAAAGAACCTCAGCTTGAGTTGGCAGAAAGCAATTTAGTTATTTTTTTAATTCTGATGTATTTCCAAGGTCACAAACAAGACTGATTTATACAGGAAATATGAGTTAGAAAGGCTGTTTAAACGAGCTGTAAATACTTTGCTTAGATGTGCCTAGATGGATTTATTTCTTCCATCAGCTGCACTGAAAAATTATGATTTACCAGTAATCTTATTTCACAATTCAGTGATAGTGATAACTTTTTTTGAAAAGAAATTATTCCCTCCATATTCTGCAAAATAAACTGATGTTCAAAGTAGATAACTCAGACTTTAAAAGGATGCCCTGGAACTCTGCTTATCCAGGGGACACATCTGCTAAGGAGTACTCAGCATAACAGGAACATGAACTGAGAGCTTCAAAGAAGTATTTTACACAGGTGGCTGTTAATGAGAATGTTCCCAAAGTATTGGATGAATGGGGAAACACACAGATTAAATGAAAAATAAATTACCACACCCAATATGCTGCTTTACCAAAAATACTCTTCCAAACATCTTTTCTCAAAATTACCTCTTCCTTTTTGAGAAAAATGTCACTACTGAACCCAGCCAGAGATTACCTATAATGTGGCCCATCAGCTTTTACTAATTTTCCAGGGATTCTGTCAAAATATTCTAACTAATGTGTTTGAGGCAGAAAATAATAAGCATTTGTCTCAAAAACCTTGTTATGAAAAGATACCCAGAGTGTAATCACCTCTTTCACCTCCTTTGGAATTTGGTTAAGGATGGGACTCAGGTCCCACTCTGTGCTGCTGAAATCAGTGGTGACTCAATTGAAGAGTTGGTCTTGCCAGGCAAAGGCAACAAAGCACACACTCACAACATCACACAGCTTAAGTTGTTGTCCCTGCCTCAAGCACAATATTCTCATTTTTCAGAGCCTCTCCAAGTCTGGGGCAGGAGATGAGTTGGTGCAAAGGAAAGGAGATTGTCTGGTGTCCTGCTAGAAGGCACACCCTCAGAAAAAACAGGAATTTCTTCAAACAACCACCTCCTCCCCTCTCCAGGCTTTCCAAAATGCCCTAAAGGTAGTAAGAAATACTTTAAGAGAAAATACTGAGAAGGTGACAAGAAAGAGAAAGGCACAACTATTTATTTGTTTAAAAGATGCTCACTCTTTCGGACCTCAGAAATAAGGAAAGCAGTGATGAATTACAGGCACATTCAGGGAGGAAAGGAAAGAAGTCAGACAAATGAACATGGTGGGAACTGTGATCTCTCCTTAGCAAGCAGCCTTCAAATGAATAATTCAAAAATAAATGTTCTGAGATGGAGTAAGGTTAGATAAAAACTTCATTTTTATAAGTTTGCTGAAAAAGAAACTTATCTCTTATGTCAAACAAAAAGAAGTACTCTAAAGCAGTACATGACATGATTCACAGGTTCATTTTCAGGTTAGCGTTTGGACTTGGGCTTTTTACCTTTAAAGCAAAAACCTTGCTTTAGCCTTTTTTTTTAACAAAATTGCTCCGTATTAGCTTTGACCCCAGCAATTCAATATCTGCTTTTCATAACTGCAGCAGTATCTGGAACTTTGCTTAAAATTACAATACCAGCATCAGAGGAAACACAGTAGGAAAGAATCTATAGCTTCTCTGAAATGCAAACAAGGTAAATGGTAGAAAGCAAACATAAAAGTCTACAGGCTGATAAAGTTTATTGGTTTTTCATTACTTACACTCATTATTGATACAAGAACCTGTCACTGTAAATTTATTCTAAGACACCTATTAACCAGTAGACAAGAAAAAGATTTAAATTCTTACTCCTACTTTGTGGGTAGAAAGAAAGCATTATTCTAAACAAGCCACTAAAAAGAGCTGATCAGTGACTAATTGCTGCCCATAATCACTATTCTGCCTCATTATTTCTTACATTTTGTGACACTTGGACATTTAAGACTCTCCATGAGTTCAAGGTTAAAAACTGATTATAAAATTAAAAATAAAAAAAAAAAAAAAAAAAGGGTTTGTCATTGGCTCTCAAAGGGCTGAATTTTCCAAAGCTGTTCCTCCTCCTTTGTCTGTTCAGGAACACAAATCAAGCACAATGAAGCCTGTGAAGTGCAAGGAATTTTAAAGTGCCCAGATTGTAATGAAAACTCACTCTTCATGTTGTTTGTAGCAGTTTTCCTCTCCAGCTAAGAGCATCACATCCACTGACTAACATAGCTTTCAGCTAAATTCAAGGCACCAGCCAAGAGAACACAAAGGACTGAAAAACCTCTACAAGATGAACAACAAATCACTTATTAGTCTTTTGCATCAAGTCGTGTTATTCTAAAAATTTTACTGTAAAAAGAAAGCTTCCAGATGAAATGACTGTGACATATTCCTGCATTAGAGAGTAGATCTTAGAAGGAAACACATTTTGGGGAAATGGGGAAAAAGACACGAGCAATGACAATAAAGAACTAGGATTAATTTTATACTTTTTTTCCTTTCCCATAGCTCTTCTCTGAATGACATTTCTATTTCTTCAGTACCCATGTTCCCACACTTATGTTTTCTTTTACTGTCACTGTTCTTTTTTCCTCACGTACCTTACTCTCCATACAGTAGATGCTGTTTTCCTCCCTGGAAACCACTGACACATAACAGAGAAATTCCTGCAATGCATTTGAACCCTTGGGGTGGACAACACTTGATAGCCAGTGGGTAGCACTGGTCTCAGAGTTGACTGTGCCCCAACAGGAAATGAGAGAAGACATCCAACAATTTCCTAGCACAAGAAGAAAAATTGAGGTCGTTACTCTACTGCAGAATTGTGATCTTTTAGCAAAAAAAAATCCCACACAAGATTATAATTCATCTACTATAAACATGAAGGCAATTTCCTCTCTATAAAATTGCTTTTCTGTTTCCTCAGAAATCACAGATTTATTCCAAGGCTGATATTCTGGGGAGGTGGCAGGTCACAGGTAATTTTAATCCCAATGTAAGTAAACATAAAAAGGCAAAAGCAAAGAAACCCTTTGTTTTCTTGAATGAAAGTAAAATTACTAGGAGACCAGTCGAACTGGAAAATGAAAGCTAGAAGCAGTCATTTGAGAGCCAATAAATAAGGTTTAAAATTCAAGAGTCTCATATTGCAGTAGCTGATCCATTACTGATGCTGAGACAATAGATCTGCTTGCTGTTATTCTTGATTAATGGCAATGTGTTTTCTATTCTCAGTTATGGCCCTTTCTGGACCCATCCTCTTTAATTTTAGCCATTATGAGTATTTCTCAGGGTTCAGCCTGTGCAGTCCTGAAGGAGCATGGTAAAGGGCACCAGAGGAAAATTCCTTGCCCAGGAGCATTATAAAATCTCCCTCAAGCAGATTAAAAAATAATAAAAGACAATATATTTACTGGAACTCCAGGGATCTTATTTAGTGTCAGAATCATATCATTGAGAAGCTTTTCTTAGTATGGACTTGAACAAATTGGAAAGCAAGATATGGTAGTAGCCCAGTTCTGATATAACAAATTGTTCTTTATTTAAAGTTACTTTTTAAATGCGGGTAAGATTTTAAAGCCTGTCAAAGATGGCACGCAAAGATAAAAATAAAAAAGTGTCAGGAACAAAAATGTTCTTTTTCTCTTCCTCTGAATTAATTTGCATGTCAGTCAAAAAATCTGTCAATGCATATGCAATATAAGCACCATGACTTACACTACTCAAAGCATAGGAAAAAAAGAACAAGAAGAACCAAAGAAGAGGAAAGCGACAGCTGT
Source organism: Rhipidura dahli (assembly GCA_013399225.1). Taxonomy (NCBI): domain Eukaryota; kingdom Metazoa; phylum Chordata; class Aves; order Passeriformes; family Rhipiduridae; genus Rhipidura; species Rhipidura dahli. The sequence continues at coordinate 168,599 of VXAC01002373.1, read as the reverse complement.
GATGAGCAAGGATTCTTCCCATCTCTAGTATGTATTCAGCTATAACAATGCACCCAAAGATGGTGAAGAAATGATGACAGAACTGTCAATTACAGCTGAGTGGAGTGTAAACAGAGATACAAAATCTGCTGAGCAGAACCGACACCAGGTGGTGAGGCTCCTCTGCCGACCCAGCCCACCAGGCAGAGCACAAACCCTGCTGAGCAGCAGGGATCCCACTCCCTGGTGACAGCCTTCCCAGCCTAAGGACACCGTGGTGGGAGCAGCTTCCAGCAGAGAAAAGGCTAAAATAAATATGGTCCTGATGGGAAACTGAAGGCACAAAAGGTGTTAGTTGACATGTAAACCAGATTATTGATTGCTGCGTTTCAAATTCTTCTAAGTCCAGGAAAGAGAATGACCTGGGACCCTCACCTAAAGTCTGGTTTGCCCAGGTGACGAAGAAGTACAGATTCAGCTTGTTTAGAGGGTTTTCCAGATTGCTTAAAAGTGTCTTTCAAGTAAATTTTTAACTGTAATCATTGTTTCATAAAGAAATCATTCTGTTTTCCAGCATTCAATGTGAAGAGGACTTGGAGGTAAATGAACGCTTTTTACAATACCATTAATCAAACTAAAATGAAATTTACAAAATTTAACCAAATTCAACCAAAATCCCACAGACTCCTTGATTTGGAACCTGGAACCAGAGTAACCTCAGGCTTTGTACTTACACAGGACTCTAGGAAATAGTATCACTTTGTCTTCTGTTCTGACTGGGTTAGTATTGAACATAACCAGCAACTCTGCTCAATTCATAAACTGGGACAGAATTCAGCTTCAGCATTTTCCCAGGAGAAAGGAGCAGCAAGGAAGAGGGGGAAAAAACCCAACCCACAGACCCACACAAAAAACCTTAATGCTGCTTTAGTCTCAAGAAGAAGCAGCTTCAACTAATTGCATGAAGAAAGATGTGTTGAATAATGAGTTCCTACTTTTAACATGTATTTGCATATAAATTATGCTCCAGCTATGGATTTGGAGGTACCAGCCCAGGCAGCAGGTGTTGCTGCATTTTAAGTTATAGGTAATGCTGTGAAACGTGAGACATGTTAAACGTCCTTTAAGCCATTAAGGTTCCTTCATTCTGAGCTTGTTGCTCAGAGAAAAGCAGCCAAGCCTTTCTTCCATAAGCCAAAAAGGGATTGCATTACCAATCAAATTCTGTCTCAAGAAATAATGTTTACTGTGACCATGTTTTTAATTCACTTCATAACACTCAGCCTTTATATGGGAGTTATGGTTTAATTCCTTTGTTTTAAGTGAGCAGTTTCAAACTCCCATTTCTAACCTGAGAATGAAGTGCCTTACTCTGCTATTACAGACTTCATAGGAAACATTCTGATTCTTTTGATGATGTTTTTTGCAAAATTGATAGAGTGTATCTTTGGGGCAGAAAAGGTGTGGGTAAGACTATCAAGGAATTCACCGGGAAATTGAAGGTTCCTGATTTTCATTCTCTGCTCCAGTGCCTTTTGAAGATTTTTATATTAAGTAACCTATGAATAAAATACCAATACTATTACAGGATCCCATGGGAACTAGAGAGCTCCATCATACCATATCAGTTCATGCATATTTGCTTTTTAATTCTTTCTCTTGGTGTGCTAATTTTGTCAACAACAGTAAAAAAATCAAACTTATAACATGGTTGATAAGGCTAACTAGTGAACAGCAAGACATCAAATTTTGTTCCCTTAATATTAAAGTTACTGCTCTAAAAGCTCAGTTATATTTAAAAGGTAAAGGAAACACAAGGAAAGGAAATTTCAACACTCAATTCTTTTTATTTTTGCAGTTCTGCTCTAGGATCAAAGAGATGCCTAAAGTGCCTATTCTCATAGGATTCAGACATTAGGAGCTCAGCATGAAGCTTCTCAGCCTCAAGGGGACTTGGACTTCTGTGCCAGGCAGATGGAGACCTCGCAGTCTCTAATACAGAGACATCTGGGCATTTTTCATTTTCCAGGGCCATAAAGGAGTGTGTTGCTGAGAACCCTACCTTTGGCCTTCAACACTTTGAAAGCAAATAAGATTTTGGACTTGTAGCAACAGAACAGCAAAACACCATATGCATCTCTCTGGTGGTAAGGTTGATTTTATTTTGGAGTAAAATTGTTATAACCCACAGACTTTCACACCAGTGGGCATGTGTTCAAGTGGTCCTGATAGCTAGGTTTCCTCGGGATGATGGCTGAGAGGGAAGGTAGTTGGCATGGTTTAATTAGGAAGAGGAGGAATGGTGACTATCAAGAGTTTATTATGTCTTCTGGAGTGTTTTGAATTTAGTGATCATGTGCTGGTTTTAGACATGCCTTTTTCACTCTTTCAGAGCAGATGGTGCTCAGGACATTTTGCCTCTCTGGAGTATTTCACCTCCATGAGTCACTATCATCTGTTTACTGTTTCATCTCTTATCTGGGTATGATAAAACTTCAGTCATATCTCACCTTCTTTTGAGCAAGCTGCCCTCTTCCTGATCCTGGAGGTGCTGAGAACCTGTGTGGAAATGCACCCACATCTCCATAACCTCCTAATGTAGATGTTGTCCAACTGTGCTATTCCTGAGTGGCTTCTTCTGGTCTTTTCAAATCATTCATATGGCTCCACTCAAGCCTATTTCAGGGTTTTAATTACAGAATTCTCCAGCATAAGGTCAGGAAGGATGACTCAGATTATCAGATTCCCTCTGTGACCCAGAATGTTACTGCAAAATGAAGAACAGATATGGTATTTAGGAAATCAGAAAATATGATGAATTAGAAAGAAAATTGTATTTCTTCTATATCTCAGTTAGACTGTTGATTTTAGAGGATACAGAGTTTTAGAGGCTACTGCAGTCATCAGTCATAAACTCAAAAAATTGGAGTTACAAGATGTAAGCAAGGCGAGCTTACAGCAAGTAAGATTAATAAATAAATTCAAATCAATGAGACTTCTGTTATTGTCATGTTTCATGAAACAGAGTAGTCTTTATATCTCCAATTTCCTTGTTTGCCCACCAGCTCTGGCAAAGAAGCACAAATGCATATAAAAATGCTGCCACAATTGACAATGCAAGCATAGCCTAAGATACTGGACCACTGGTCTGGATGCAAGAGGTGCAGTAGCCTAAACAGAACTGTTGAAAATTATAAAAAAAAACAAACAAACAAAACAAAACAAAACAAAAAAACCAAAAAAAACCCCAAACAAACAGAAAATTCCCCAAAAAACAAAAAAACCAACCAAGCAAACATCAAAAACCCCACCCCAAACCAAACCAACCAGACAAAAACCCCAAAAAATCCAAAAAACAAAACCAAACCAAAACAACAAAAAACCCCAAAAAACTGTTCCTGTGCTGTGTGAAAGTCCAAATAATCTGATGTGATTTATAGAAGACATAAGTACTATGAATGAACAAAACACTAAAATTATATCTTGAATATTTCTCTTTCTGCCTCTTAATGCTCAGCAGGCTGCTACATCTGGGTTTTTTTTTTCCAAGCTCCCTTATATCCTACATAAAACCTCACTATAAATTTATTTCCAATCCTGTCAGGTCTCACTTTCATTATTTTCTGGAACATTTTTCTCCCATATGAAGTGCTGTTTAGCTGAATTGAAAAGTGCAGATAAATGTACAGATTTTAAAAATAGAAGCATTTCATCATGGTGAAATCAGGCTGTTGTCATTTTTAGAAATGCTCATTTAGCACTGAAAGCTTTTAAGAATGTAAGCAAAACAAAATCTATAATTTAAATCTTCAATGTACTTTAAAATAAGATGGATTTGGATTTTTTCTTTACTGTTAAGGTACTATCACATTTTTATTTTCAAAAAATTCACAATAAAAATGGAAAATCTTAAATCCTCGCCAACTCTACTTATTCTCTGTTGTTTTATAAACTTTGCTCCAAATTAATAGGTAGTTATATTGGGGTTGACTTTTGTGAACTTACATGTTACATTAGGGCATCTAATTGGTCTTCTGGGGTCTAGCTAAGGAGCATGTCTCCAAAATCTGGATTCCTACAAGACCAATAATGCAACAGGCACACAGGTGAATAACTGTGTTACTATCATTCTTTTTCAAAAAGATTAAGCACTTATAAGTTCAAGCATGTCAATGCCACATTATCAACTTACTTATGAATTTGAATGCAAAGAATTAAAAAGACAATAGTTATTATTACTACTATAAGTCAAATAGATATATATATACACATTTTGATGTTGTGTGAACCCTGCAAGAGGTTCAAGGTCATAATCTCAACAAGAAAAATAAATTCACCAAGGTTATTGTGTCTCTTCCTTGCCTGCTTTATGGGCTAAATCTTTAAAACTATGGCAATTTCAACCAATTTCAAGCACATCAAATTTTGCTCACTATAAACTCATACATACGTGGTTTTCACCAGCACAGCCCTGATTTCCTGCAACAGAAGCAGAGCATTTCTTATCCTCCCTTGATATTCCTCATAAAAGCACATGCTCTGAACACAGTAACTATGATTTGTAGGGATTCATTCCATCTAAGGGCTATTTTATTGAACTATATACAGTAATTTGTGTAAAGTTCCAGCTGCGTGGAAGGACCTGAGCTTTGAGATTCATCCTCTCTTCCGGTAGAAACCACCCATATAAATGTGTTGAATTTATCAGTGTTAATTACATTAATGGTTACCTTGGCAAGGAGACAGAATATAGACATGAATATTGGTGAAAAATTCATAAAGCATGCTCTTCTGCAAAGTAGGTCACATGTTAATGAGCTAAACCTAGCCCCAAATACACACAAATATATGTAGCTTTAAGCAAGACTTTGTTGAAGTCAGCAGGACTGCTCAGCATGAAGCCAGGTATTTAAGTATGAGGGCCTTGCTGTGTTGGGATGTTGCAACTCTAGCATGAAAAAAAAGTGAACTGCCTTTCTTTTATTTCAAGGATTAGAAAAACCAGGGAATTTGAAACCCATGATTTTTTTATCAGGGATAAACCAGCAAAAATCAAATATATTTTATTTATGTTCATGCACTATGCTGTCTGAAGATGAACTGGGTTATATCAGCTTGAAGTGAACACATGCTGTGACAAGATATTGTGATTTCAGTACTGATATCAAAAAGAAATATTGGTGAGGTTACGGCAAAAGTTTGTCAGTCAATCCATATTTCTAATATTACACTTTTTTCTCAACAGATGTTTGCCACTTACATAGAGCACCTTGTAATCTATCACTTTACTTACCCTTTACTAAATGAATTTCTTAAGAAGACTGTGTTTGAACACCTGAGAAGTTACAATGGTACCTCAGTTTGCTGGCAGATGTAAACATCCCTCGCAAAGGATAACTTTTTAAAAAGAAATAGAAATCACTTCTAAAACACAGCCAGGTACTGTAAATAGAGGATTTTGTGAAGTAAAACAAAAGTACACACAGACACACTCTCTAGCTCAGAGTATCATGTATCACCACAGATTCCTTTAATCCCACAAAACAGAAACACATCCACATTCAGGGAAAAGGTCACAGACAGCTGGTTCTCTGAACAAACAGGGGTTGAGAGAAAGCAAAAGTGAAGGGCAGGATCACACATACAATATGAATATGAAGTTTAGTTTAGGGTTAACTCAAAATGTCTCTGAATTATCCATCTTTATCCATTTTGTCTGCTTTGAGTTACAGAGGTTTCTCTCATTGCTGGGAAGCCACCTCTCATTCCAGAAGAACTAAAGTAACATTCCAAACTCCCATTTTAAACTAGAAAAAAAGATTCCTTCTGAAATTGAGTGCTAATCCTACCCTTGATCAACTGACTTTTTTTCTTACACACAGGTAAATTATAAAAATGGGGAAAAAAATAAAAAATAGAGCATCTCTTTGTTTTCCTGCTGCTATTCCAAGAATTTAGCATAAATATTTGGATAAAGAAATTAAGTTGCAAAGCCACATCAAAATAAGGGCCTTAAGACATATCAATAATCCTACTTAGGATACAACATTTTTAATCTGAGATGCCTCTTTTAACCACAAAGTCATTTAAACATTTTTGTTTTTAAAGGGGATGGACCTTTTCATAAGAAAGTCCATCAAGCACAATTTAAAAAAAAAACATTTCTGAGAGGAATTCCAGAGGTGGTGTTTTTTAAATTATATTTTCCTAGAGTTTTCAGAAAATATATCTACTTTGTCTTCATGTAAGACAGAAATCAAGATATATTTTCCTTCCAGAATAATAACCAGCACAAGAAAACTGAAATCCTTATTAAAATAGGAACGTGCAAAATGCCTTGGTAGGCATCCTAGGAAGATGCCCCCCATGCAAGGTCAGGATTGCAGAGAAGGAAGTTATGGGATTGTGTAAGCATTTCTTCAGGTTATATAAAAGAAAAAAGCAATTCTTGTTATACACTGCATGATGCATTAAGTGTGTCTTGAGAATACCTTTGGAAGGAAGGAGATAAGGGAAAATTTTGTTTTGATCATCAGGGAATCTTAACATTAAAAATGCATTGTGGAGTACACTCAGTTTTGTGCTCAGCAGTGTGAAAGCTTCAGCTGCAGCCCAGCTTTAGACACAGGTACAGGAAATCCGAGAACACTGCAAACTGGGTGAGAAAACCTCTTGCTGGCTGTAGCCCAAAATAATACAGGTAGTTAGGTAAAGAAGTAAAATCCAGAAATATTAAAATTAACTCTGTTTTCTGGAAGAATTTCATCTGTGGAAAATCACATGATGACATTGCCATAAGGCCGAGTGGCAGAGCAGTTCCAGCTTCATTTTTTTGCCAAAGCAAGGCATCCCTTCACCCTCTGTGATCCTCTGATTTATGTACTGGCTCTAGCAACATACAGAAGTGATGAGTTCTACCATAGAATTTGAATCCAAAGATGTCTGATTTCCACATAAATTACAAGCATAACAGTTGATTTGGAAGCTGGAATTTCTTCTCTGCTGTGATTTTATTGCACTTTTGTTACAGGATTCACCACTGCTGTTCCTATCTTTCTGAATCCTGAGTGTTTTCCTGACCCCCAAATTCACAGACAATGCTTTAAAGCACACAAGCCACTTTCTGAAGGTACATAAGAAGAAAATAATATCTCTGTACTCCCTACTACCATTCTGTATTGAAAGACATCACTACCTAGCAGTTTATGTGCAGAAAACTCAAAAAAAAAAAAAAAAAAAAAAAAAAATAAANGCCTCATGCAGTGGTCTTTTAAAATACATCAGCAGGTTATAAAAACAAAAAAAAAAAAAAAAAAAAATCATGATGATATGCAAGAGGAGTTTGGTATTTCTTGAGGATACTGTTTAAGTAATGCAAGCAGGGCAGGAACCACAAGCAGCTGAAGAGCTTGCTCTGGCACAGACAGTGAGATGCAGCTCATGAAGGATGGAAATCAGTTGTTGAAGATGGACCATTGCATCACCTAATGTGAAGATAAGGGAAAAAAAAGGAAAAAAACCTAAGAAATAATGGCAAAGTACTAATATTTTCAGATTTCTTTTAAAATTTGTGTTGCCAAATATTGGCCTTGTTTAAATAAATCAGCTGTTATCTATGACCCTACCCTCTCTCCTCAAAAAGTTATATTCATAAACATTCACATTTTTCAGATTCTCAGTGAATGAAAAGAATTGCCAAATATCATCAGTGAGAAAGCTGATAAATGTCAGATCACCTGCAGGGGAAAAAAAGGAGCCAGATATGATGGTGAAAAAAGGAACAAAGAGAACATTACAGGTGCTAAGCAGGAAGTAGGTTACTGTTTTAAATCAAAAGAAATCCAAATAGAAAAGGATCCATTGTAGCACTGGTATCACTTTTACCTCTCTTTATGGTATTTCTCTCTCATACCTCACTCCTTGATTTATTTTCATAGTAGATAATTTCTATATGGATATGTATTGATCCTTTTCCTTTTCTTATGTTTCTTTGGATCTCAGATCTCTTTTGTCTGCCTAATCTACTTCACATAAGCCAAATGAATCTCCTCTGCACCATTTGAAAGTAATTTTATTGCCATATGTAGTGAAGTGTAAAACTTTGTCTTAATCCTGCTCCATTGTGAACAGGCTGTTGACTTTGTTTTCTTGAAGAGCAGGAGATTTGTTCTCCAGAACAATCTGAACAGCAAGGACCCACATGTGACACGAATCTGTATTTCTTGTCCAACATGTGTTCCACCTTTGATAATCTGCAGGAGCCCTGTAGCAGGAATATCAAGCACCTCATCTAAGAAATTTTAACTTGAAAGGAATCTGGACTTGAAAGCTAGGATTGCTGGCACAAAATATAGCTTCCAGAAACTAAACCTCTACAATTAAAATTTATATAGCAGGAAAACAGTGGAGATTATACCATTCCTCATTTCTACAGCTGTACGAAGTTGGTGAGAATTCCATTTAAAGGCATGGCCAGCAAAAGGTGGGAAGCAATCAGCAGGGAGACATGAGGAGGCTTTCTTATTGCAAAGAAAGCCATATAGAGGAAAATGAAATAAGAAAAAGGAAATTGGCTATAAGCTTCCTTCTGACCATTCAGAAAGACTGAGTATACTCCAAAACTGAAAATTCCTTTCTTGGAACCACCAAGTATACTGGTTAGGATGAAGGAAAATGTTATATAATGTTTTTTGTGGTCTTGGATTTAAAAAAAACCACAAAAACAAAACCAGAAAATCACTCCAAAAACAAAACCCAAAACCCCAAATCCTCCAGTTGCTCAAAAAAATATATAAGAGTTCCTTCATTTAACTTTTCCTGAAAAGACAAGGCATACATTATTGATATGGAATAAGAATTACACAAATTGGAACAAATCAAACTTTTTAAAAGAACTTCTCCACAAATTCCAATTAGAAATTATAATAGAAGCTGAATGGCAACCTTTACTACAGCATTCAGAAACAGGAACAAAATTCAATAAAGTGTGGCACCTTTAGCTTGGCAATATTGCAGCAATTCAGAATCACATATTTTGTTTTTCTAGCACAAGCTGTTTCTCTGTAACTAGTCAAAGAGCAAACAAGTATCTGCACACTGTATGTCACTCATTTAATTTGTTGTGCTTGTGGAATACCTCATCAGGAAAGTGAATACATAAGTCATGAAAACACTGGCTGTCATTGAGGGATACGAAATACACATTGTAAAAATGTTCCATCTGAGTGTGTAGAAGCAAATGAGAGCAAGCAGGGTAAAGACACTGCAGAGACTGCAAAGAAAGTCAGCTACAGAGAGGGGCATAAGCAAAATAACAAGGCTTGACAGGACATGTGAATGGATAATATAAAAAAGGGCAATTATGGTTTCATTTTTATAGGTGTTTAGAGTTATATCAAAGCATTTTTCTGTGGCAGAATGAAGAATTGATTAGGACCACTCATGGGCAGTGAACAGCAGTAATTCTGTGCATAAAGGAAATTTGTCATTCTGTAGGCACATTTAATATTAAAATTTAATATTAAAATTAAGTGTGTACTCTCTTTTACATTGTATCTAAAAAATAAGAAAGGGGAGCTGTGACACCTGAGAGGCTAAAAAAAAAAACAAACCCCAAGCCAAAAACCCTCAAAAAAAACCAAAACAAATTTCCAGTTGGCATACTAGACTGTGAATGTAACAGTTCTTTCATTAAATTCTGCAGTAAATTCACTCTCCTGCACAACTGAGGCAGTGTTCATGATCACTTAACACAACTACCACCAAGAATTAAAAATAAACAAATGAAATTTCTGATTAAAAATGGTAATTTGTCCCCAGCTGGGAAGAATTTTGGGAAGCAGAACAATAGGCAAGTTGCAGAACACTTCATATATCCCAAACATAGACAGTTCAAAAGAGGGTCAGGCTATTACAGCAGAATATTGTTTTCCCACAGGACAATAGATATGAACAGCACTTCACAGAATACAAAAGATGAAGTCCTCACTCTGAAGTACTCTGGGTTCAGGATTTGTGGTTCTTATTCACAGGAATAATCCCATTGGATTCAATCATTAAGTGCTTGTCCATGCAAAACTCCTGGGCTGGTGGTAGCCCTTTCACTTGGCTTCAGAAGAAGGTTTCCCCAGAGCTCAGCCTCATAACTGCACCTAGAATTGAGAATTACTCCATTTGCATGAGAAAAGCTGTGAAGCTCAAGCTCCAAGTGATCCTTTGGCAGTTTCCATAGGTCTGAGGAAGAGCATAACACAAGAGAAAGCCATCTGTATTCTTAGAAATACCTCTCATAAGACTAAGTATTTAAGTTCAAGGTGTACACAGAGTTAACTTGCAAAAGTACAGCAAAATAACATATCTAAGGGTCATATTCAACAAAAGAAACAAGATCCCATTTCACTGTAGCAACTTCAACCTGCTAATAACTTAGCTTCAGAAAGGCAATTAGTTAACCAAGAAGGGGAAAGTCATGCACTTCTAAATTCACAGGTGAAACACATGATAGAATATTTCAGGGTCTGGTTCTTCTATTACATTAAGAAACACTTTCTTGGAGTTTTTTTCTTTTTATTTAAGGTTTAAATATTAAAGTGGAATCTGCTTAGTCCAATAAAGCTCCAGTGTGCTCAGATGATGTAACTTATTCAACTGCCTTTCTTACCCTGGCTATGGCATCTCTATCAATTAAGATAAATCTACCAATGTTTAACTTCTGAGAATTAGGGCAAAGGGCCTTTTCAGAAGAAAGAAATTAAAAACTCATGATAATTTCTTGTACTCATACCCATTTCTCAAGCAAAGTGTCAGGCACAAGGTAACAGAATTGTCTTTCTTCTAAATCCTTCACCCACTTGCACTCTTGCCCTTTCTAAGTCAAGGGTTCACTGAAAGGTTAAGTGCCCCATGAAAAGTGAAACAGCTACAGCAGAAAGAAACAAGAGCATCCCTGACCCAGGTCATTTTACAGTCACCTTGGGAGATGCAGATTGAGCTCTGTTCAGGGAGAGAAAGTAACTGAGCCCTGCTTTCCAAGCCTGGTGTTGTCCCTTTAAAAGCACAGCTTGGATAAGCAGGAAACACCGGTCAAGTCGAGAATTTGGGAAGTGGGAAAGAAGAATAAGAGATGCTTTGCTACCTTACCCATCTGTGCAATATGGCATTTTTATGCAACACCTCCTCTTGGATCACAGCTACTGGGACTTTTCTCTGAAATCAAAAGTCATGACCTCTTGCTTCATTCTTGACTGAGCTGCCTCAGTGACTCTTGTGGTTCAAAGTTTAGGCAGAGGAGTATTTCCTCTCATCACTGCAAAAGATAATCTTGACAATTGTAAGATGTTTTCTTAAAAGGAAAAAAAAAAATCACATTTGTAGGGGACTTTTTAGGCACTTTAGGGGTCAGTTTATCCCAGAGCTGTACATTTTACCAGAGGATAAAAAATTTCCAGGTGGTGAGATGTCAGGGTTTCTACAATCCCTTGTGGTCTTGTGCCCAACAGAGAAACCCTCAGTGGACAAGAAAGATGAGTAAAAGAATGGTTGGTTAAACAATCAATTCATATTTACCTGACCCATGGTTAACTATTTCTTCATCAAAAAAATTGAGAAGCCATCATGTGCACTGTTAGCTTAATCTGCTGAGTTTGGGCAAAATGCCATGGGAAATGTTTCTGTATCAACTTTTCACCTAAGCATCATGTTCCAGAAGCTGGAAACATCAATTTCTAATTTTATTTTTTCATTACATGGTCCAAGTTTCCTTCCTTGATGATGCAAATTAGAGATACAGAGAAAAATCATATAATTTCAAGTAAAAAAATAAGCATTTCTGAGGAACTCTCCCTGTGGATTAGCATACAAAATCGAACACAGTATGACATTTGTATTTTGCCTTAGGGAACGGCTGCTTGATATCTTAAAGCATAGCTATTATGACCCCAAATCTGATGTGCTGACTCAGTCAGAACTGGTGATATAGCCTCAGCAGATTTCCTAGAAAAATTTGGTTGTAACTCTGATATTGGGATAGAGATCAATTACTCTATTTAGCAAAGACCACACAAAAATCTTTAGTATTATATCACAATTAAAAAATCTTTTCTTTTTTTCCCATCTTCTGTTACTGCCTTTTGAATGACTTCTTTCTTTGGCTCAGTGGGTCTATTCCTTTTGAATTATTACACTATTTTCTTAAAGTATCCCTGAAATTTGACTGGGCCTGTAGAACATAACAGTAAGTCCTTTATTATAATTTAAAATCACACCAGTATTTAGATGGAGCTCTCTTTAATGTTCTACTTGAGCTTTCCATTTAATCTCATTCTACCTCCTAAATTTAATTTTAAATCACACTGATCTTTCATAATGATAGGCTGGGGGAATCCATCCCTCTCTACATGTTGTAGCTTTTATCATCATTTAGAGCTAAGCAGTAAAAAGTTTTCCTAAGATGAAGCTGAGAACACTTTTAAAACATAAAGCCTGAACCAAAAATACCAATAAAGGCAATGACTTTTGAGGATAAAATACAGTCCTAAATGACAACAAATGATAAAAAAAAAAAAAAGTAGCCAATGCATTTCAACTCACAGAGAAGGAAAGACACACAGAGAGTAAACCAACTGCAAGTACAAAACTTTCATCTACTTGGAGAAACTCTTTTTAAACAAAGAAGGTATTTGCCTAATTCAAAATGTATGCAAATTTAAAGTCATTCACTAAAAGGTAGAATATTTTCTATTTAGAAACATATCTTGTTTATATCATTATATATGAAATAGTTTACAAAAACTTGCTCTAGCGGATCATCACAGTGCTCTTCAGTTCAAAAAGACATTTAACACAAGTCCACCTGAACCATCTTCTGCCCCGTCCTTCTCCTGCCATAATTCACAGAACATAGAACTTGTATACAGCAAGCATTAAAAAATTACATAGAAAGAATATCAATTATAACTCCCCTTGCAATAGAACCATCTGAAGATCAATTTCAATGGAACAGATCACGATGAATGTCTATTTTATATATGACTGGAATATTGAAGGGCAATAATATTTCACAGCAAACATAAATAAAGATACACTTTGTTTTCCTGTTTTCCCTCTTGAAATAATAATATTTCCTAGGTTATTTAATTTTAAAGGAAGAGATTTGATGAAATTTTATTTAGTTGAATAAATGCCTATAGGAAGCAACAAGTTGGGTCCAACCAAACACACTCAAGCTGGTACTGCTGCACTAAAGAGATCTCAGAAAAACTTCATCCTGTTCACAAAAAAAAATTACCTAAGATAGGGGAGATTTCAGAGCACAACATCAACTCCACATGGAAGCACCTCTGTGTATGGATCTCATTCTGGTGAGCTGGACCCATTGGGGGTGAGAAGTTCACTTGTTTGTAGAAGTAGTTGTCATTTCAGGTTGTTTGAGAACAGTGTCTCTTGCAGTCCCACCTCTCAGTCCGGTATCTACCAAACTCTTACCTTTCATTTTAATTCACTGTCCTCAAGCTGATAACATAATGACACTGCTGGGGGGAGTGTCACAGATGCCAGGTGACAGATGAGGAATTATAGGGTAGTTTGGATACAAGAAGGTCACTAGAATTAATTGATATATGAAATTGGGTCTGTGCATTTGAGGTTTAACTTTGATGTACATGTGCTCCCTGATTAATCATCATCCCAAGTGATTACTACTGAAGGAAAACTTTAAATTTGCAAACATTTGGTATTTGTTTCATTTAAAAATATTTGTTCCAGTAGCCCTGATTGCTGGGGTGCTTAGAGGAGAAAATGACATTCGGGGTGCAAAAATTATTATAGTGGCTTCAGTTAAGACATTAGTGAGTGATTGTAGAAGACTTGTACTAGCATTTGTTCAACTAGAAAGGGAAATCTAATTTCCATACAAAAGTCTTTCAGATGAAATAACAAATCATGAAAGTTAATACTAAAATAGATGATGCATGCTTTTTTTTTTTAATTAAAAGAGCATTGTGTAATCAAAGCTGAATCCTTTCTTTTGGTGGAAGGAAAGTTTTGATTGTTTAATATCAGCATAATTCTACACCTGTGTGATGATTATTTCAAAGTTACTGTTTTATGTGTAAGAAAGAGAACTGGATATTATTACCATTAACAGCTCTGTATAGCTCTGTATAGCCTCTGTATAGTACTGTTTGAGAAAAATGAAAAACTAAGATCAAATTTACCACACATTTTCACTTAGACATATGTATTAAAAACAAAATTAAGTTTCCCCATTTTAAAGGATTACTGTACTACAATTTTTTTTTCCGAAAAGTAGAATGTCTACATCAGTTTCCTTCACCATGTGAAAGGACCAGACAACTTTATGAAGCCATCAATTTTTTGCAAAAGTTTTGGGTTTTTTATACTTACCAACAGGTTGAATTTTACCTTTTATTACCCCCTGTTTGATGTATGCTATTTATCCTGCAGTGAAACCTCACAACTAAATGATGACCGATATGTAGTGCAAAAACCAGTGGGAAATGTTGTCAGAGATGTAAATAAAACCAAACTATGTTCAAAATATCAAAGGAAACCTGAATACAAGATTTATAGAGAAGAACATCACTTAGCCCTTAGAAGTCCGTATTTTACTGAAGTTAAGCCCACAGTTCTGAACGTATACTTTGTTTTGTAGTGCCTCTGTGTGTGCCTGCAATGTCTGCTTACCTCATTTCCATCACATGTTTATGGAAAAGCAAAGTTGAGTTTTCTTTACGAGAGTGAAGAGACTTAAAAATTTATTTTTAAAAAAAGCATGTCACAAATGCTGGACAGCAAGTAGTTCACAAGAAACTACTAGTAAGTAAATCCTAATAGTATTCACAGGATATGTTTATATGCTGATTTCTGCAGGGAAAAGGCTCACACAAAAAACTATTGCAACAAGCTCAACCAAGAGATGTTCAATGGTGCCAGAAAAAAGAACATTATGCAACATTCTAGATGGAAGCACAGCTGGACAACTTGTATCATTGATAACTGTTCTAAGAGCCTTACACATCAACTTTCTGTACCTTAAATCTCTAGCCCAGGTCACCATTTAGAGGCTGTCAATTTGATAAGTTAAACTTTCAGCTGTGGATTTTGACTGAACCATTTCTAGTGCCTCTTCAGCCCTTCCTAAAGGACGGCGGGGATTTTCTTACAGGCTTTCAGCACAGAAATCCACTTCCTACACTCCCAGATCACCACAATTTTACCCAGCTCTTCAGTACCTTTACTTACATTTTGTACTCTTTTCTGTTTATAAATAGAGACAAGATTAAGAAAGTAAAAAACATAGTTATCAAAGATGCAATTCTGAGAAAGTCCTGCTTTGCAAACAAGAACTGGCCCCCCCAGCAACACGACTGCCAATGCATCATGAAGAAGTTCTAAGGCTGTGGCTCATGGGTAACTTAGGACTGGCCTCAGGTTGACCCTAGTATTAGTTCCGATTTCCTCTTTGAATATGATGTGGGAAAAATAAGAAGAACATATATATTTCAATGTCCTGTTTCATCCCTCTCACAGGTATTGACATCAGTTTCTTGATCCATAAAACTAGTCAAATTATTTCAAAATATACTTCACTAACTGGACATTCTCTGATGAATATAAGGAAGAGTTACTTATATTTTTTTTCCCGAACAGTCCCTGAAGAGTCACCTCTCTTTCTCACCTGCTAAAAAGCTTCTGGCAGCCCTATGTCTTAAAGAGTACTGGTTTTCAGAGTTATTCCTCATGTACATGTAGAGGTTGTCAGAAGAAGATTTTGACCCTTGCTATCCCATTAAAGATAATTAGTCAATTCTGAGCAGCAGCAGCTATAGGTTATCAGTTTTTCAACCCCTAGCATGCCTGGCATTGCATGATATTCACCCATAATATTCAGACTGTCATTTTCTATGTCATTATACTTTCCTCACACTAATAATCTCCTAGAAATAATATGAAATAAAATTATGTGAAAATGTGATTAAAAAGCCATGGTTCTCTGGAAGTTTTGGGAAAAACAAAAACCAAAACAAAACAACCCTAAAATCTAAAACCACCCCACCCTAAAACCCAAAGCTTCCTCTTCTTCCTCAAAAAGTTTGAGGCCTATGCTCAAGTTTAAATTTGGGTAAAATAGACATTTATTTTATCCTATTGTAATTTCATGTGATATGTACAAGTAGAACTAGAACCCTAAGGGCTCCCTCTTACCTCAGCTGATTCTGAAACAGGACTGTTGTCCCTCTGAGCATTTTGTGGGAACACTAAAGCTGAAGTACTGGTAGGAATAGGGATGGTATGAAGTCTGGTATTGAAGAACAGCCTCTTTCCAGCATGGGCATTAAGCTGATTTGGAAAGTCTCCCTGCATGAAGGTGATTAAGCTTGAATTCCCTCAGGAAAAGGAAAAGCTTGTCCTCTTACATCCAGCTCTAATTTCTAGTCAGGTATATAAAAAGAGTAAAGGTAAACAGCAACTCTGTTAATGTTGACATCATGTTAGCTGCATAAACTGATTTCTCAGAAGCTATTTGACAGCATCTTTTGAACTTTAAGCATATTTTTGAAGTCTGAGAAATATGCAGATCTGGCACTAGACTGCTTAAACTCTACTGAGTTCCTTAAAAAAGCAGCTCGAGAACTTGAGGAATTTTCATGATGCGACACTTGAAAAACCTTGCAGGTTACATATGGAT
Organism: Rhipidura dahli; assembly: GCA_013399225.1. Classification (NCBI taxonomy): domain Eukaryota; kingdom Metazoa; phylum Chordata; class Aves; order Passeriformes; family Rhipiduridae; genus Rhipidura; species Rhipidura dahli. The sequence continues at coordinate 151,912 of VXAC01002373.1, read as the reverse complement.
ATACACATTTATATACAAAATAAGAAAACCACAAGTCTTTGTTCAATATGAGTTTCAGTCCTTCTACAGCCTGTCTTCCTCAGTTATTTTTGATTTTATATGAAACACACATGGCACTGAACAAAAGCTTTTACCTCAAAAGAAAAAAAAAAAAAGATCTTTAACCAGACTGTTTTATGTCATTCTATGATATTTGTGCTCCCAAATTATTATCACACAGAGGAAACCCAGAAAATAAAGCTGACACAAAGTAAAGTCATTAGGATATGGCTCCTGCATTTTGTGGCTGAGAAATTTCTGTAACTATAAACAGAAATGCACCAAAGCATGATAAAAATATGCAAGAATAAATATTTCAAGATTGTTTGCTGGTCTCCTCTGTCCATCATCCCTTCTTATCCATCAAATATCAGCAGAATTCATCTCCTTTTTAGGGATTCTACCACTCTCTAGGAGATGCTACTTAACTCCAAGGTGTCAGTCACTGGACTTGTATCTGATAAATAAAAACTCCATGGCCTTCAGAGAGCTCTCTGAATAAAAATAGGTCTTTCCCTATGGAAAAAAAAAATAGCATTATTACTCTAAACTATTTTAAACATGTGGTGAGAAATTGATTAAATCCTCCTAATTTCATGGTAGGAATTTTACCAAGATTAAATCTGAAACAATTTTTTTAATATAGTAGAAAAATTGATCAATATATAAAGAAATAGAGATTGCAAAGGTAAGATTATTTTCCTATTGCTCAGTTCTTTTTCTTCACTGTGTTTCAACAGGTAAGTTGTTATATATTTTTAAGCTTGATCTGAAAAATCCAGAATGAGATATTTTCCATAACTGAATAAAAAGCAAATGGGATTTTGTATTGCATGTTTTTCTGAAATCAATGAAAACCACACCAACGATTTTGTCTTTCAGGATCACTTAATTTGTGTCATTAGCAATCCTTAAAAGAATGGATTTTGTGTAGCACATTGGCGTTGATCCATACAGTGGAAGAATAGGAATTGAAAACAGCTCTCTATTTAAGAACGCATTAAATTGATTGCAGCCAAGTTCCTTGATCTTTTAGGCAGAGGACTGCAATTATAAAAAATTAAATTAGCTAATTAATACATTGGTAGTTTAAATTATGCCCTTCCATAAAGCAGTTGAGACCTCATGGAAAGCAGACGAGTGTTCCCCGTACTCAGGGTTTTGAAGCTAAACATCTTAATTTCTGGAACAAAGACAGTAAAAGCTGGTGTCCAAGCCCTGGTGTCAACACCCTGAGAAAGTCTGAGAAGGAACCTCCTACATCAATGTACTGAGCTTCTAAAATCCCCCAAAGCCAGTACATAGATCATCTTAATATAGATACACATGCATCTCAGAGGAAGGATGCAAATACACAGAAATATCCGATAACTAAAGTGTTCTGGAAGAAGATTTGACATGGTATTCAGTCAGGCAATGCTTGCAATCTTAGGCAGAGATACCAAAGAAACTAACTCTGTTGGAATAGTAATGAATAAAAGTTAAACTAGGAAAATACAGATGCTGTTCAACCTTAGGACCCAGTGGGACATTGGAAAGACAAATGTAACACCAAAACAAATGGTGGCAATTGGTTTTCTTGTATAGCAATTTTAAATTATTAATATCATCGATACCTTTCTGTATTAATTTGGTCTATTATATCAAATAATGCATAATTGTTAATGCACAATGTTTCTTCTTAGAAATCTTAAAGAGAGGAACAAAGAGGGAAAATAGTCACCTGAATTCTACTGAAGGAAACTTGGTTTGCTCCAGCTAAGTAGGTCTTTCCTTATCTTCTATCTGAAACAAATGCATCCATTTGGCTTGCTGCTCACCAGTGCTATTATACAGCATGAACAAGAACTGCTGTATAAGATTTGATTGCTTTCTTCTAGCAAGCAGTCTTGTGGACTGACAGCAGACCAAAACTACATATACATAAAATCCCTTACAACAGAGTGGCTTTAAAATTTAATAAGACACACTGAACAGACTGAATACATTATTGAACACCTATAGCCACCCAGGATGCAGTACACATTGTTAGCAAGGTGAGAGAGAGAGATAGAGATAAGAGAGAGGTGTTTGCTATGAATAAAAGTATGGCAGCAATGCCAGTTTTGAGAGGCAGAGCTATGACCATATATTCATCTCTGACTTAAGAACTTAAAGGATATAATGAAGACATAGTATTAAGTTCAGTCTAGAAGCTCTCCAGTCATCAGAAAATACAACTTCCCCAGGCAAAGAACCGAAGAAGACATTGACTATATGTTGTCTATATATACATTTATATTTCACTGTACAGGAAATTGGTATCACTCTCCAAAGTGCCAGGTTAGATGGCCCTTCCAGAATTAAAAATGTCCATCTGCCTATGGAGTACAGGGACAATGATGCGAAAAACACCAGCAAAGAACTACTCATTGACCTTGTCCTGTCTTTATTTGGACAGGATAGTTAGTGGTGTTGCTTCTAGCAAATGGTTCATCAAGATTTACTAGCAAATGGAAGAAGGGGTGATGATAAGCTTTTACTTAAATCTCTATAAAAAGTGCTCTTTAGAAACAGTTTATTTAAATTCCTCACAATAGGGCTGTGGAGCACTACAGGAGGCATTACAGAGAAAGCACTGCATCCATACTTGGCAATTCAGAGTAGTGACAAAGTGGCAACAGCAGGAATGCCTCATTTATGTCATTTTCCTTAACCAAATTGTCTCCCTCAACACTAGTCTCTGTCAAATACTTCACATCTTTAAAGAAAATGTTGATAAAAGAAAAATATTTCAAGTCAATTTCTTCTTTGAGGCAGTATTCCTAAACAGCATTAAAAAATCCCCCCAAAAAACACGGTCCTTTCAAGATCTATTTTTTAATGATCTTTAATTGAAGAGCACTGCCAGGTGAGAATATCACATTTTATAAAACATGGTACCCACCAGTTCCAATACACCTAGGTTGTTACACTTGTACATAGTGTAGCAATGGCACTGCTGTTGGGAAGCTGTGAACACCTGGAATACCTGGAGTAGTTACCTAGAAATATTTGAATCCAAGATTTCCAATGCTATAAGAGACCAACAGATGGCTTAGTCTGACTCAGTGAAATATTAATTTACTTGCTGTAGATGCCCCCCACCAAAAAGCCAGCCAGTAAAAATACTTTAAGGTAAGCAAATACTGGAGAATGTGTGCTGGAAGTTAATTTTGAGCTTACAACATTCAACTGTTTCAGTTGAACCCCAATATTCTGTTTTGAATAGAAAATAAAAAAAAATGGCCAAAAGTGGAAATTTTGTCGGCAATGAAATCTAACATTCAGAAAAATTTTAATAGATATAATTAATACTCTTAGTAAACTACCTGTATTCTTAATAAATCACCTGTAATCCAAGAATTTAGCAGCAAAATTTCTTATTAAATGATTTTGCAAAGTGTTCAAAATCAAGACAGTTTTCTGCTGCTGATAGATAACTCATTAAGGGTAAAATAAAATAAATTGGTTGCATGAATTATTCATCCCAACTGTTTACACAGTTTTAGTCTAACAGTGATTCTGCTCTGGTATTTTTTCATTCACAAGCAGTTCACAGAACAATCTGTGCTCCCATAAACCAGTAAATTCTGAACTATTCAATTTCTGATTAGCAAAATGTCTATGGCCATTGAAATGCATGCATAAATGCAGCAGTTACAGGATGTGCCAGTAAAAAATTACCTTGATTTAAACCAATGTCCAAATCTAGCTTCTAAACTTATTGGTTCTTTAACTGGACACATTTGATTTAGGAGTAAGTCATTTTACTTATCTTCACAGAACTTTCAAAGCTCTGTGGTTACACGTGCACTCCAAAAATATGTGCTGTGAGATGTGCAAAGCCAACAGCTGTGCCAACATCTGAGTCTCCCCTCATCCTCACTAAAAACCTCTCTCCTGGTAACTACATTAATCTTGCAACTCTAAAAATGCTTATTCGCTTTACAGTATTTCAGAAATTTCTAATAAGGCAATACCTCTTATTAGAATATCAAGTATCTTGCTCCGTGTTTTGAGAAAAAAATTTCTTATTTCTAGACTTTCAAGAAACAGGAAAATGGATATCAACATCACAAACTTTACCATAAACAGAAAAGTTTGGTTTGGATGCAGGATTATACCACAGAATTGATACTGATCTTCCCCATCCCACAACTACCTCAGTAACAATCTAAATTTTAAACAGCTGTTTGTTCAATACTCAAATCAGTACTGGTTGTTATTTCTTTTTTTTTTAATAATGGGCTTAGGGGTTTAAAAGTAAAGGTGTTTGTAGCCAAGCATTATCCCCTTAGGAAGGCAGTTAATATTCTCATAATTTCTTATATTTATTAAAAAAAAAAAAAAAAAAGACTTTAAAATTCAGAGATTTGTTGGAACCATTTTCAAAAGACACCTTGTTTGGATTAATTGAGGCTGCTATTTTCCTACCATAAATCAAAAGCAAATTGACTGGCTTTACACAGTGAGGTCCCTTCCAGGCCTGAGGCACAAGTGTTTTATGGAGAAGCAACTGGGCAGAAGTGGACATGATATTTCTCTTTCAGGCAGATTTTAGAACATTAACTGCATATAAAATTGTTCAGAGATTTGTTGGTTCTTTTTTTCCAAATACCTAAAGAAAAAGAGTTTCCTACTGGCAGGTAAAAGCAGATGAAAGGCAAAGATTCACAATAAAACTACTCATCCTACAACTGATAACTTCTTAAGTACAGTGCTTGAAAAACATTTTTTGGGCTATTATGTCTGTTTTTTAATATATAGCTCCTCATACACTCCATGACAAACAAGGCTCACGTCCACAGCATTTTAGAAAGGAAGGCAAAGGTCACACATCCATTTTCTCAGGTATTTGCTTGCTAACAGATTGACTGCAAGCAACAAAGGGGATATTATTGGCTTATTTGTAAGTTACTGCAAAGGAAATGCAAAATTATGAGTATTTCTCTTGAAGAGAGCCATGGTAAGAAGGGGATTGTGCTACAAAAACCTTGTTGAGAGCATCAATAAGTGGGAGCAAATATACCAGAGTCCTACTACAAATTCCTTGGCAGCCTGCCATGCAAGCAGCCAGTTCTGATGGCTGCAAGGAATGAAGTTGAGAAGCAAGCAAACAAAAGAGTCTGGACAGGAGCCAGAGGAGGCATAAGGGGTACATTACAAAAAGCCACTTCACAGCTGGAAACTGCCAAGGCAGAGCGCCTGTAGTGGTGGGAGAGGAGGGGTCCAGGCACAGCATTATCTTCCTTTGGTGTTTTACCATGGCCCAGAAAGTCAGCAGACATGATTTTCAGAAGTGGCCAAGCTGATAATGCAGCTGTGACACACGTCTGGCACGCTCTTACCTTGCAGCAAACCACAGCCTGAGTGATGTCTGAGGGTTGTTCTGCCAGCTCGGGGATGGCGAGCCAGGCGTTGGTTCTGCTCTTTAGACACAAAAACCACTTGTGAAGTTTGCACATCCTCCTTCCAGTCGGGGTACCCAGTGCTAGGGTTCTGAAGCAGGGGAATGTGGTAACGGATGCTGAAGTGCAAATCACATCAGCTCAGGACTCCTAGGAAAATCTTCCAGAAGTCCTTGTTATAGTTTTGAGTGATTTTTCTGCCAGGTTGGAGTAGAATGCTTAAGCAGTATTTCTGTAGGTGAGAATGTCCTTAAGCGAGAATGAAGTTGCTTCAGCTTGCAAAAATACACTCAGAAGCTGTGACAATGAGGACTTCAACAGTCACTTAAACATTTAATGCAGAAAAACATGTTCCTGCAAGAACAGTACACGAAGTTTATGCCACACTGAAGGCCAGGAAGTGGGAAAAAATGCACAAAAATTCCAAGAGGTCCAGCATCAACCCCAAATTGTCTGCTTACCAGATATTTTCTACTGCATGTTTTACAGTTTTGAACATGCTTCAGAGAGGAAACAAAAGAGAAAATATTCATGATTTTGGAGAAGCAATTGCTGAAACTTCTGCCTCACTACTCTAGGTTCATGCTTTTCCCTGAATATTAGCAATATACTATTGCTGTAATTTTCCCCATTTTCCCTGAGGAAAAAAAAAAAAAAGAAAGAAAAATAAAAGAAAAAGCTTATTATTAACAATATTAACATTTAAGTAACGCCAACTGACTTAGAGGTTTTGCATATAAAAAGGTGTAATTAGGGCCTTTTTCTCATTCAGCAGATGCTGGTTGAAGAATTTTTTGAAGATGGGGTCAGTAGGGTAACAGCACTTCCTGCACAGAAATTGTTGTATCTCCAGAATGGGGCAGGGAGGATTAATAACTTGATTTTTCTTTTTTTTTTTTTTTTCCTCTAGATGGAATGCATTAGGCTTCAAAGACGTCACACTGATGTAAAATTAGCACAAGTGAGAGCAAAAAAAGTCGGACTTCTATCGGAAAGATTATTATATTACTCAAGAATAATGGGATCCACCATGAATTACGCAGCAATTTCTTTTTTCCTGGTATTGAGGTAATTAGAGAGAGAGAGAGAGATCTGTTCCTGTTTTAGAACACAACAAGGCTTCAAGTCCCTACACAGAAGCTGAAGGAGTCTTAAAGGAACAAAGATTTCACTCCTCTGATGACCAAGCCAGTGTATGCAAGCCACATACAGAAATAAATTACTTGGTCTGGAAAAGCATTAATGTGCATTGATTCCTCTTTTCTCATTAAAGGAGGTGGAGGGGGAGGGGAAGGACTGAGCTGCAACTGAAATTTGAGACGAAAAATTTTCTCTGCATGTTTGCTCAGGAAGACAACCCAAGGTAGACCTGACCCCTTCTGAGCTGAGCTACAGTCACAGTGAAGCACAAACATTTCCTGACTTAGTTCTTTGAACAGAACAAAGCACAGACATAAATGGCTTAAATGATCATCACATATTCAGAGCATGATTTAACTGCAGCAGGTATGTTACAAACAAAAGTAGTCACTTCTGGAAAGGTGAATTTCATTCAATATATGCTGACTTCCTTCAAGAGTATTCCCAAAAATTTTTGGGGTTTATTTCACTACTACTGCCTGAGAATGTCTGAGGTAATTCTGACTAAATCAGGTTCACAATCACTGACCTATACATTACGTAAAACGTGCTCCTATAAACGATTCGATTTTGTGTTTCTTGGTTTTAATTTCATTATTCTTTACACCTACAAGCAAGTAGGTGCTGTATGGAATTGTGAAATCTTCAATCAAGCCTTTAATCTTTAAAAATTCAAAATTGAAATATCTTTAAAAATTAAACAAAATTAATTTACTTTTTTACTGGTGCTGCAGATTGCTGCTGTATTCATTGCTATCTGATTCACCTACACACTGACTCCTAGAGCTCATGAACAATAAAATTCCAGGGATACAGAGTAGGGTTCAGAGCATGGTTTTGGACTCTTCAAATTTCCATTCCTTTAGATCAGGAAAGAAATCATGCTGGACTTCTGGGAAACATGGTTTTCTTCCTTGTGCTGTACAAAAGTAACAAGAGTATNGAAAGGAAAGGAAAGGAAAGGAAAGGAAAGGAAAGGAAAGGAGTTATTAATATGAGGCAGATGAGCCTGTATGTCAAGTGAAGCCTTTTTTTTTTCCTTCTACCTTTGTTCTTCTAGCTTGGGTGCTATCACTGGATGAAACATGCATTTTCTCTATCCTACAACAGTCCTGCACCACTGTTCTCATCAGCTCTGATAAATGGTATGGGAACCAAAGAAATAAATGGTTTCAGCATTGCAGATTATTATTTAAGTTACAAACTTTGTACTTCCCCATATGATCTTAAAAACTCATAGAACACCTTCCAGGCAAAAATCTAGGGACAAGAGGCTAATGGCTGCAATGAACACAAGGTTCAAGCATTCTCCTCTCAACAGTTTTGGGAACCATTCTCACCTCTGCAGGTCTAGTAAACAGTGCAATATTTAGCAGGCTGAGAGGCATCCCTTAATATATGACAGGCCCTGTTTTATCCTACAAAGTCTGCCAGAGCTTGAGGCAGAAAGCATCTGGTTTGTCTTCTGAAAAGCATCACATGTAACAGGTAGCAAGAAGGGTTCTCTGAGCAGTGTTAATTAACTGGAGGGTGAAACAATATAAAATGCAGGTCTAAAATATACAACACAATTTCTGTGGACTGCAAACTCCAGCTCACATTTTGAGACCAAATACCTGACACTTTTCCTTCCAAATTGTTAATCGCACCACTGGAATGCAATTAGCCGCAATTCTACCGTGCACATGAAGGGGTTTCTGCACAATGGGCTACCATAATTTGATCCTGAGGTTTCTGAGGAAAAGGAGGAATCCAACTCTTCCTTAGAAACGAGTTTTTTTGGGTTTTTTTGAAAAGGAATATTTCTGAAGCTTTGTAAGGGTCGTAGATCTTCTACTTAAATATATTGTTTAGAGCAGAATTAATGTTCTAAGCAAGGAAATTTACCTTCCCCACTGTGCTGGTTTCAGCTGGAGGGTTAAACCATGACACCCACATCACAGATCCCACAAAGCAGAATTCAGAAGGTCAGACTTTCATCCTGAAATATGAAAGATCTTTCCTTTCATAAGTTCATCAAAGAATATTTTCTTTCTCTTTTTTGCCTCCCTGAAACTAGATTTAAGGTTTCTATACAATGTATTGTAGCATTCCCATTCTTCAGACATTTTTAAAGAACTCGATAGGTTTTGGCCAAAACTCCATTTTTCAGAGGCAGCAGGCTCTATTACTTACTGGATATAAGACATTTAATTAGTGTCTTAAAAGAATTATGAGCAACTCAACCCAAGCTGAATAGAGCACTTCCATTTCTATATATAATAGGCCTCAAACTGATATAGAGTATGGATTAATCTCTCTCATCACATAAAGAATTGTATTTTTCCTTTGTGTTTTTATACAGTCTTAATAACTTGGCCATCATGCACATGCACACAAAACACTTAAATAGATGTTTAATGGCTAATTCCCTTCCTAACCAAAGTACTAAAGTTATGATGAATACACCAATTTGAACTTGTTCCATTCTCTAATTTGCTCCTCTGAAAGAGCTTGAATCATATTCAAAATCTAGTGCTGAAATCTTTATCATTTATTTCAAAGACATTGTTTACTTTGGAGTTGGCCACTTCTGCAAAGACTGTGTGAGATGAACTTCTCCTGATTCTATGAAAGTCATGGTTGGAAACTCAGACAAAATTTCTATAACAGAACCAAATTAATTCAGGAATACAGAAATAAAGAAACTAGAAGTGCTTGAGGAGTTTGCTGAAGGCTTTAGGAAATATTTCACAAAATTCCTCTGCCCACAGCCACAGACATTTTCCATTAACTGCTCACAAAAAACACCCCTCTCCTATTCTCCTGATGATCCAGCAGGACCAGACTCCATGATTTGCAGCAAATCCCTGGTACTTCTGTTCCAACTGTGCATCTTCAAGCTTCTGAAAATGAAGATGAAATTTGAGTCCTTCCAGCTCATTTCTCTTGGTCTGGCATTCTGATTCTTGTTAAAAACTTGGTCCTAGCAACTCTCTTGGTCACTATTAGTGCTTTCCACAGCCTAGTCATGTTGGCCTCCTGTTTGTAGTTTTGTGAATTGCCATCCCTCTCCCAATCATCTCCTATATTTTAATGATCAGTGACATCTTTGCTTTCTGGTATCTTCTCACAGAAGCCACCTGTGTTTGTCAAAAACAGACACATACAAAACATCACCATAGAATAGGCTACCTAAAGTCATGAGAGATTATATTTAATATGCTTTAGGTCTATCAAGCTCATGATTTGGAAAAGTTTATCTGAAAATATTCAAGGTCCAACAGAAGACTTACTGAAGATTACAGAATTGTGCTATTTACAGAATAACAGATTAAACTGTAGGAATGAGAAAAACCCAATCAGATTTTGCATATCTGTCATAGCTGGATTAATCCTAAAACTGTGTTCTTTGTTCCACTTTAATACTCATCATTAACTGTGGTTTAAAGTTCTATAGATTGCTTCCTGACAGATAGTTTAGCTAAATTCCCTTTTTTTATTTTGAGTGCTATATAAATTGCAAGATATCGTTTCATAAAAATAATTTGGAGGAGGGTGTATTTAAATATATAGTTAGTAGTCTTGATAAATATGTGATAATTAAAGTATTCTGAAGGAGTAAAAGCCAATAGAGGGACATCTACTTAATAAAAATGGAAAATACGATGTGATATTTATCAATAACTGAATTACGATAGAGCCATACAGTTTCCCCTCAGTATCTTTGAGGAATGTAAGAACACTGACATGTTACTGGTATAAAACATAAAGCAAGAAGGCAAGACAGCAAATGGAGAAGATACTTTACCTATAAATTTTCTGCAAACAGGGGCTCTCTAAAATGCTTGGAGTTCATTTTATATGCCACTTTCTTTCTATTAAGAGAGCTTAGATGATGTGAGGGTCACTTGCATTAATGAGCCAAACATGGCAAAACTTTGGTTTCTGTTCCTTCATAAATTTTTCACTGGTAGTCAGCTGGACTGATTTCAGAAAATGAGCTAAGAAAAGGTAATAGGGTAACATATGGATTGTTTTTTACTTTTTTTTTTTTTTTTTTAATTCTAGCACTGCTGTAAGTATTACCTATACATCAGACTCACACTGACTTTCTCAAATGAAAGACAGGTTTTGCAGCTGACACATAACAAACAAAAAAATAAAATCAAGCAAAGAAGGCAAACAGAACTTTCTCTGTGGAGTTTTATTTGATTTGGGATATAGCTCTTCACTTACAACTAATATAATCCAAACAAGCTGATCTTTAAAAGTAGACTATAAAAGCCTGTCTGTTATGGTCACAGGGCAACATCTATCACACACTTACAGTCTTGCTCACTGAAGAAAAAACGATCATTTCCAACTGTTGTGTTTATCTTATTTTGTTTCACCAGTATTGACAATAATTTTACTGTTAGCCACATATCTGATACATAATTCTTTACAAAATGCAGCATATCCACAGTATCCATACTTGTTCTTCCTATATACCCATGTTTTTCCTCTTACATAAAATAACCCCCAGCCCCCCACAAATTTATTTCCAACAGTACTCTCTTAAAAGCTGTAGTTTTCTGTTGTTGCATTTCCCAAAGAAGTCCTAACTATGGGTTTGAGCTGGATTTTAGGAACAATAATTTGATTATACCTGATTTTGTACAGGTTGTGCAGACTGCTGTACAGGTTTGAAATTTGTATATTTTCAGTTACTAAACTGAGTCCTCTTCTAGTAAGGCACAAGTGGGTGCATTGTAAGGTGCAATAGAACCTTGATGACATAGATGGATGGTAGCAATAAATTGAATTTTGACTTTGGTATTCAATAACTCTGCAATTCTACACTGCTCCACGTGGGAGTCTCAAGGCATTTCCCAGAATATCAACTTTGCTCCCTCATGTTTCTATTTTAAATCAAGGAAGCATCATCATGATTTACATTTCACAGGCAAAGAAAGTGACTGATTAAAAGAATCCAATTCCTAAAAATTTCAGAGAGCTTTTCATTTGGTCACTATGGCTTGGACATGACCAGGTAAGGACCAGCACTTCCTTACCTGTGGCACCCTGGGTTAGAACCTTAGTTTTTACATACCAACATAATGATATGTTAACCACCACCAATTCAAAGGTGTTTAGCTGAAATAGAGGACATTTCTCCAAAGATATGAAACAACATCAATTTCCACTGTTAATATTTCAGAAATAGAAAAATTTCCTTTGTTGCTCAGGTTAAGAAATGAACAATATTTGACTTGAGCTGTTAGTGAATTTTATATATGCATTCAAACTTGCACAGACAGCAAGGACCCATTAGCTAGAAAACACAATGAACACAGCAAGTTTGAATTAAAAATCATTGCCAGGGTACAGAGGCAAGGTTGAAGAGAATTGTTATTTTAGGCAGCCTCCAGGTTTGTTGGAGACAAAGGTTCATATCTGCATAGCCTTGTCCTTGTCATCTGCATAACCTTCAGACCTGAGGTGTTTAATTTTAAATAAATTGGAAAAGATAAATGAAACGTATGTTTGGCATTCCTTAACCCTCACCATGCCACATGAACAGTTGCAGTGTTATAACTCAGATGACCAGAAGCATTTTTATCTAATCTATCTTCGTATACTTACATTCAAACAAAAAACCAGCAATAAGGGCTTTTAGACAAATAAACATATATTTTTTTCAGTTTTGGCAGCCAGTTTCAACATATTGCTATAAAACAATACTTGGTAAGCAGAAATATGGTAAGCAGAAATAAATGGTTGTTATTGTGATTTTTTTTTTCTTCATTTGAAAGGGGAAATATTAATAACAAATCATGTTTCTTAGGAATACATAACTGTCTGCAAAGACTCAGAGGTAAAATACTCCGGACCTAAACTTCACCATTGCCATCATTGCTTTGGGACTCCTTTTTAAGCCCACTTTCTTCCTTTCAGAAAATAACCAGGCCTCTCTTCTAAGTATATAGAAATAGATACATATTGATTTTGGACACTTTTTCCCCTCTCCACACCCCCACCAGGCTGGATGAAAACTGGTTCTGTTTTAATTAGCTGGTAATCTACTGAGCAAAACGATTTTCAAAATAATTTTTACAATGGCTCAGATATTTTGAGTTGTCTCCAAATTGCAGTTTGGGTAGAAACCAACTCTATAACTCATGACTGCATTTCCGTCTTTTTTTTTTTTTTTTCCCTATTTCCTTTTTCTTGAATGAAGCAATGGTGTATTCCTACAAATACTTCTTACTGAGTTTGCAACTATATCTTTTTCTAAAGCTTTAAAATCAGTTTAATATTTTAGAATTCATTTGCTGAAAGGATTGAATTGGACAGGGGGTAAAGAAGACACGAGTCACATCAGTTCAAACAGTCTCATGATGAGTTCATCAATGAATGGATCCAGTCTTCCTCTTCTATGACATGGTAAAAGTTAATATTCCCATGCAGCAGGAATGAATTCTGCCTGCTGCAATCTACTATTGAGTATCATCCAGGTGTTTACAAAACGTATCAGACAGACAGCTTCAAAAATAATACACTTTCACAACATGTATCACACCAGTCCCTTTGCTGTGATGATATGTGCTGTGCTAAGCCCTTATCTACAGCCTGGGAGGTGCCTTCACCTGCCAAAACACAGCAACTTTCAAACAGAGATGAAGGGAAGATATCACTATGTTTTGTTCCTTAAACTGCTACAATGCAAAGGAAATTTGGAGTATTTGTTTCCTTCCCGTAAAATTATATATATGTGTGTGTATCTGTCACTGCTACAGAGAGTGATATATTGTTCCTAAAAATAGGTCACAAATTGAACGCTGCACTTCAGCCTGCATAGCTTAAATTCAGCTAAGATTTTTTTTCCTGAAAATCAAGCCCATTGTTTTTCTCCTTCATAAACGCCAATCCAAACTCCAACCTTTTTTTGTGGAACAACATCTGCTGCACAAAATTTAATACAGATCAGCAGATCCAAGTGTGTTCAGCCCAAGTTGCATGGATACTTTTTCAAATGGCAGTCCTTATTTGAAAAGTCAAGAGAGCAAACTGACTTTTACAACTAAAAGAGTCTTTATCTCTCTCCTTATCAAGTATTTTTTTCTTTTTAAAGAACACTATTTTTTCTTAATTCCAATACAGTCTCATAGGCATCATTAGGTCATTAATTCATTTAAAAGACAGTTCTCCAATTTTTAAGGATTAACTGTATTTTCAAATAATTTAAGTTTTAGTAAATAATTGGTATATATTATACTAAAAAAAAATGTTATTGCAGTGCAAATATTTTTGGCACCTAATCATAATGTCCATTTTAATTTTTTCTGAGGTAAAGAAGAAATTATACACAGTTTTCAAGTGTCACTGCATGAAAGTAAAAAGTTCCACTGACTAATAGTCTTTCCTTTCCCTTTTTTGCTTTCCATCATATTTTCATTTCAGTTTTTAGCGTAAAATTATAAAATATGTAAAAGACAAAATCACATAAATATTAAAAAATAAATAAACACAGTTTACAAAATATTCTGTATATTCTGTAAAAAACCACTAATGGTTGCTTTACCTTTTGTGATCAGAAGAGAGGGTATCACACTGTTCTTTTGGAATTTGTATAGACCAGATTACTAAATTAAATAATCATGTTCCTTATAGAGCCTTTGTTTCTCCTATAGTCCTCCTCACAGGAAACACATAACTCATGTTGAAGACAGTAAAAATGAACCTGGTCCAAATTTAATAAGCAATCTATTTACAAATTAAATTTTTAAAAAATCATTTCCTACTTGATATATATTTATATTACTGATTGATATAACTCTGAATTCTCTTACAATAATTTACCAGATACACCTATACAACATCTCTTCTAATCAGAAAAGCATTATCCCCTTCACACATTTAAAACAGCATCAGTGATTTTATGCTGCAGATAGAATATTATGGATTCAAACATATCACCTGCTTTTATAACGAGGAGATGGTGTGAAGGGAGAAGTAAATTAGGCTCCCTACCAACCTAATGCAATGGTCAGCTGCTATGGAGATCATTTCAGCTGCCAATATTTCCTATTCTGAAGATTGTGAGGGAGAATGAGAGGATTTTATGTCAGGTCTGTTAATGTTCACAGTGCCAAGGACACCTACATTCAACTTCTAGCAGCAGACAGAGCCCAAAACAGAGGCTGGCATGAATGAGCTCACTCGCCAGCACTGCTGCTCTCAGATGTTCCTCCCAGCCCTGCCCGCTTTGTTAGGACTGACACCTGCTCATGGACCCATCTGACCTTCTAAATGATTACTCTACATCTTGCATGTTCCTAACTGCAGCTTGGTATGAGAGCAGAACTGGAAATAGAATGGAGTTTCCATGGTTAAATCATCAAGACAAGCCTCCAGCACACTGTTGTGGTGAATTCCCTGGTGGTGAAGTGCTCCAGTGCCCCTTTCTCACAGCCCTGGTCCTTGAGAGCAGCCTGGACATGCCTTGCTGCCTGTGCAGCTCTCCCAGATATTCAGGTTTCCTCCAGAACTCCACAGGCAAAGAGCCAGCAGTGCTGCACCTCCAGAGGTCTCCTGATGGGAGCGAGGAAGGAATTGGAGCTGCGGGCTGGGTAACAGAGCCTTCCCTTGTGCATTCAGGGAACAGCTCCATGGGCAGTGGGGAGATGGCACCCCGTGCTGCTGGCTCTGCCTCTGGCTCTCAGGGGCTGCTTGGTCTGCACCAGCTGAGGACTCGTGCTGAGCCAGTGACCTTGCTGACTTACAGGCTACTTACAGAGCAGCAGAAGGCATTAGAGGATCATAATTTTTTTCACTTTCGAACAGATTTCCAAAACCCTTATTTTCAGGAATTATTTCATTTGGTTGATGTTAACAGTTTATTTCAATAGGAAAAGCAGCCTTATATTTAAGTGAGCAGCTGAAGGAAGGGATCAAAACAAAATTAGTTTGTAGCAAAGATCCGATTGCTATCTGTGTTTTCAAATGTTTGTTTACTGCCTTCAATGGCTAGTGATTATATCCACTGGTGGAATGTTGCTGTTATATCCTGTCCTTTCTGACTTTTTCATGCCTGCTCCAGTTTAGGTGTCCTGAAATTTTGATCTAGATATTTACTTTATACCATAGTATCAAAAGGACAGCCATGGTTTAACCCCAGCCAGCAAACAAGTACCAGGCAGCCACTTGCTCACTCCCCATCAGCAAGATCAGGGAGGGAATCAGGAGGGTAAAAGCTGGAAAACCCGAGTGTTGAGGTAAAGAGAGTTCAACAGGTAAAGCAAAAGCCATGCACACAAGCAAAGCAAAAAAGAAGTTCACTCACCACTTGCCATGGTTGGGCAGGTGTTCAGCCATCTCTAGGAAATCAAGGTCCCATCATATGTAACTGTGGTTTGGGAAGACAAATGGCATCACTACAAATGTCTTCTTCCTTCTTTCCACCACTTTATACACTGAACATGATATCATATGGTCTGGAATATCCCTTTGGTCACTTTGGGTCACCTGTCCTGTGTCTCTTCCAACCTCCCATGTACCCCCAGCCTCCCTACCAGCGCGGCAGTATGGAAAGCAGAAAATGCCTTGGCTCTGTGCAAGCCCAGCACAGCAATAACAAAAATATCTCTGTATGATCAGCCCTGTGTTCAAAACAAATCCAAAACAGAGCCCCATACCAGCCACTGTGAAGAAATCTAACTCTACCCCAGCCAAAACCAGCACACATAAAAGGAAGTAAGAGAGGGGAAACATGGACACTTAATGAAAAACTAATCCACCATCACTGAAATACTTTCTGGGTACTAAAAGTATTTTTCTTCCCTGAGCTTACTAGATATGTCTCCACAGACTTTATGAGTGAACTGGACTGTGTTATAGTCTGGCAGGAAGAACTACTATCCAAAGATCAACACATCCTTCATCAGTGATAGGAGCAGCTCACAGACCTTTTAAAAGCACTCAGCAAAGCATAGCTGGAAAACAAGTGCCCAAGAAAGTAAATAAAAACAAAGAAAGTAAATAAAAGCTCCACAGCCCTCTTTAAGTTTAGCAGTATATGTAATTTAGTCTTGATGGAAAAGTAGCTCTTTTCAAGCTGTGCCCCTGCCCTTTGCTTATCCACCACTTCAGTGGTCAAACCTAGCAAACACCACCCTACCTAAAGGAATATGGTCAAAAGGGCTTTATTTTGCATGCAGAGATGTCTCTAATTTCTCTGACAGTATCTACCTGGCATACCTGGCATCTTGTATTCTGAAGCACGTTGTGGCTGCCACTTCTCTTGTTAGCTTTTTGTGTGTTTGGAAACGCCTTTTGAGCATGACTGCATCCCCATCTCTTCATTAGAGACGGATCTGTATTGCATTCCCTCCCCAGCTGCAATTATTTAGCTGTTTTCTGCCACCTCGTTTTTGACATAGGGGGCCCTGCTGTCCAAATGAAATTTTAATGAAGGCTTGAGGACGTGCTTGTGCACTGTAGAGTTCCACTGCAGTCCCACACAGAACATGAATTGAGTACTCACAGTTAGTGGGTAAGTGTTGTGTTATTACTTTTTAAAAGGAACAAATGTTGGCATGTGGTGAATGCTCTGCCAGCTCCACTTTGCCCAGTACTTTTGTCACTGCCCCACATGCACTTCTGTGAAATCCCTTCCTGCTGTCTAATCTGCCTGAGATGACCAGAATCCCACATGTCAAGAGAAAACTATACAACTTGAATTTGTCACCCAGCCTGCTTACTTCTGCTAACTGTATCACCATTGCACTTTGATTTTCCAGAAAGACAAAATTTCAGTAAACATTATACAAATAACCCTGTTATCTTCTCTTATGCTAACCTTGCTGTTCTTGTTTCTCACTCAGTCGTCATTTAGGTTTTAGGTTTGTTTTTTTTTTTTAATTACCAGTGCAATCCTAACTTCAACAAATTGAATTGACCCATAATCACTTTAAATTACAACTTACAGAAGCAACAAATTCTTCATTTTTTGCCTGTGAGGTCCTGTTCTCCATGTGCATACAATAATACTATGTGATAGTAACCATTGCCTTCACAGACCTCTGCTTTCTTTGGTCTCAGCTTTACATTCCCTTCCAGCAAACCCTGTTTCAGTCTGTCTGATTCTCCAAATTCATCAAATGAGCCATTACACACACACACAATTGTCACCCTGTCCCACGGCTCAGATTAATCTCCAGGGCATAAAGTGCAGAAGGGGTTCTCTGGAAAAACCCCATCACCTGTAATTGTGTCACTGAAAATTACATCCCAAGTGGTTTTTTTCGGGAGTACTAAACTGAAGCCATATGGCAATTTTAATTCTAGTTCTTATGATTTTTTTAGGACTTGATTAAGTTTATATCAAAATATTTTGACATCCTCAAAAAATTCTACTATGTCAAAAATACTGTCCTGGCTTACCCTCATAGCAAAGTATAGCTGAGCCTCTTCAGATGAAAAAGTTTCATAAAACTTGGAATAAAATGGTCATATGACCTGCATCAGCCCCAAAGTGTTGAAGATTGGCAAAGATGATATCTTAAACAAGAAATTCCTTCTGGTATTATATGTGACACATCAATTTCACTTTTGATTACCTTTGGTTCAGAAATCTGATTTGATGCTGACAATATATAATTTTTGACTTTTTTTTTAATGCTACCTTTGCTAAGGAAAATATTTCACAAAATTATGGAATTTCCAAAAACAATTGCAAAAGCTAGTTCTCCTCACAAGAAAAAAAGTCCAGCTAAAAATATTCTGGGCAAGGCACAGACTACCAGTAGCAATGAACTGCCTGTAGCCTTTAGGAAGAAAAATATCTCCTTTTGAAGTTATCTTTTCCATCATTACACTATTTCAGTTTGTCAATATTCACTATGACAGCAGTTCCAGCAATTTTATGTGATACCTTCAGTACAGATAAATAACAAGAGATTAACCTACATTCAATCTGAAAAGAGGAGGAAAAAATATTTGTTAACCAGAACTGACTTGTGACAGACCTTTTATGCTGTTCTCCAAGAGGATAAGGAAATCTATGAATTTCTATTTCTTGTGGTTTATGAGTGCATAGGATCTTTTTTTCACTTTCTGAACTAGAAGCATTATGCAATAGTCACATACTTGATACCATGCAATGAAATAAGGAAACTGAGGGTAAATATAAAGAAAATGCTCTATGATGACTTCTTTTAAACAGATTGAGACACTCACATGTAGAATTAGTTTCCTCTAATTTTGACTGCCTTAATTTTCAATAAATGTGCAAGAAGGAAACATGAAACAATGTACAGTTGTTGCCAGTCTGTCCTTAACATTTCATCTCCAGCTTTCACAAAAAGTGCAATTTTACCTTAGACATAAAGCACGGGGTTTTTTTTTATACTTCGGGGACATTTTGTGATCCTAGAGAAGTATACTTGTGTGTTTCCATGTATTTCAAGATATTAAATGAAATATCTTCTCTAACTCATTCATTTTTGGCAAAGCTTTAAGAGGAACAGAAATCTGACCTTATTAAGTTTTCAAGGTCTCACTTTAGCTATGCACAGCCCACTTTGTTCAATTTTGTAAAATAGCAGTGGACACTTAGCAAGGAAATACTCCTTTTCACTCCACATTTATTTATAGACAAACTGGTACTTTCTGATGTAAATATCTACATTTTCTGCCCTACCTGATAAGGCATCACCAAAATTCAAGCCTCTACAACAAACAAACAAAACCCCAAATTTCTGAATTCCTCCATACACATTAGCGATATTTGATCTAGGCAAATTCAAATCTTGATGATGCAAGAAAAGCTTCAACAAAAATAACTCAGATTCAGTATCTCTTATTTATAGAAATCACTAACATCAGTTTCTCTCTCTTACATCCAATTCTTTACTGTTATTTGACCAAGTTCTCAGTCTTAGAACCTGAGCATCTTCAGGCATTTTCATTCCAATTCCCCTGAAAACTTCAATCCTCACCTCAACTTAAAGAAAAAGGATTTCTTCTGCAGCTTTCATCACAAACTTCTGTAAAACACACCTAGTCTTCTTACAGAAAACAACTGCACCTCTGGCAAGCCCTTTTCTAAGGAAATTCCTGCCAAGAGGAACTGTCCTTGCTTCTCCCTAGATTCTACTTGGGCACCGTTGCTTTCATTAGGAAAAAGTATAAACTTTTACAGCTTTTACTACTAGAAACTCCTACAGGCAGGCAGACTTCTACACTAAAAATAATGCTTAATCTACAGTTACAGATTCAGCAAAGCTTTGCAATGGCTTCACAGAATGGCTGACACTGGAAGGGGCCTCTGGAGGTCATCTACCAAGTCTGTAACATCACTTAGAAGTTTATCAAGTAAGTCAAGGATGAATTACTCTTGAGGAGGTCTCCCCTCAGGTCCTGGGATTCCTAAAGAACAGTGTTACCAGGAATGACTAAGACAAAGGAGGCACTCAGGACTTCTGCCTTCTCCATGTCCTGTATAACCAGATCTCTCATCATGTTATTGTACCCACATTTTCCCTGGTCTTCTTTTTATCAACTATATGCCTGTAGAAGCATTTCTTCTTGTCCTTGATGTCCCCAACTAGTTTTATTTCCATTTGGGCTTTAGCTTTCCTAACTTCCTCCATGGATGTTTGGACAAGGTTTCTGTATTCCCTCCGTACTACCTATCTTTACTTCCACCCTCTGTATTCTTCCTTTTTGTCTTTGAGTTTGCCCAGAAGCAACTTGTTTATCCACAGAGGCCTCCGGGCATTTTTGCCTGACTTCTCATTCTTTTCAGGAGAACCCTCCTGAGCTGGGAGGGGGTAGTCCTTGAATACCAACCAGATTCCTTGAATCCCTTCTCCCTCCAGGGCCTTATCCCTAGGTGGCTCTCTGAAGAATGTCATTTAAGAGGACAAACTCTACTCTCCTGAAGTGCAAAGCTATAAACTTGCTTTTCTCACCCTCTTCCCTGCCCTTAGGCTTGATCTCTTGGCTCAACCATTTGTCACTTCACACAAGAAGAGAAAGGCATAAAGTAAGAGCTGAACACTCTGTGCAAGACCGGCTGAAAGAGCCACGGTGGTGATCAACCATTGTTAAGGAGCCCATCATTCAGAAAAAAAAAACCAAAAAAGTGGATGTGTTATAATGTAGCTGGAAGTGTGACTAATTACATGTAGGTGTAATTCAGCTAGACTAAGCTTTAAAGGAGTTCAAAAGATTTTCCAGTAGCCGATGCACTCCAGGCTCTATTTTTTTTTAATCTTCTCCTGTTGAAAATATACCTTATTCACCCTCTTTGCATTTTTGTTTTGTAGCTCTGAGAAGGTGCCACTATCTCTCTAGAAGTCAATCAGAACTGCTGATAGAAGTAAAGATTGTGCTTCTCCCCTCTGCTCTGCACTCCTGCGCTAAAAACACCACTTAGGCTGGAGAGAATTTTCTCTCAGGCTTCATGGGAAGGGTACTGCTTGAGCCTCTCCATAGGATAGCATGTTACACTTTAAATCCTCTGTGGCACAACCTGAGCACCAGAAAGGATAGAAGAGGCAAATTACAGGACTGCAGTAGCACTTTCATTATTTCACAGGAACAAATCTTACCTGAGCTACTCTGAGCAGTGCTACCAAAGGCTTGTCTCTGCTTGCTGCCATCTCAACTCCGACTGGTTTTAATTCAGTTCAAAGTATAAGCCTTTGAGATAGGGTAATCATCTAAAAAAAGAGCTAGTAAAATGTCACACAGTAGATAAAAAGTTGAAGAAAATCAAAAAGCCAGTAAGTCACTCACTAAGTATTTATCATCACCACCACTGATGCATAATCTGCTTACACACCTACGTGGACAAATAAACAGTCTAATGCTTGAGTTATTACCCTTAAACTACCAGAAAGAAGACCTCAACAGACCACATGGATGCTGATCTGGATAACAGCAAACACAAAATAGGGAATGAAATAATTACCTGATGGATCCTAAAGATCCAGTGAACACATAATTTATGCAAAAGATACCCTGTAAATTTGCACAAATTTGCAATTTGTATTGAAAGCTGAAACAAGCACACAGCAACACAAAACCATGTGTAAATGCCTAATAATTGGAAGTACTGTCGTAGTTGTGATGATGTAAGATTAAAAATTAATTTAAAAGTTTGCAGGTACAAATCTTGGGGATATTGGGTATACAAGTCGGGTGGAGAAAGGCAAGGTTGTACCAAGATATTCTCTTGGAGAAAATAAACTGAAGTTTTAACCACAATAGGAAAATGAATTGAACATGAGTGTTTTCTTGCAGGTTTCTTCCTAAACAGTATGAACTATTCTTTTCCATTTTAGTAGTAATGATAAATTAAAAAAATATATTTTTCTAATTTTTTTCTAATTAAACTCTTTTAAGAAAGATTAAAGATGGAAGATGATAATATTCCTTATCCTCTTTATGTCTATTTTAGAGATTTTAAAATAATAATTTTTTTAGTTTTATTATCTTTGGTTTCAGAAATGGTTTTCTGAATATTATTTCTCACATACAGTTTTTCTGTGAGTTGCACTGAAGACATTGAATCTCATACAAAATTTCTTAAAATCAGTGGAAGATATTGCAGTTTGGACCAGAACTAAAACTCAGGGAAACATCACCTTCCCAAATTACAGTACCTTGCACTTTGTCTGAGAGTATCACTGAATAAAGAAGACTTTAAAGTGATGTATTTATAGTTTATAAGAGGTTAAGGAAACAGTAATCCTTTAATAAACAGGGTGAACTTTAAATCCTAGTTATGCAGTTCAGTAGATCAAACAGCATCTTATTAAAAAAGAGCATAAAGCTCTCCATAAAATAGTTCATTTCCATAGCACACTTATAGCAACTATTAATTCACACTTTTCCTACATTCTTGATAAAGATTTTAATATCAGGACTGCCAAAGGTGGTGTTTTTTTGGTTTTTTTTTTTTTTTTTTTTTTTTGGTTTAGTTTTCCTGGCAATGATAGCATATTTAACTGCAAGCCAAAAACATTAATAATAATTTCTGAAATAATTAATTAAATTAATTTCAGCAAGACAGATTTTTCATAGGGAGCTCCAGTCATCCAATTTTAACCTTTGTATTAATGTAAGCTGACAATGAAGTTGCAAGAATTTCTAAAGACATGTTGACCAGGTTATCTTAAGTGCTTCATTTTATATTTCTAAACAGTTACAGGTTTAAAATATTTTCATTTCAAATTCCAAGACTGAAATTATTAAAGGCTATTCCAATTTAGAAGTGCTTTTAACAACAAAAACACAGCTTTTCTTATTTATTTATTTAAAGTGTAGCAACACTGTCTGCCATGACTTTAATGATATTAGACTGCTTTATCACAGTAGAGGTTTTTGTTGTTCAAAGTGTACTTTCTTCTGAAATGCAGCCCAGAGAAATTACTCTCATAGGGGTTTGATTTATTCATCTTGAGAAACAGAAATTTAGATTTTATTGCTTCCTTGTAATCAAGGAGTTGACATCTGGGAATTTTTTAATCCTCAGGCTACATTAAATAGGAGGGTAGTTCTAAGGCAGATGAGTAGTAAGTATCAACTTCCTCTTGTTGCAAGAGTAAGTTAATATAAACCATTGTACAACTCTGCTTTGAGAGGAAATTCTGAACGGTTATTAGGTTTTTCTCAGGTTTTTTAATATTAAATATTATGTAATTTAGAACCCTTTTTTGTTGTTGTTTTACTGAGAGTGTTCCAAATTAACCACAAGAGTGCTGGCAATTTTACTGAGTTTAATTTTGAATTAAACAAAACTTAAGAGTTCCTCCCTTGAGCAAATTAAATTGCATGTTAGGAATATACTATGCCTACACAAACCTTTCTGTTAGAAAAGTTCAGGTGTTGGAAGCAATCTTGGGACTCAGAGTCAAGAGAAATACCAGAGGCAAAAAAATAAATGAATAGCAGTTACTCTAACTCTGGTTAGGATGATCAGTAAGAACAACAAATATGAGCAGAATTAGAAAGGGCAAAAGAGAGTTTCAAGTCATTTCTACAACCCAAATCTAGCAGGTGTGGATGTAGATGAATTTGAAACCTTCTCTAAGAGGATCTTACATGTTTGAAGTCTTATGAGCCTTGCCAAGCTTCAGTTGTTGGCTTCTATTAAATGTACTAAATACGCAAATTAGCTCAAAGTAGAACAGTGTAAAAGCCTGAAAGTAAATTGTGCTAGTACAAAGGGCCACAGACTGGCATGTTACCCAAATCAGCATGATAATCCAATTTATTTAATTACTTAATGAAATTCTTGTTCTCAAATTTCAGTGAGGGATTCATACACTGCCTTCAAGACGTGCAAAATGAAAATGACCTACCTGACACAAATCATTTAGATGAAGAAAGGACATAGCATAAAAACCACTGTTGGCTCCTGCAGTTGATAAATTAGGTTATTTTGATCTCCAGATCCCTTAGAGTGTCTTCCTCTTTTTAATAAAAGCATAACCACTTGGAAAGGAATAAAACCAAAATCTCTATGAATTTCCAACATGAATATGAATGAAGCACTCTCCTGCTCTCTCGTCCACCTCCCAATGCAGGGCTGCAGCAGCAAGAATACTAGGCAAGAGACAATCACAGTCTCTTGACATAAAATATTAACCATAACCACTGTACTTATTATTACATCTCATGGAATGGCATCCACAAGTATTCTATGCATTGGTCTCGACCAAGCTTGGATTTTTATAGAATTTGGCATCCACAACAACTGTGAAATCAAAATAATTTCTTGACAGAGGTGTTCATTTATTTTTCATTCCCATCTGTTTTAAAACACAAAATATAGCAAATTACAGCCAGTAAGCAGCTAGACAAGGCCCGTGAGATGGGGGTTACAAGTAATCTCCTACATCTGTCACAAAGGTGAACAGAATAGATCAATGAAAGCATCTTAAAAAATACCAAATATCGATAAAAGCTTTTTACAAACAACACTGTGCAAAAGGCTAACGTGTCTGTAAGAATTCAAAGATTGCATTAAATTTCCCTATCAGGTATGCAGAATTTTCAAGAAAGATGCTTTAATTTTTTAATTTTCTTAAAGAAACCTTCTCTAGAGAGCAATAGATGTGTTAAAGTCTTTACACCTATAGAATTATGGCTAAAAGAAGGAAAAATACATTTTCAAAAATTGCAGTCCTGGAAATGTGCTGCAAGTGAACTAACATTTGACTAGAAGGAAAATCTCAGTTATCAGAGTTGTATCTTCACATGAGTATGGCACTCATACTTTCATTAGAGCAATAAAATGAAACATAAATTCAGCTAAAATTTCTTACTTGTATATTCTTTAAGAGAAATGCTGAAGTATATAATGTTCTGTGGGTTGTCTGAAAGTTAATTCTTAATTTAATTTCCTACCCAGTTGAAAATATTATTCTTTGGCTCAAGAACCTTTTCTCTGCCTCTACTTGCACCTCACAGAGCAGTAAAATCTACTCCTTTCACATTGTTAGGACAGGCTTGTTAGAACCTTAAAAAAATGCTGGAGACCCATAAGATCCTGGTGATAAATATTTTCTAAAGCTCTTCAGATCTGTCCACTTTCCCAGATGAAGGCTGACACAACTGGTTTTGTACATTAATATGTTTAATCTAATAAAATACAGAAAATGTTAATTCAGGGATTAAATGAAGACAAAAATTATCCCTGTCCTGGAATTATTCCCCTTGTACAGAGATCAAAGGATGGGTTTTTTATTCCATACCTACACTTTTCCTACAAGTAGTGGTTATGATATCTCTTCCTTCCCTTTTTTTTAATTTTTTTTTTTCTTTTCTCCCTTAAGTCAAAGGTGCAAAAGTAACCCTTAGACAGGTAAAGAGCTGAATTAGATAAAAAAGAAAAAAATATAAAAAGGGAAAGGACTGGAATCCTCGTTTGATAACCCCTGATCACACTAAAGAATTTGTGGGCAAAACATGTAAATAAGAATATTTCAACAACAGCCTCAAGGTACTTCAAATGGTGTAAAGTTTAAAAAACTATTTGATAAAGGTTATGGGTGAATATATAAAGCTATGTAGGCAAAAATATGAGCATGTATCTACACTGTTAAATTAAGAAGAAATCATGCATCATATGGCATATGTTGCAAATCTAGAGACCCCTCCTGTATTTTGAGCAAGAGATATTGCATAGATTTAAGAAATTAAGAGAGATTCATGGAAAGAGCCTCCTTTGAAGATCTGCTAAATGAAAGTCTAAACTTGCTACATGAGAGCTGTTCGTCCTTACTGATATTTCGTGTATACTGACAGAATTGCTTCAACATTCCTCAAATCTGAGAACTCTCAGAGGATTTCCACAGAGTGCTGTACAGCAGCCCAGGGTAGAGCCACTAATATGTGGCTCCTTGTTTGTGTCCTGAGGATCCCAAAGATACACACACCCCCTTACCCCGTGGTCCCCAGGTTACCCATCCTCTGCCTCCTGCTCTGCCTTGTTGCAGGTGAACACCTCAGTGCTGTAATCCAGGCTTGAGCATGAAATTCCATCCTGTTCCGGCTTCACCTGCTGTAAATCCCTGGGCATCAGTTCAGCAGCTCCTTGTTCCTCCGCATGACATTAATTAAAGGCAGGTTGGGGCACAGGCATCACTGTGCAGAGATCTACTTCTCCCTTCCAGAGGTGTTGTGGGAGGAATTAAAATTACCCCTCCACTTCAATCCTATAAAGGAGTGCATCATTTTCATATCAAAGAGAGAAGTCCAAGTAATTTTTATTTCAATGATGTAAATTGAAGACCAAATTTAATGTGTATTTACCTACCACAGCAAAAAGTGATTCCCAGTCATGAAGAATAGACTGAAGTAGCTGAGAAGAGGTTTTAAAAAAAGTTTAGGTTAGTATGTTTAACTCATAAATAAAAACCAGATTAAATGAGCAAACCTGCAATTGTTAGGAATGAAGTAATACTGATTCTCCTTTTCTGTTGTTAGGTAAAGTTTAAGTTACTCAATTTCTGGTACACACCATGACAGCTTTCCTTTAAGGATCAATTTAGTCAGGAGTTATATGAGTGTTGGGTAGCTTTAACTCAGAGTATTCTGTCATATTAAAATCACATGGGTAATGAGGAAAGTGCTTGCCATATAACATGTTCTCTGAAAATAAAACTGTCCTCAGTGAGATGAAATTAAAACATTGGGATAGAACATAGCAGTAGTTGAACTTCAGTTTGCTTTAATACCCAACTGCTCCTACTATTTTGAGCACTGTAGATGTCCTGTGGGAAAAATTATTCCAGTTTGGTTGATCTTTTTCTTGGAACTGATAAATGGTACCAAGCAGATTCACATCTGAGAGTAAGAACAAATCACATGTTTCTGTTAGGTGGACAATGTTGCATAGATTTCATACAATGAGGTGTTTCTAAAATTAAAGCTTATTTTACATTTTAAATAAATGACATGATGTGGAAGAGTGGTGTGTGTGTGTATAAGTATCTAGCATTAATCACCAGGCATGTGAAGTTGAACTGTGGTTAAGTGGCAGACATGCATTGTGATCCAAACAATGCTGAGAGCACAATGAGGGGAGAACTTTCAGCCTGTTTGCCAGACTATGATTGTATTTATTTCTATTTCTTACACAATGTTTTCTGGCAGGGGTTGGATAAGTAAGTGATATTTAATTGGATGAGTAGTTTCAAACCAATAATGGAAAATAATGCCAGTTTTCTGTTTGTGTCATGTCCACTGTTAAACCTATTTAGTCCTCTTCATAAATCAATTTTGTTTTCAGTGTAGGTGGAATCATTACAAAAGGGTCATCTCCCTAGATTTTGAATGCACTGACCATCTGGTTCACAATCATGCATTGCTTATTCACACTGAGAGCCATTTGTCTGTGAGCAGAGGATGACATGAGAAGGTTGACTTTTTATTAAAGCTGAGTGAGCAATCTGAAATTTATCACTGAATGCACATTTTGGGGGTTTAGTCTTTATTGATTAATCCAGTACTGCTGTAATCAGGAAAGAGGATGAAGGAGGACAGGAAACGGACACATTATGGAATGGACAACATCTGCTTCAGGATTTCAACTATGAAAGGATCTTAAAATTCTGCTGTCTTCAACATTTGAAAGCTACCTGCATGTTTCTTCTCTGAAAAATTCTCAGAATGCAAAGTATTCCACACAAATTCATAGGAAAAAGTATTGCTTTTGCTATATTAAGGAAGACTTGACTCTCCATTATGGCTACTGTTTTCATTCTGTAGTTGCTTATATTGTTGCTGGTAACACTGGTAAATAGAATTATTTTTTCCTTTAAAACTGGTTCATGACTAATTCTTACCATGGACTGAAACACTGATTTCCCTCCTTCCCACAATGAAGAACTTAAATGCACGCTAGAACTGCTACAAACTGCAGCAGAATTAATAGTTATTCTGTGTTCTTCACTGCTCCCCCTCCCTTATTATCCACAGGTTAATTATGCTGGCCACCATGCTGCTTTGGGACCCACCAGCACCTGGATGCAAAGCAAATACTGAGTTTCTGATCCCAGTCCAATGGAAAATGAGCTGTCTTCTCCCTCGTACCCACTGAATGACTACCAGAAGTTGTCCCTTTCTGAACATCTCTGTGATCTTTGTCTCTGAGGTTTTGTCCCTTGGCATTCATCTTTTGTGAACAAAGGCTCCTAAACAACAGCAGCTGAACACAGATCAGCAGCACTGCTAACTATACAGTCCATACTGGTGCAACACCAAGCACAAAATTATTTACAGCACTTCTAGGAAGGAATTCAGTAATTAATTAAATGGAAGTTGCTGAATTGTACTGCTTCCTGCAGTGAATGGTGCACACATGAAGAAATAATCATCACTAATATGGCATGTGGGGCTTTTAAACAAACAGGATCTGACTGCTCTGATGTCAAGAAAATTAAAACAGAGGTATTTCTCTAAGACCATTTCACTCATTGAAAGACAGGACAATGCAATTTCTCCTTCATTAGTTCTCTGGAATTAAAAATTTCTTTTTACTGACCAGCCTTATACAGCTCCTCTGCAATCAATATATTCCTAAGCTTATCCCTCAAAATTAAACCATCTAACTAATCAATGGGTTCTTCAGTTAACACCAAAACTAGCAGCTGTTTTACAAGGGCTGTTGGGTTTTCGTGCAGCAGAAACTACACGGATTCCAGCCCAGTCCATTATTGATATCCCATCTGAGCAGCATCCCTTAGGTAACATCCCTTAGTAAGAATGAAGGAGACTGTATGAAAAATTATAAATTCTATGACATGGAATCTGGGTCTAACACCTAACAAATCTGCCCTCTGATTCAGGCATCAGTCAAGGAAAACCACACTGCTAATCCATGTGCCTATTCTTTGGGACAGAGATTGCAGGTTGATCTGCACATCAGACAGTTCTCATAAAGTTTTGTCTCCCCAAGAGGCTCTTAATCAGCTTAAGTAGTTGCTGTAAGCTCAGGAGGTATCCTCACATAAGGGTCATTTAGGCACTGTGAAACCTACGAAAACACCTGCTCATGCTGTTTTGAAAGCAGCCATTCTACCTGGTCAAAAATATTCCAACTTTTGGCATTTAGTAAGACCAATGTGGTTTATGAAAAGGTTTGAGAATCAGAAGAAAAGACAGACTTATCTAGTCTATGGGGTAAAGGACTGGCTTAGCCTGCAAGAGGGTCCAGTTTTTGTGAATAATTCAGTGGAATCTGCATCCACACCACTGTTTTGGATCAGTTCAGCAAGACTCAGATCTTTAATTCTGACATCCTAGACCAGTGCCTTAATTATCTGTGGACACACAGAAACATAGGTTTTGATCCAAAGAATCATATATCAGTCCATGCTTACCAACTGTTCTTGCTTTTTATTGAAAACAAAAACATTAACTCAAAATAAGATTGTCATTAAATGGAATTGGCCTCTGTTAAATTCGTATTCCAATGATTATTGATTTCTTTCAAACAAAAGAGCATCAGAACATCCACAGTAGGAAAGGATGATAACTTCAGTATAAGGAATAAAACTCACTTTGTATTCCTTTTTCATCTTGCTCATGAATGCAGCCAAATTTCACACTAATCAGCCCAAGCAATTAGCATGCTATATGAAAATTTAAAATGTCTGCTGACTGTAGCAAAAAGAGGAGAAAAAAACCCAAAACAACAAAAAAACAGCTATCTATAATAATTACTCAATATACAAACATTGCAATAAAACACACAATTCATACAAGTTTTCATGAGGATGACAAAAGAGATCACTGTAAAATCAAAAAAATATTTCCAAGTAAATTTTTTGTAGAACTCACTAGAGATCCATAGCACTTTTTTTTCTTCTTCGGCTCCCTAGATTTAGTCACTAGGCATTATAAATGTGATACAAATACACAAAATGCTAAGGAAAAAATAATTAAAAAGTGTTAGGGTAAACAAATAAAAACATTCAAAGGGCACAAAAACATGCAAAACCCAGGTGCCAACAGTATTAATCAGAGGCTGTCTAAAGATTCCACATGCAAGAGTAATTTGCAAAATACTCATGCTAGGAACACTTTTATTCTGTGTTTAGAGAGAATTTTGATCAAATTATTAATATGTATATGCAGACAAATTTTTTCCTTAACCTCACCAAAAATACACGAGTGTTTCTGTGTGCATATACTCCCCACCCCAGTAAAAGAGTGTTAAGAAATTACAGCACAGTTTCCCTCTATGGCTTTGTAGTTAGCAAAATAAAGGGTCATGTTTCCCACTTTGCAGAATTTTCCTTTTCAGAATTGGCTATTATAGTCAACTCTGATTAGGGAACACCTCTTATCAAGTTAACACTTCTGTGAACTTTGAATTAATAGCATCACTGTCTGCATTGTGGTAAACACTCCAGGCTAGGATACTGCTAAGATTAGAGTCAGAAAGGATGAGAATGGAGCCCAGCAAAACCTTGTAGCCACTCCCAACTTAAATGTGTAATTACACAATGTTAGCTAAATTCCTACAATTCCCCAACGCCACTTTCTCACTCCTATCACCTGACATTTGTGGTAAGTTCTCCAAATAAGTCACTATCACTCCTTTTCCTAAGTTAGTGACTCCAAAGTGATGAAAGCTGATTTATTGGTACTATTAAGGCTGTTTTAAAGTTCAAGCATGAAGGTGAACAGCTGCAGCAGTAGCAAGCATGCTACAGAAAAATAGAGCAATATTTGTGTATGGTCTATGTTATAACCTTTCCCTTCATTAGAGAAAACAGCTACTGCAAAAAGAATCCTGGCAACACACAGTTTAGAAGGCACAGATCAGCAAACCAATTATCAATCCATCAATTGATCAGAACTAGTCTGGGGAGTAGTTTGCTCTTGGAAATGAAGGCCTATGCAGATGGCATGCATGTTCACGACTTGCAGAGCATCTGCACAGAATAGATAATTACAAAGTAGAAGACAAGAATAAGAGAACAAACTTGTAGAAAACCAGAATAGGTAAATGCATAGAGAAATTAAATTATTTACTGTTAGATGAACTGAAATATTAAGTGATGTATATATAGGCTGCATTTGGTTTACACTTATACTATAAGAGTATTGTGAGGTTAGAAACAGTTGTCTGCCTCCATTCATTAGGCAGACTCAGCATTGAAAACAATTTTGAATGAGAACACTAAATGTAAATTGGAAACTCCGTGTACTGATGCTGCTTTAAATAGCCATCAGTTAGGTTTGGCTTTGAGTAGAAGACATCTCTTAAATTAACTGTAGAACAATGGTTCAGTTGTTCTACCCTTTTTCATGGGAGAAGGTCTCATGAAATTCAAAACTTGGACAATACTAAGAGAAAATTCAAGTTAAGGTATAAAAAATAGATAAAAGAGAAGAGTTGCCTGGCAGAGATGAGGTTTGGTTAGTGCATCCTGGTTAACACATCTGGACAAAAATTCCCACCGTGAAAAACTGTGGGACTAGAAGCAACTGCTCATACAAACCCCATGAACACCTGGAGCCTCCCCCTCTCTCTCCCTCTCTTTGTCTCTCTGACCCACCTTTGCCCTATACTGCATGCTAGACACATGTGGTTTGAATGTTTATCAGTCTGTACTACATGAATTTATATTTAACATACTTCCTCCTTTAATTCATACTGCTATAATATCCTCTCCTCTACAGATAACAGAAGTTGAGTTTTTTTCTAAAAACTACTTTACATCTCAGATTAGTTCTAATGATTAGCTGTGGCATAACTGTACCATCATGGTATTTAAGTGCTAAAAATAATCCAATTTAGGCAGTTTTGGTCAGGCCATTTAATTAGCTGTGCAAAAGTTAAAAATATCTTTGAACGGGGCTCTCCCAGAAGGTGGCATTTCCAGACAGCTGGTTCATTCTTAAGCAGGCTCAAGATGCTGCCCTCCCAGACTGGAAAGAAGACAACCCCATCCTTTGATTTTGTCCCTGCTAAACTGGAACAGTCTTCATCTGGTAGCAGGTAGCAACGAGTCAAACCAGGACCTGTGCTATTTACATCTGCCTCTTAATTTGCAACAGGCTCACAGCGTGGTAAGGCGTGAGTTGTTGTTATGGGGCTGTTTCGAGCAGAGAGAGAAATACAAGACAAGAAAACCTTCAGGAGGAGACTTGAAGATTTTGCCCACTTGCTTCAGTATTCAGCAGGGCCATGTCAGGAAGGTTTTTCCCATCCCTTTTGCCAAGAATGTTTGCATCCATGCACACATGAGGAAGGGGCAGGCTGTGCAGTTTGCTGCCATCCCAGGCACGCAGTTACCCACTGGCTGCTCACAGACTCACGGCCACCACCACAGCTGGGGCACGTGAATTCCCTGTGCAAACACCAGCCTGGCAGAGCTGGCCACAAATGACCCACTTTGAACACCATAAAGGTGTTGTTTTCACCCTTCCCACAGCCTGTATAAATCTTCCACAATTAAGTGCAATTGCAAATAAATCACCCTGGTGGGCAAATTATACTTTCCATTGCTATCTATTCATGAGTCTTTAACTTCATCCACATAGGAAGTGCAAAGGGTCTTATTAATCCATTAGGAAAATCCTACTGGACAAAGGAGAAACTGATACACATGCTAGAGTTTCATAAACACTGCATTTTTAGATTACTTTCTACTCAGAATAATTAACAGATATACATACAAATCACCACAAAATTCATCACGCATCCAGTATAAGTTTTCCAAGTAGTTTGTAACATTTTTCTTACACAGTTGTTTGAAGAAATGCCTCAAATTTATGGAACGTGTCCTTTCTTGATTTAAAACCCTGAAAAACACTCTAAAAGAGCCCATTCACAACCTAATTCCTTCCTGTATTCATATTTTCTTTTGTAATATGACATCAAAAGTGTTTTCTGATCTATATACACTTTAAAAACAAGCTAATTGAGTCTGCAGCCATTTCCTAATCATGGCTGTAATATGCTTTCTGCTAAATTTACCCTTTCTGTCATAGCAATTTGAAAAGACATTTAACTCTCTTGGACACGACTGTCTTTTTTATTACTTCCTTACACCCTGTTCCTAACAAAGATTATTACGCATGCCTGCTTATTTTTGAGCACTTCATTAGGCAATTAAAGGGCCATTGGGACCCTCATGTTGCTAAAATTAAGCATAGCCATAGGTCTTTTCAGGATCAGAGCCTGAATATTTAGATGACAACGTGATTTTTTTTTTTTTTTTTTCTTTTTAACACACCATTGATAGATCACACACTCAGCTAAGGCAGAGACAAGGTTAGGCAGATTAATTTTTTCAAGGCTCCATTTTGCCAAATTAATTTTAACACAAAATCTGCTGAATTGTGGGAGCTTTTATATGAATTTGGCAGGCTTGATGATATATTTTGTTTTTAATAAAGGATTGAAATGCTATTTGATTTTGCACTCTAAGTAAGCTACTTGTGCTGTGAAACCCTACAGATTATCAAATAAGGATTGTGCACAAATTTATACATTTCTCAATTTGTTTGCTGTTTTGTTTTTCATGTTCAATAGCTTATTTTGGAAGGATTTTCTCTTACGCCCTTTAAAGGAGTAGCAAATACTTGAAAATTAATCTTCAGAGTGTTAACATTCAGAAATCGAGCAAATCACTGACAAGATTCCTATAACATTCATTATTTACACATATCTTGCACCTCAGATGTAATCACAAATGACATAATTTTTCCCATGCCTTAATTGATTATACAAAACACTCCATGTTTATGTGCAATACATAATTAATGTAATTTCAACGTATGCCTTCTACTCATGGCTCCAAAAAGAGAAATAAACATCCATTTGCCCTAATTAAAACCATCCAATCATTAATATTTACTTATTAATGTGAGAAAATGTCACTGGTGGATTGGAGGCACTGCAACACACACAGAGCTTGACAATGAAAATGTGCTCACGTGTTAAAAAAAAAAAAAAACCTAATAAATAAATGCACTCCTTCCTGGGGAAAGGACTAAATGAGGGTTTGCACCATTCACCAGATATGCTTAATCTGAAAAGCCCAAGGTCAAGATAATTAAAAAATGGAACTGAATGTCAGGAGAGAAGTCTTCTCATGATAGTTTTGGTCAAAAAGTGCTTCAGAGTTCAAGAATACTTTGTGCTTTATCAGTACAACTCACTCATGCACTGAGCTCATGTCATCACTCCTGAACTCACATGAACTTCTTGGAAAACAAAACACTCTGTAAACACAATTTCTTATAGATGTGGTATAGAATATTATACTGATTTAGAAAAAGGGGAAAGAGACTGAGTGATACTGTAATCTACAGATTATGTTATTCTGTATACATAGCCATCAGCAGAATAAATTGTGCTTGTTCAAGTAATTTCAGTGTTTGAGACTTAACAGAAAGTGAACAAAATAAATTTTACCAGGTAAACTCTACAGAGAAGACAGAAGTAACTGAAAAGTAAGTCTGGAGTAAATTTATGTATATTATGCTAAAAGCATTGCTTGGTTCAAAATTAGTTTTCTTAGCTTGTTTTCATTATTAAGATTTACCAATCTAATAGCTGTTTAAACTGTAGGAGATCTTGAGTATTAACAGAATTAACAGAACATTTCTAGAAACTTTGTGCTGAAGACAATACCTTTTCTATCCCTTGGTATTTGTCCTTTTTTCCTTCCTCCTCCTCTGACACTTTCCCTCGTTTCAGCCTGAAAGACACATTTTTGTAGGCAAGAGCAACCCATCAATTCCATTTGTGATCCTACAGGAGAAACGTATATTGGCAAAGCATGCAACTCTAATTTAGAGAGAGAAAATATGAGTGCACTTAGTGAACATTACTGCCTCAAACACTTTTTTAGCTTTGCCCTCTGTGTTGGCTCCTACTAATTTTCTAACTATGCAGAGGATACAATATATAAAACTATTCTAAAACCTGGGTACCCAAAGCTTTTATGCTCATCCCTTGCCTTCTACACTCTTAATTAAGTTTCCCTCAAGCCAGTTTTAGACCTTTTTTCTTTTAAAACAAGTCGAGTAAACCCCCCGCTCTGTGAAAAATTTCAGTCTTTTAATTAATAAATGTATTTTCTGTTTAATCCCATTAAGTTGTCTCATAGATCAATAGAGTGTGTATATCAGATCAATGTATAAGCCATTTCCCAGTAAAATTGTCGGATTTATTTCTTTTGCAACACGAGCAAAGTAGTCCTGTGGCAACTCTCTGCCTTTTCCAGGAAATGAGCTATACATATTGCTAATACATATATTTGTTAACTAAGCATTCAAAAGTGGCTTTACAAATTACCAAGATATTTCTTTGAGACCAGCACTAAATTAGCAGCACCTAAAAGGACAAAAGACATTACTTTTTCCTTCCAAGTGCTTGCTTCAGCTGAGTTACACTTCGATCATGTTTGGTTTTGCGTGACTGAATTTTACTGGCTTTTCCCTGGGTTTATTGGGATATTTGAACACTGCAGCAGCAGCTACAGTTTGACCAGGAGATGACAATCAATATTGCCTGTATATTTGTCTAATCTGAGGATAGAAACAGCATGATGTATTACAATACATCCAACCCCATTTCAGGTGGCTAATTCGGAAACTGCATACCTAGGATGCAAGCACCCATCAATGAGATTTTTATAAATTTTATTAAAAGCAGAAGGAACACCCTCAAAACATACAGAGATTCCCAAGGGCCACTGGGAATATACTATACCCAAGAGCAAAAGTCTACCTGTTAAATTAACAGTTCCTGGATTAAAATAATAAATTATTAATCTATCTAGACCAAAAATCAGATGTTTTTAAGTCATTTTCCTCCTCTTGCCACAACCCCAGGACAACCTAGGACTAAAGTGAAGCATTTTAGATTATTGAAGTTTCTTTCTCAACAACAAGGATATAAGTTACTTACTGTGCACAAGGCTTGCTGCTGGAACCCAACAATGGCAGTGATTTCAGACAAGAGCAGACAGCCATCCCACAGTATAAAAATTTCTCATCACAGTTCTATGCATGCAAGCTAACTACTTTAATTAGGTAAGTACATGGAAATAATGGTTTGCAATTAAATACAATGCCTAATTACAGCTATATAACTAATAACTGTGATTCTGGGTAAATATGATGTTTGGCATAAATACTTAGAAAACATGAGAGAAACAAAGTTCAGTCGCTCATCTTGCATATGGATTGAGCCTGCAGTCATGGATTTCATTTTCAGAAGATCTGACTATTAATCTTAGTTATTTCACATGCTTTTGCTTGTATATATAAAGAGGCGTATATATAAAGAGGTTTTACTGTTGAAAGTAGCATTTCAAAGGCAGTGAACTTGATCTGATGAAGAATCTCCTGAAACAGAATAATATTACCTCTGCCCCCTTTTTCTGTCATAGAAAACCTACAAAGGTGGACTATTTTGTTGCTCTGTGTAACAATTAGCACAAAACCATTTCATTTAAAAGTAGGGTATAATCATGGTCCTGAAATAAGTTTTTGCTCAGCCCTTTGTGGCCAACTACTTCCTTGACCATTTTCAGTTTTGGTGTACTGACCATTCAGTTCTAGAAAATAATTCTTAATTATCGCTATTATAAAAACAGATTTAAAAAGGAATGGTGATTGCACACCATCTGGAAATGTACTCAAGCTGTCAAAAGAATCTGTGGATAGCTCCAGTATACAGTATTCAAATTTCAGCAGGAAATCATACTTGGTCAAGCAGGAAGAATTCATTCAGATTCATGCATTTTTAAAAATGCATTTGGCATATCAAATAAAGTTCAAAGATACAGTTAAAGAATTTCAGTTTAAGGGATTTTAATAGGATGCATGTTAAATTTATACACTGCATACATTAACAGACAAAAGAAATAAATTAATCAATCCCGAAAGAGCATTCACAAAATGCCAGGACTGTGACAAGTGCAGTACAGATACAAAAGAATATGGGAGAAAGGAAAGAAAAGGAACTTTAAAAGAAAACAAAGGAAAAAAAAAAGAAAAAAAAAAAGAAAATGAAAAGCCATCTTTCTCCTTACTTCCTAAGGCAATGATGAAAAAGGAAACTCAGAGTATCACCAACTTCTTTGAGCAATTACAGAGCATGAGAGCTCCCCTGCAAACATTCAGCCCCTGCTGGTGCCCGCTGAGGTACCCTGGCCTCGGCGTATCCAGGCAACTGGGTCTGCAGAGACCCTTGGTGGGGACAAAGTTGGCTTTAAGCAGTCTTCCATGTCTAACAACCTGGCACAGCTTTATTAGCTCAGATAAAAACACAATTAAGCACATTTACTTGCTCACTAATGTCCAGCGAGGAACGAGAAAATGAGGTTTGTCCTTGCTGCTGGTATTTGGTGTGTGCAAGCTGTAAATAACAGGCAGTCACACAGCCACCATCCTGGAGAGGGGGGAAAATGAAAAAGGAAAAAATTTCAGCTTGAGAGCATCATTAGAAGAGCACATTGTGTACAGAAGCCTTTAAGTAACGAAAGATGCAAGTGTAATAGAAGATATGGAATCAGGCTGTAACAGGGAGGAAAATGATCCGTGCAGGAGGCACCGTGGACTGCAGGGCAGGGAAGCCAAAATGAGGTGAGTGAGACCTGGCTGGGCTGCTGAAACTTGAGTATCAGTAGGATTACACCACTGTGAGACAGAGCAACCAGCAACAAATATGCTGGACTGTCATTCTGGACTCAGTGGTGGCTAGAGAAGGAGATTTCTATGTCATTGCCCATTATCATTGCTTATTTCAATAAAATTGTGCTTTTAGGGAAAGAAAACAGTGATGAAAGATCATAAAATATTATCAGCTTACTCACAACAGTTATATCTCTGTCTCTGCTTATGCTGTGACAGCTAAGTGTTCATCTGAGCTTATTGAGCCATCCTTAAGAACCCAGACACAGATTGGTTTGGTTTAGAAGTACATCCATAAAGTTGGATGAAAGTTGAAACCAGTTTCAGCAAAATAAATTCTAAATCTCCATTCTTAGGAAACAGGTATCAATCAATGAGTTTTTATAAATCTTACAAGAAACACAAGAAACAACATCAATAACTACAAAGATTACAGAGGTCACTGGGAATATACTATATTTCTTTTTTTTCCCCTATAACTTATTGATGTAACTTAAAAAAACATAAAATGCCAAAACAGCACTCCCTCCATCAGTTCTCAGTAGTGCCAGATTTACCAATAATCATTTAATTACCTTCTCATTTACTTATTTAAAATTTTCCAAAATAAGAAGGCTGACCAGCAGGGAAATAATAAAAATGGTGATTATATATGTAATGTCTAGCAAACCTAATTTTAGATAAATACAATAAATAGAAACCTTATGATGGTCTGCTCTGAATGAAATGCATGTCATAAAATAATGCAAGCCTATTGGCTTTGTAAACAATTCTTAGATGAAACAAGCTGGCTGAGTGTTTTCATGGCAGTGTTTTCTAAATCAAAGTATTTGTAACAGAATTTGCACTGAAAATTTAAAATAAGTGTTATGGGTTGGGGATAAATATACACTGTTTAAATAAACTCATGAAAACACTCTGCCAAAAGCTACCACAACCATAACCACATTTCCAAATTCATGTCAACGTCTTTACAGCATTGCTGGAATCAGGGAGGGTATGCCGTAAAACTCTCCCTCTCTGCCTTCCTTGATCTTGTATTTTTTACTAGGCAACTGCAAATAAAGCATCAGAAAAAGGACAGAACATTGCCAGCAGGTCAGGGGAGGTGATCCAGCCCCTCTGGTGAGGCCTCTCCTGGAGCTTCTCAGCACAAGAGAGACACAGAGCTCCTGGAGCAGATCCAGTGGTGGGCTACAAAGGTGTTTAAGGGACAGGAGCATCTTTCTTAGGAGGAAAGGCTGGGGGAGCTGGGGCTGTTCAGCCTCATGAAAACACCTAAGAGGGGATCTTATCAAAATGACAGATCAATATCTGTCATTACCTGAAGGGAGGAGACAGGAGAATGCACCAGGCTCTGCTTGGTGGCGCTGAGCAATAAGACCAGACCAGAAACAGATGCAGAGAAGTTCCACCTGGACATGAGGAAGGAATTCTTTAGTGGTGCACTGGAACAGACTGTCCAGAGAGGGTGTTGAATCTCCCTCACTGGACATATTCAAGAACTGTCTGGGCACAATCCTGGGCCATGTGCTCTGGGATGAAGCTGCTTGAGGAGGGAGCAGATGGTCCCTTCCAGCCTTGTCCTTCCAGTGATTCTGTGACAATATCTGCCTGTGGTGTGCCCATATAGAATGACAGCTGTTAGGAATTTCATTTCTCCTTAAATCATAATTATTTCATAAGGATGGAGCAGTTTTTTCTCAGGGGCCTATTTTGTGTTGTAGGTACTTTGAAAACCAGCACAAAGATTCTCCCTGCTATGAATAACACTCACTGCAGACACTCAGACTCTGTCTGTTAAAAGCAGTTTGAATGTGTTCTAAGTCACAAAGATGCTACACAACACTTTAGAGCTGGGCAGTGATGTCCCAACAGCCTTTGTCTTTAGAGGTCACACAAGTGGACTTAAGCAAGTATCAGTTTCACAGCCATATTTAACAGAAGCATCATTTCTTACAGGGTCAGAGGGAGGAAGTTGGTCTCACCAGTTCTCCTTGCTGTTGCTGTGCAAGAGGAAGCTGTGAGTTTCCAGAACAATGTGATAAATGTAGAAGGAAATAAAAGGAGAGGCAGAGTCCAGGTGGAAAGAAAGGACCATAGAGGCTAAAGTGGTACATGAGAAGAAAAGAGGAGCAATAAAATGAGGAGCTAGAAGTCTCTGTAGAAAACCCTCCCCTGATGACCAGCAAACACCTCTGAAGCCACACAGCAAATAAATTCTGGCAGTTGATGGCCACAGCAATAAATTCTTGTGCACTATAACAGGCAGCGCATACTGTGCTGTTTATCCAAAGAAACTCCTCATCTTACTGATTACCTGAATAAGGAAGTGGTTCAATGACAACAGAAAAGGAAACATTGGGCGCCTAAAATTACAACATAAAATAAAATAGCTGGCTTATTTTAGCCATAAGCTATCTGTTCTTAAGTTCACTTTTGTAATACAAAAGGCAAAGCAGTTGCTCAACCTAACACACTATTGTTTAGCTAATTTCATAAAATACTGTGAATCCTGCAGATCTGGGTGATAAACACAAAAGAAATCCCATGAGGGAAATTAATAATTCTTTATAAAATGCAGCAGTTCGATGGTGTGTAGAAAAACACAGCAGAACTACTAAATGATGAGCATAATGAAGAATCATTCAGTAGTTCCCCATTTAGTAAATGCTTTCTCCTCTGTGCAGTGGTGAGTGCAAAGATTTCATACAGGGGTTTACAGTAAATTATTATGTAATTAATGGCCATAGCAATGAATAACAAAGATGACACCACAAGAGAAATGAATGGTGACTTTAATTATGGCTTCTTTCTAAATTCAGTGTTTGACTTCAAAACCTGATGGTTCTTGTTCTAGGACTTTACATGTAAATGCTAAATCAATTATTTAAAATAATTGATAATTTAAAATAATTCAGGATGAAAATATGAACTAAAGCAATGGACAGAACATACCTCGGCAGAAGAATGCAAAATTCTGCCTGTAGCTGTATAGGTACCTAAGAATTACCCACATCTGGACATTTACATTTACATTACTGTAAAAAAAAAACAACCTAAAAACAAACAAACAAACAAAACAAAAACAGTAAAAAAATTCCCCTAAAACCAAAGAAAAACAAAACACACACATCCCCACCCACCCACAAACCAAAGCCCCTCAGATTAAACTTTATTAAGAAATGCTCTTATTAACAATATTTCTTGAAAATATCCTCCCTGATTTGTGGAAAAATTAGTATTTGGGCTTATTCTGAAGTGAGTATCTGGAGTCAACAAGGAATGAACTCAGCAAATGCCTCACCCACCTGATTAAAATTTCATTGTTCATTAAAAGTACTGTGAGAAATATGAAGAAGAAATTTTTGAGCACACGAAATAGACATTGCAAGGTGAGAGAAGAAAAACTGATGAGTTTAGACCAAGTAGGTGTTCTTCATATGTAGACATTATGCACTGTCAAAACCCAAAACTTCCCAGAAGGGAAGAGAATGACTGAAATATGAAACTACTGCCTTCTATCCAAATATAACCACATCTAAAGAAGCCCTGCCTCGAGCCTTGCACAGCTGAGAGCTTGTTTATTAATGCAATCTTTATATGAAAAATTAGGTCAGCTGCATGAATTATTGAACTACCTCACATTAGCTGAAGTGATAAGAGTTTGTAATAAACAGCTGCAAGTATTTTTTTTTCCAGGTGTTTAACATTTTTTGTCCCTTTTCTGGTAAGTGGCTAACATTTGTATTCATTTATATCTGTATATCACAGAAGTTGTAAGATGACGTGTAAAATATCCTGAATTTCTATTTAATACCTACTAAACTGTCCAAGAGTTTATCATCATTACAGTTGAAATAATTCCTGTAGATATCAGCCTTGCCTCTTCTGTGGTTGCTGTACAGTACAGAAACTGTAGTGTCCCTATTATCAAACTGCTTTCACTATTCTTTGTAACTTAAAAATCCCCAAAACATCAGTTAAGTGATCTGCAGCAAATATCTACCTACATTTTATGACATGCATATTGGAAAAAACATTCACACAACAAAAATCAGGTTAATAAGTCCATAAGTGATTGGTTAAATTCTTGGGACTTCCCACAGGGGTTTGTTTTCTTTATAAAGAAAAACTTCTTTTTCACTTCCTTGAATATCAATACTGACAGTCATAGTTTTAAATTGCAGCTTTCTCTTTCAGTCCCCCTCTTGGAGAAAGGGCACACAGATACCAAAATCTTAAAACATTTTATAGGTACTGGCCTGTAACCAACACCAAAGCATCTCTCTTCTCTTCTCCAGAAGAGGAGATAATGGCAGTAAAACTGGAATAACACATTGGCATCATGATAAAGGAGCTGTGTGACACCTTTTTGCTGCAATGTCTAATAGATCACCTAAAGGTTTTTGATTGGTAGCACCTAGCAAAAAACACAAAAGGAACTTAGGAGCTCAGTTACTCACCTCCAACAGAGACTAGTGGCAGATGATCAGAGAACTTATAAAAACAAAACCAGCGATATCCCTCAACTGGTACAAGAACAAAATCACCTCAGCTACAAGAGAACAATTAAAAGAAAGAAAATTTAAGCAAAAATTAAGCTCAACACAAGCATACAGGCAAGAATGAGCATCGAGTGTCTCTGCTTACTTAACTGTGCTTACCCACTCTGACCAGTGCTCTGCATGTCACCCACACAACAGGATTCACAATCATTTTTGGCAAAATGAAAAACCCCAAAGAACTCCAAATCCCAATCCTAAACAGAAGAAAGAAGTCAGTTAAGAGACATTTGCATGCAGGTATTTTGGCAGCAGGTTCTCATCAGTAACAAGTAGTGGATTCAGTGTTCTGAGGGGTCCTCTTAGAACTGATCTGCCTGGGTAGGGGTACACTCAAAGCTGAAAGGGTGAAGGTGTGTGTGAAAAGGAGACACAGAAAAACCACCAAAGCAAAACAAAGAAGAGATCTTCCCATGTTTGCATCTGTTCTCCGCATAAAACAATTCCCTCCTTTCCCAGGAATGAGCACTCAAAACCAACTCAAACTTTGGTGTGATGAATACTGAGTATAGTTTACTTTATGGCTATTTGAAGCAGATTTTGAACATTCTTCAACTCACTACCCAGTGCACCTCTGTTAGGAAGTTATCCTCATTACAGCTGGGAAGGTTCTGTAGTTCTACAGCTGATTTCCCAGCATATGTGAACCAAGTGAGCATTCAGAATCCTAAATCACAGACTGATAATTTTATCCCCTAGAGCCCTTCTTGATCACCAGCTCCCCTGCAAGTGTACACGTGGAGCTGTGATCACAGGACAACACTGACACACACAAAGTAGCAATATGATGTTCTCTGGCATTTCAGGGCTGGCATTTCAGTGACAGTGGGCCAGGTTTGGCCAGATTCTCTTCGCACATGGGCAAATCTATGCAAATAAATGTTTTCCCATGTTGCTGCTTCTCACTGATGAGCTTGGAGCAGCAGTAGAGACAAACAACAGCTCATGAAAAATCCACTGATGAAAGCTGCAGCAATATTCCAAGAGGAGTTCAGGAAGGATAATCCAGGCAAGTTTGAGTCATGGGTTTCTATTCAAGAACAAATACTTTGAACACCGCAGTTAAAGTAAAACAAATTAATCTTTTAAAACTTTTTTTAAAAGCTAAGTAACAGATCCACTAGTTAGAATAAACTCAACAGAATGAGTTCAGCAGAAATAAGTTCACTAAGAGGTAGAACCTCACTCTGCCATTTCTAACCACTTCTCATCAGGAATATGCTTTTTTTTTCACACACACTGCATACAGCAACTTCGTAAGAAAACACCACGCTTGAATTTGTGTTACTACAGAACACGAATGAACAAACAAACAGAACAGTAAACAGTAGAAATCAAACCAGAGTTTGCCACAGATATACAAGAAATAGTCCCCTTCATCTCCCCCCACATTCAAAGTTCAGAAAGTATGTTCTTTCATTTCAGAGCTTAAAGCAGATTTCCCCACAATAACCCTTCCCTTCAAAGTCCAAATATTTTATTCTTCTATTCTTCCTTTGGTCACAACAGTAAATCCCAGATATCAATACTTCATATCACCAAGATGGTAAGAACAGGTAAAGAATGGAAGATTGCACTGAGGTTTTGAATTTATATTAGAACAAGGCACTGACCAAAAGATCTCCCATTTCATCGTTTTGGGGTTTTTTTGTCATGTGATTCAATTCTCTGCTTTTGAAATAAAGCATAAGACCCCTTGTTTGATATCAATTAATCCAATTTGTCGTTCATTCAAGTCAACAACAGGATTATATCAACTCCTTCACCAATTTAAAACACAGCTTTTAAAAGATAACTAGACTTAAATATATATTTATCACCATTTGGGAACCTTTAGGGAGTTTTTGTTTCATAGAACAGGAAGCTGATACCATCTTCAAAGTGAAGCTGGCTTTTCCTTAAAAAGAAGGTTGTACTTGATGATCTTAAAGGTCTTTTCCAACATTAACAATTCTATGATTCTGTGGCTCTCTGATTAACATAAGCAAATGCTATTTATATGAGCTAATTATAAAGTCTGACCTTCAGACTTCTACTTAGTAGTAGGCTGTAGTATTCACTGTACAACACTATCTGTACCTAAAAGAGAAGCAGAAATTACAGGCAACTTTATCACGTTGCTGTTAATATATAACCAGTCAGGAACACTGGAGAGG
This sequence comes from Rhipidura dahli, assembly GCA_013399225.1. Taxonomy (NCBI): domain Eukaryota; kingdom Metazoa; phylum Chordata; class Aves; order Passeriformes; family Rhipiduridae; genus Rhipidura; species Rhipidura dahli. Next base: position 107,437 of record VXAC01002373.1, on the reverse strand, counting down.
TTGGAAATTTTGCTGGAACTAAAGCGAGCTGAGGGAAAAGGTGTGGTTCTTTTAGACAACTTTACTGGGACTGGAAAACATTGCTGTACATTTATTGCAAAATTAAAAATCACCCAGAATCACAGAATCACCAGGTTGGAAGAGACCTTCAGGATCATCGAGTCCAACCTATGTCCCAACACCTCAACTAAACTAAACCATGGCACCGAGTGCCACATCCAATCTCTTTTTAAACACGTCCAGGGATGGTGATTCTACCACCTCCCCGGGCAGACCATTCCAATATTTTATCACTCCTTCTGTAAAAAACTTTTTCCTAATATCCAACCTATATTTTCCTTGGCGCAACTTAAGAATAAAACCCCTGGTAGTTCTGGCATAAAAAACTGACCAACATGGGCACCAATAATAAACAACCCTTCCAGGGCCCACGGGGCTTTGGATGAACAGTAGGCTTTTCTGCACCACCTGGGGAGGAAGAGTCTGTCTGTACACCACGCACCCATAATTATGGTTTGAGGTTAAGGATGTCTTGCCTTCTTCCCAGTAAATCTGAAATATATGCAACAGCTGACATGCCCTGTAGCAAAGTAAATCTGAATCAGTGGCAAAAGCAGGGCAAAATATTGTTTAGTGTATTTCAGTACTAGCTGATTCATTTTTTTATTACATAACTTATTCTAAAATATGAAAGAGTTGAGCACAATATTAAAGAAACACAGAGAGAGGGGGGGAAAAAAGGAAAACCACAAGCAAACACCAAAACCAAAAAGCCCTATCAGTAAAGCCTTCACTAGGAAGAACTTGATCAAAACCTGGAAGCTCATACTGTCCTTACAGCTCCTCTGCCTGCGCATTCCCCATCCTGCTGGCTGATCGCGCTTCCAGCAGCTCATTAGCATAGCACGGAGTTAATCAACGCTGCTTCAGAAGGAAAATGCCACCTAATGAATCCCCAGTGCCCCTTTCCTGTGCACCAGGTGCTTTTGCTGCAGGTGTACCAGCCTGGAACAGATCAAGACTACCTGTTTAATTTGTGCAGTCCGACATGCCCCAAGCTGTGCGGTGCTCGGAAAGATGAGCTCAGGCGCGGTAATGAACCGTGTGCTCTCCTCCTTTGAAGGCATCCTGATGCCAAGTTAGGCTCCAAGATTGGTGCTGTGTGAATGGCACTCCAAGTAGTTCCACTTCTAAGTTTCTTACTGCAGAGAACTAATAAACTCAAACATCTTCCTCTAGACGAGCTCAGGTGATTATTAAATCTTACGAAATTATAACCAGAATAGATCTGTCTCCTTGTGCACACTTATGGTGTGGACATTCACATAACTGGCAGATTTATTTCTGAACCAATATTATAGCCTGACACCTTATGGAGCAAGACTTACAAGTATATCTCAGTTAAAACCCAGAAGATTTATAGGAGAAATCAGTTTCAATTACAGCAGGGGAAAAAAAAAAAAAAAAAAAAAGGAGAAATAGAAAACCACCTTGTAAAATCCCTGAAGAACTTTGTATATTTTTCCGTATTTTTGCTGATTTTAATGTCAAGATTTCTCTAAACTTATCAACCTTCCTCAAACCCAGGGACTTAAAGTTTTCATGATACCTCCTGCTGGAACAATATTTACAAAGATAATATGGATAGATGATATGATATGGAGTTTATGGCTCCTTATGTGTAGTGCTGGGCACACCTGAAGGGTGGTGAAGGATAACTGTACACCAACAAAGGCACATTCCTTGCATCCTCAAAGGACCTGACCAAATTCTTCACTGATGCAAAGCAAATGAGCTGCAGGGAAGTCTGCAGCAAATTTATGTCACTGATTAGGGTGTTTTTTAAAAAAAAAATAAATTTAAAAGTCAGAGGAGCAAGACCTTGTTGTAGGTTGCTGGTTCCACGTGATGTCTATATTTAAAAGGCTTAGTTTGTGGCTTTGAAAGCTTAAAATGTAATCTCTTAAAATAAAAAATATCATGGTCAGAAACAGCTGTTTTTCACAGTGTTAAACTACAAGAGCAGCATTACTTCACTAAAACTTTGGAGAAACAGAGTGAGAAGCCATATTTTAGCACTCTTTTAAGCAGCAATTCTCTTCTATTTTCACTGTCACTCAAACACAGCACCTCTAGTAAATTGGGAGGCAGAACAACATCTCTATAACAGTAGAGTTATAACTAATTCACAATAGGATTATAACATTAAATTGTGTTATTCCTTATCTCAAGCAGTTTAAGGAACAAATCCATTATTAAACTAGTTTTATTGTGATCGTTCTGCTTCCTCAACATAAATATGCACTGCTTAAAATTCAAGGTAACATTTCAATTCCCTATTTGGGAGGCTTCAGAAATCTATTTTAAATGTCATTGAGACAGTCACACTGTTTGTAGGTTCTCAGTATTTTGTTCCTTTTAGTCTTTCTCATTTTCTATTCCTTCTGTAGAAGGCTACATACTGATTTGTTTCTTTCACCTTATTGTGATCCTTCTCTCTTCCCTTCTGGGATCTCTCTCAATAGAGAAACCAGCATGTTTCAGAAATTTCTGCTGAATTTTCTTCCACTCTCATTTTCTACTTAACATAACAAGGCATAACTTTGGCAGAAAACAAGTAACTGAGTCCCAGAAATAGAGTTAGTACTGCAATAGTTCATGAAACAATTACATCTATTGCTATAAATGCAATATATTTTCATGCTTGAGAGAGGAATTTTTCTCTGAAGTAAATGCTATTATGGTTTAAATTAAAATTGAAAAAATAAAGAAAACAATGAAAACAAATCTTAATAATAGTTAACAAACATGTAATAAAACCTCACGATGGAGTTCTAGATACCTCACATTCTTGTGAATGACAGAAGGTTGCACTAGGTTTAAAAAAAAGAAAGAAAAGAGAAAGTGGATAAAAGCTTTCCGCAAAGATAGATGGCCTCAGCAGAAAAGCTGATGTTAGGTATATCCTAGAGAAATGTTACTGAAATGAGGAGAGCTTAATGATATCCCAACAAAAAAAGGCCACAGTGCATTATGAGAAGGAAATAGTAGAATCATTGGAAGAAAATAAAGATGTCTGTCTCATACGAGCAAAAAACGTTTTTTACAAAACAGTTACCATGACTAACTAGGGAAAAGTTAAGGTCAGAAATTTTCAAATCCCTGGACCTGAATCTCTTGGTACCCAGCCAGTGTTTGACAACAAAAAGGAAGCTCCTGTTCTGGTACTGCTTTAATGGTAAAGAGAGTGATCCAGATAACTGGAAAACTTGGCAGCCTGACATAAACCACAGACAAATCCAGCACGGAGGGAATAAAGATATAAGAAATTAACAAATTGTTAAGGACTGATATTATAAATAATTCTGATCAGCATGAACAAGTGGAATGTAAGTCTTAGGAAAGGAAAATGGGGTAATTTTTGGTAAGATTACAAGATTTTTGGGGGTTTTTGGTTGGTTGACTGGGTTTTCTGGGTTTTTTTTTTTGTTGTTGTTGTTGTTTATGGAGTATTGATACAATGCAGGCATTTAACTTTTCACTTTGTATCTTCAATAGCACAACAGGATATTGGAACTCTATTTCACAAATTATGTAGATTAAAAACAAGTAAACATATGGGTTTCATACATAACTAACAGAGAGAATGGATAATCCATGGATTTGTACAGCCCTTCCCTAAATATTTTCTTGGAAATAACTTGGAGTGGGGGGATGTCTAAACAAAGACATTTCTGAAACTATATAAAGACTGAGACAGAGGAATCTGGCAAGTTATAGTTTAATTACTGAAAATTTTTAGCATTCATACCATGATATATTTCCTCAAAAAGCCCAATTGTTCTCTTCCTTCTTTCTCTGCAACAGTTACAAGCAAAAAAGGCCCCAAACCCAATATTACTGATTTTCCTTTCAATTCTCCAGGCTAAAGAGTTCTTGCATATTTGATCATATCTCATGTGAGCCTTCTCTTCAACTTTTTTTTTTAAGTTTTTTACACATGAACAGAAGTTAGAGATGCCCGAAAACTTTGCAAAAACAATTTGCTAGAAGTCAAAACAAAAAAAAAAAAAAAAAAATGGCAAATTAAGATTAGTTCTTATATATACCGTCATCAACTGAAAATGTATAATGGTGGTTTGTATGAAGATTTTAAGAAGTAGAATTAAAGGATGTTTTTAAATATTACTGTAAAAGTTCTTGGAAGTCATCAATTAGACGTGCATGGAACACCTCTGTTCTTTCTTCCAGAGGTGGCTACATGAAAACCTCAAAGATTAATTTCTGAAAGAGTAATTTAGAGGAGAAAAAAGAAAAATACTTATTTTGAAGGAAATGGAAAGGGAAGAGAAGAGATCTGTTCAAGACTGAGACCTCACATCATCCTCCCCGTGCTTGTGGGGTGGCTCCTGGAGACGCTGAGCCATGCTCTCACCACGGTGAAAGGTGGGAGCTGGAGCCACAAGGGGCAGATGCTGAAACAAAACAGGTTCAGACCAGAGAAGGAGAACAAGAGAAGGAGAAGCTTTTCCCCCCAAGCAGGACAGGTGGGCAGTGGGCCAGGCTGCCCAGAGAGACTGTGTAATCTCAGCCAGAAAGGGGCCTGAACAGCCTTGTCTGACCTTGTAGCTCTCTTTGTTTTGAGCTAGAGTTTGGTCTCAAGATCTCTCAAGGTCTGTTCCAACCAGAGTTGTTCTCTGATACAACAAATATAGGGCAAGCAACTTAGAAACAAAGGAAACAAACAAAACCTAGATGCTCAATTTATGAGTTTTCTGTGAAAAGCGAGAGCACAGTCAGAAAGAATGAGAATTTGCATTTAGACAATGGTGAAAATTATCAAGTTAGCAAGCGGAATGTTTTGCTTGCATAACCTAGCAGCCTTAAGATTGCCGTAGTTCAGTGATAATCAAGAAATTGATTTTTAGTTCTGTGGGAACAGACGAGCATTGAGAACAGTCTGTTTCAAAAGCAGAACACCAAAAGAACTCTTCCCCTGACACTCCCTGTGAAGTGAATTTTAAGGAAAAGGGAGAATACCAAACGATCAAAAACCGTTTTTTTTTTCATAAACTTTTCATTTTGACATACATGCATATTTAATACAATACAGAAATCTGCCTGTGATGCTTATTTTTAAAATGTCATTGAAGCTGACATGAGGCTTATTTTGTCCTCTTTTCCACAGAGATATTCTCGCCAGGATGAAAAGATTCCTGCTGAACAAATGTGGACCATGCCTCAGAGAGCTGTGCAAGCTCTGCAGCAGCTGCAGAGGGAGGCAGGCACTCCAAGGTGGGTGCCCCATGCAAGCAAATGGAGCAGAAAGCAGCAAACACCCGCTAACCCGCAGCAGAAATACCACAGCACTGACTCAAACGCACAATTCCCTTTCCCCTCAAGTTTCAGTGGAGCAAGAGAGATGAACACGAGTGTAAGCAGTGGGCTGGCAGGCTGTGTGTTTCCAGCCCGGCTGGTGTTAGGGAGACAGCCCATAGCACTGCCCACACTCGCGCTGCGCTGCTCCCGGGGTGTGACAGCAGCGGTGAGCCGCGGGGCTGCACAGCCAGCAGTGCCCCAGGGACGTGTCACTGCTCTTCAGAGAGGCATCTCTGAGTGCAGCTTGCGTGTTTCACCAGGAGGACAGAAGTGCCATGTATTGATCTAACACAGGCCCTCCTGGAACTGAGAAGTTTAAACACTGTTGTTTTCCCAGGCTTTTTTTTTAGTAACATTTTATTTCCTGTGTTTTCTTCTGCCCACCTGTTTTGTTTTTCTTTTTTTTTTTTTTTCTGAAAGCTTTGAAATTATATCCTTTCCTTCCTTCCATTCAAAGGAAATTTAGTGCCAATGAATTCCCAAAGTGTTCCAGTAATCCATTTATAAAAGACAATTTTGGTAGAATTTTTCTCTGCCTTGGCCTTCTATTACCATCTTTCCTCCCCACCTTACCTACATCTATGTCACAAAAGGTTCTCTTAAGGAAAATAAAATCAGGATAAAGACAGATTACTTGTTTTCAAAGTTGTGTAGGGGAAAACAGTTACTGAGTTAGTATTTATCACAAAGAAAAATAATCTATTTATCACCAGTCCAAATCACCCATACCCTGAGAATCTAGGAGTGGAACAAATGGAGCAACCAGATAAGAAACCCTGGAATCCTGATGATGGTGGATTACAGGAATTAAAACAAAATTTAAAACAATGAATTTCTGATTTAGAGAGGAAGAACTAAGAGAAAAAGAGTTGCAAAGCAGAATTATGTCCCAAGTGACTCCAAGAGCCAAACAGAGACCCTGCTATGAACTTCATTGTCACACAGTGTCTGATCTGGTGTCTTTATAGCTTTTGCATAACTGAATAATGCCAAATAGAAGAAATAACTCTTTAAAGAATGACCAGTTTTAAATCAGTGGCAGACATTTTTGAATTTGTATTATTCTCCAAGTCCTCCTTCTCAACTAAAATATCATTTAATTCAAAATAAAAGGAATAGATATAACACAAACAAAAAACAAACAAATGGTGGTGGTACATGACACACACGAGAGTCTAACAAAAACTTGTTTAAAAGTCATGTTTGAACTGTTCTAGAAAGAAATTTTGTCTTATCATCATCTAAGCCTGGAAGAAAATACTTTTGAAATACTTTTGTTAACATTTTTGCCACTTTCAATAAGAAAACAGAAAGCAGATGACCTAGAAGTCAGCCTTGGTCTGCTTCCTCCTTTAAACTCATCGTTACTTTATCACTTAAGATCACGTTGCTTTTAGCTCCCTAATTTTTTATCACTAACCATGAAAGAAGTAGAAGTTCAAACATCAGCTTTGAAAGTTTCATTCTTAGTTGAAGGAAACTTGGGATACAAAGTTTAATGCCAAAGTTTCAACTGTAGGGAGATTTCAATAATAAGAATAATGTTTCGTTAATAATGGACAAAACCCCTGTAAGATGGTTGAACATCTAATAGCTTTTTTTTTTTTTTTTTCTTTTTTTTTTGGGGGGGGGCAGAACAGGAAGCTATAGAGGAGGTTTTTTGGTGGTTTTTTTTTTTTGTTGTTAAACCCAAAGTAGAAGTTACTTATCAAGATGCCTTGTCAAGGAGAACATTTCAGCCACAAGCTAAATTAATTATGCAGCAGTGCTGGTAGAGCAAGGTTCCATTTAAAGTAATTATAACCCCAATTAGAAATCAAAGAGAATTAATGTCAGGATTTTATTTGCATCAGGTAACTTTTGTAGAGGTGTTTATATCCCATTATAAGTTTCAATTTGTAGGGAAAAATTTCAGCCCGTTTGTACAATAGTTATATGTAAAAAAATCCCACAAACAACAAACAAATTCCCTACACTTATGCAAACTAAACATAAAGGGAAACGTGCTCCTATTTTTGTTCTCAACCTTTTTGGTCACTCCCCTGCAATGCTCAGTATAAAATGCTTTGAGAGAAGACCTAAAATTACTAAAATCTAAAATCTAGAATCTAAAATCACTCCATCCTCTGAAAGATTCACCAACACCATTTAGTCAGTTAAGTGATTATTGCAATCCTGCCGTGCCCTACTGGTGCACCTACTGCAACAAAAGGGGTTTTGCAGCCCTGAAGATAGAGAAGTCTTAAATAGGATTACTTATTTCCACCAAGCTAACCCTTCTTCCCATTAATCTTATCCAAACTTTTTCCCACTCTGGCATTTTGCTACCTGTAACCACCTGTTTCATCATTTTAGTAGACAGCACTTTTTAATGTCTTGACAATAACATTATTTTCAGGTACAAATCAACAGCCAAATTCAACCAGCATACTTATTTATCTTGAAGAACTGCCAGATACTGCTTAAGCTCACCTTATAACCTGAATTTTCTCATCAGAGAGCGAGCAGGGAACACAGCTGATGGATGTGCCATTAGTTGGTAAGATTAATTATTTATGAAACCACACAATTTGCTCTTAAATAATCTCCTTTTGGTATTTAGGATAGAAAGAATAGTGAGCTAAAAGATAATGCCTTTGTCATAATGTTAACAGAGATAATTGCTAACTGATTTTTGGTTGTGTGCCTGAGTTTCTTCGGTTCTGCTCAAAGGTGTCAAGGGATACTTGCTGCTGTGCTTTGGATAAAGTTGATTACTCAGTAATGCTTTTTTAATTATGGTTTGTTCATTCCTTGAGTTATTTTTCTAGAAATAAGTATGAGACATTCTCTCTCTGAAGTCCTCTTTTAATCTGGATTAGTCCTCAGTCCAAATCAAAATGTGGTTTTAGCACTACGGTCAGAACAAGCAATTCTGGTTTGATACTGTCTGTCCATATATGTCTAACAGCTTGGTAATGTAAATATAAAATATTATTAGGGGTGGTTACAATTAAATAAATGATCTTCCCATGCTATTTTTAAGCAGTTTAAAATTCTACCAAACAAACTATTTAATCAGTCTGTTTTCGTGTATATGTTAGAATTTTCTTTACTGGAGAAACTTAGTTACAATAAACTCATCTATCCAAGAGTGAGTGACAATATCAAAACAATATTTTAATGTGTTTTGAAGGTTAAATATGCAAATCCATTGCCTCCTTTATCCTTCAGAATTTTCAGTGTGGTATAGTAACTGATTTGAAATAAGAACATAATTTTTGCTAAGGTTGGAAAAGAAGTTAGCATTGTTGCTACCAAATAGATCTGCATTTACAATTATTTGTTGTTCACATTGCTTTTATTGAATTTTAACCTGTGATTAATTAGTATTGGGTGATCTGCTTATTTTGACAGGAATTTCACTTCATTTTCAAATGAATCAGCTCCACTGACAGTATCCACTCCATGTAAAACAAATTTAACAGATGATGATCCAAAATTGGAAGTGGAGCTACAGGCACCACAGAGGTCTGAAAAGTGAAAGGAGAAAAGCAATGATAATGTGCTGTAGAGATGAAGTATGTTAGAACCTCAGTATTTCAGCACATACTTCAAAGGCTACTGTCTCCAAGTAATACAGAGCTGTTTTCCTCATATTGTAAGAGTACAGAATGAATTTATTTTGAAACTTTGATGTCTTTTTTTTTAAGCTGAGAAACCAGACATTTCTATTTCACTATTTTTAAAAATCTCTTATTCATATTGCAAATCATTGTCACCAATTGATACAATAATTCAGCAATGTTTTAAATAACATGCCATCTTCCTTGTCTTTAATCTGCTGCCTGTATCCTTCACAGCCTCTTCTTTCTCTAATACAATATGTTTATTTCCTCCTCAGGAACAAATGTATTGGAGTGTAGCAGCAGGCTCTGAAAACATTCAACATCCACAACAAAATAAATCTATTTTAAAATGGGATGGTCTTGGTTTTGTTTATTTTTTTTTAAGAAACAGAGCTATACACTACTTGTATTTATTGTGAGAATGATTCTTAAGTTGACAGAGAAAAAAAAGCTATAATGTAACATAGACAACATAGCTTCAATATTGCATTCAGTGATTCTTTTTACATTATTAAAAAAAAAAAATTGAATTCCCTATTTACCACTTATTTTCTGTATTTAGTAAGCTACCAACCAACAGGAAAATTTACTGCTGTATATCATACCAAAAGACTGACAGAATAATGCCTTAAACTTTTGGGTTTTCAGTTTTTAGAACATATAACTGGACTGTTACCTCTCATTTCTGGCAATATGGCCTCAGGAGTGGGAAGCCAAGGAACACAGTGACAGACAAACAGACTTTCCCATGTTGAGAAAGGAAATTAGTGACAATCTGCTGAAAAAAGACAAGCAAAACAAAAAAATCCCTAAAAGCCTGTGCTCATCCATGGTAAACCAGGGTTCAGAGTGACTTGTCATTGGGAATGTGTGCTTTGCTCAGCCTTAAATACTGCATTTACTTTTTTCCTATCTTTCAACTTCATTCAGTTTCCCCATTTATTATTTCCCTTTTTTATTTTTTTTTTTCTTAATGTTAAGTTCTCAATTTCCCTTTCACTAAGGATTGTCAGAAAGGAGTATAGCTGATGAGCCACAGTCTATGGCTCTCATATTTTAAACTGGTGTTTTACAGATGCTCTTAAACTTTGTGCTTCTGATGCTTCAACTTGTTCAGTCTGTTTTTTGAGCAATCTAGCACTTTCTAGACATGAAAAAAGATATATTCTTGAGGCAAAAAGGTATTTAGTCTGAAAAATAAATCCATTCCTGTCTAGAACAGAATAGTTGGCAGTTTTGACAAAATAAATAGACATTAAAAAGAAGACAGGAGTGAATTGGGTCCCTTAACATTTCAGACAGAGTATTTATATGTTGAATTGTTATTCACAAGTATTGCCCTTTTCTATCATATGTGACAGGAAACAATATAAGTTTGTAAGGCAGAGAGAGGGGTCGAATCAAATACATTATTCCTTTTGCTTCCCTTGCAAAAAAGATTTTGGTTGTTTGAGGAGTGGTTTGGTTATTTTCGTTGTTGTTTTTTGTTGATTTGTGTCTGGGATTTTTTACTGTCCATCAACTCAATCAAGAAAACAAGTCATTTTCACAGCCCTATAAAGGTATCCCAAATCAGTTGCATTAAAAAAAAAAAAAAAATCAATGTTAGAGGTTTTAAATTAAAATAAACTCTTAGACAAAGACATATTCTTTTCTTCAGGAGTGGTAAAGGTCACCCCACTTCTGTTCTACAACTTCTCAACAGCATTAGGTCATTCTGAAGTACTTACAAATATCTGGAAATGGGAGACTGCTCTTAAGGGTGTAAGATTTAATAGGGAAATATTTATTTAAAATTATCTTTTAGAAATTGGAAATAGGTCTCAGCTACTCTTGGTTATGTCAGTTGACAGTTTAGATAATGAAAAGTCTAACAAGGTGGATTTTATATTTCTGGGAAAACCACATCCAGCCATTTCAGATAAGAAAAAAAAAGCATGAGAAGCACACAACAAATTAATTCAGTTTGAAGCTAAATCACACTTTCAGAGATCACCCATTTTATAGATACATGGAAAGATGCTGAAACATTGCGGAAGAGATACTACGCTTTAAAGTCCTGGGTTTTCTATATATTTTTGTCACCTAATCTGAGATAAGTGGTGTTTGCCAACAGTCAGTAGGAATCAGCAAGATGCTGTTTTTACTGAGTTATTTCAGGTTTTCAAGGATGTAGCAGCAGATATGGAGAGCTGAGACATTTCTCCGATCCAGAGGAATGGAAGTCTAGATGCACTGATAGACAGACATGGGGATTTTTTTTCAGTAGCAGGTTTGAGGACTGAAACAGCTGGTGCTAACACTCCCAGGAGAGAGGCTTTAAGGGAGGTTTATTTCAAAATGCCTCTTGCCAGGTGCCACTGCCAGGACACTCAGCAGCAGCTGGAGCTGCTCTCCATGCACGCCTGGAGCTCATCACCTGCCACACTTAAATCAGGAAGGAGCCAAAGGACAGCAAGGGGGTGATTTGTTTTAAAAAAAAAAAGCTCATGGCTGATCTGTGCAAGCAGGCACTTTGGAGACAGAGGTGGGGAAGGTTTGTCTGAGTTAAAAGACTGACTCACCAGTCCTGGGAGGGCTCTGCTGAAATGAGTTAGTTGCACATCTGAGGAAAGTGCAAACAGAGGAGACACATGGTGTCGAAGCTACTTGGGCTCCAGAATTCTTTCATGCAGATCCTGTAAATTTATATGCATTCAATGAGACAATGAAAATATTAATAAGAAATCCAATGTATTTCTAAATACAGAGAAACATACAGATCAAGAAGTTCTTTCTCTGTGAGCTGGAAACAGCAGGGCTGGAGAGACAGAACAGATCACTCTTTGGCTAGACCTAGTAAGGCCACTCATGTTCTGTGTATCAATTTTCATTGTAGATTCTTTCCAGTGAAAAAGGAAATATCAGGTCAAAAATATAGAAAAATGCAGAAAACACAGAAAAACAAATCTTGCTACAAGTCTAATGAAAGCCTAGTAGGCAGATGATGTGGGATAATGCTTTCAGACATGAACATGCTTAACAGGTACTTCTGAAAACAAATATGTGAAGACTGCAAAAAACAATACCAGAAGTGAGCAAGTCTGCAGCTTTTCCCAAAGCAAACAGGACGCTTCCTCTAATTTGGGTGAAAAGAAACAGATATCTATGTTTGCTTCAATAAGAACAAACACTAAGTCTAATTTTTTTCTTGCTCTGGCAAACCTGTTTGACTTTCTTTCATTTCTTCAGTGTGACTGCCCAGAAAATCTGGGAACAGGTAACTCATTTCAATCTACTCTGGTAGTCAGCAAGAAATCAGTTCAGAAGTTAAACATTTATAGCTGTGTAGGCCTACACATATATAACAAAGACAAGATTTTTCATAAAGTGAATTGATAGATATGCGGCAAAAAAAGGTGAGCTTTCCAAAGTGGAAGTTTTTTGGAGAGGGGTACAAAGAAATCTCTTTACATGAATAAAAGTCTTCAGTGCTGAGAAATAGGCTCTTTTTCAAAAGTCAGACATATTAATCTAGTAAATATTACAGGGAGTTGGCTTTTTTATCCCTCCCAAAATATGTATGTTTGTCTAAAAGTGGGACTTACAACAAACTGTCTTCCTCTACACTTTTAAGTGGATGAAAGTAAGTAATTTTAAATTAAACTTGTCAAATAGTGGATAAGTAAGAAAATCAGTTATGCTAGTAATGGTTAGATGTAGGGAGGTGTCAGTTTTCTGTCAGGTATGAAAGACTAGATTGAGAATCCTGCAGATATTTAATAACTAAACAGCACCCCCCAAAAACTATATAATAAAAATAAAGTAAAAAGTGACACTGAGTATGGACAGACTCATTGCAAACATCAAAGACAGATTTTACCACTCTGACATACCAAATTCAGTGCTGCAAGTCATTAGTGCTGCAAGTCACTGCAAGCACTTGTCAAGTTTTAAAATAACTTTAGCTATTTAAAATTTCACTTGGCCTACAAGTTATTCTTCCATATTGCAGTTTGCATTTTTCTTGTTAATTTCTAGTTAAAACACTAAGAAAAGTAATTTACAATAACTAGAAAAGCAATTTTCTGTGTGATAATGAAAAAAGAAAAAAAAAAGGACATGGTAAAACAGTTACTTAGAAGTTGCTAAAAAGTGATCTATAACAGGAAACACTTAACTTTTTTACAGCAGAAATAAAAAATACCAAGACTTAAGACGGAAGGAGCAAGGATCTGTCACTGAAGACACTGAAAGAGGGATGTATTGAAAATGTGACAGATGAATCCATTTTTTATGATACACTGTTACTCACTTTTGCTGAAAGAAGTTTAAAAGTGGTGATTTGTTTAAAAGAAATACACATAATCTTTACTTGTGTATCCATAAAAATGAATATAATTAAACTGCTTTTGTCAAACATGATGACTGTGATGACTTCACATCATACCTGGGGCTCATTCTCTGTAATCCATTAGAATTCCTTAGTATCACCTTTTCTTGGACATTTGTGCTGTATTTCTCCCAGGAGTTAGTTTAATTTCAGTCATTCCATATTGACCAGCCTACACCTGTCACTTTAATTATAGTGCCACTTTGAAACACTTTTTCTAGCTTTTTTGCAGTACATAATTTGGAGGAAAAAATGCGGCAGAAATTACATTTCCCCTCATTTGAGTTCCTCTTCATGGGCTCTATTTTTTATTGAAACAAAAGTTTAATATCAGTGTACATGAAAACATGGTACACGCTCAGTTTAGGTGTTTGCACAGACTCCTTCTGACATAAGTGTCCCTACAACTAACTGAAGGTGAAAAAGCCTGTGTAATGTCTGCATAAATAATTGCAGGTGCAAAAAGAAGTCCTGTTTAAGCACAGGTGTTAAAAAGAACTGTAAAATACTGACAATGAAGAGTATTGAAGAAAGATTAATCATGTGTTTAGAAGCACCATCAAAATTCAAATCAAATCTTTTCTTTGAAGTCTTGATTTTACCTTAAGGTAATTGCAGCAAGGTTAAATCAGACTAATTCAAGCTTATTTTATTTTCTATAGAAAAATCTGTGTATTGTCTCTGTTCCTTGATAAACACATAACAACAAACATTTATTCCTTATTCATAAAGGTTAAATATACTTGTAAATATTCAGAGAAACACAGAACATTAAAGGTGGATTTTTTAAAAAATATGGAATATAGCTGTAGAAACCTGCTGAAAGGATTTTATTTTTACAGTTTTTATTTGGAATGAATACTCCCCCAAAACTTCAAAGCTCTCAGGCAAGGTCTAATTAGGGGGTAATGAACATAAGATCTTGTGTCCAAATCTAGAAATACAGAAAATTCAGCCTTTGAACTTGCATTCAGATGAATTTTAAAAAACTTTGACATTCAGTGCATGTTAAAAAATAAAGCATGAAACGAAAGTGACTTTTTATTCCATTTACTACCATACACAGGTCTTTGCCTTACATTCCTGGCTGTGTACCTTTCTAGGTCTTTAGTGTCAAATATATCAGGATTTCTGGTCACTGTCAAAAAGCTGCCATTTACCCTACATTTTCCAGCTTTTTAAATATTATCTACAAGCCTGCAAACCGCAGGAAACTGTGCTAATAACACCATGAAAGAAATGCATGCAGGACTTGAGCAGCTGTACCTCACACAGAGCTGAAAGCCTTGCTGTGGAATTGTTTGAAATGCATCCTGACAGAGAGAGAAAAAGGCAAACAGGATTTTGTTAGGGGGCATCACTGATCTGTGGTGTTTACATCCATACATTTTCCTTTTGGGAAGGGCAGCAGAACAATTCTTGCATTTGTTAAACTGTTCCCAACCAGCAAAAACCTTCTCCAAGCAACAGACACACCCCCAAACTCAAACCTCAATGTGACCAAACTCATCACAAAGGAACCTGGGATGCACCCATGGTTCATGGGACGGATGGAACTGTGGGAAGGAAGCTTTGATGGCTGGAACCACGGAGACCAGATCCAGGGATTGTGAACGAGCACTGGCAATTATGCGCCTGAGATTTCCTCCAGTTTCTCTCAAAATGAACGGTAAAAAGGCAGCCAAAGCATTGTTCTTGGGGCAGCAAGGTGCTTATTAAGACTGCAAGGTGACCACGTCAAATACAACTCTCATTGCTGATTCCAACAGGGGAGCACAGTCCTCTGCAGTGCATTTCCATCTTCTGAAATCCCTGCATCCAGCTCCCCTCCCCTGCCTTCACCCCACAGGATACCCCCATCAAATCTACATCAAAGCCTCCCATTTCTGTGGTTTTCTAGTCCAGTTCAGCATGGTGGCTCACTTCCGTTTCTTTGCACAGAATTTATAGCCTCCTCCTTGCCAGCATATTAAACTAATTCTTTCCATCCCTTATGTGCTGACTGCTTGACTTCTGCTTCTATTGTTCGAATTTGGAATCTTTGGTCTTTTTATTGCCATTCATCCCACGCTTTATTACCTTATTTTACCTTCCCTGCATATGGCTTTATTTCAACTGCTTCACTCGTAACATCTCCCTCCTGCCAATAAATCTCATTTTTCTCAATACCAGACTGACTTTTAACTATTTTTGTAAGTTCCATTTTCCCTCTTCACAGCAGACATGCAAAAATACGAAGACAGATGCACGAACAGGCCAATTAGGGTGGATAAAAGCCAAACAACATTTAAAATTGTTTTCCATTTCCTTCAGTAAGCCTGAACAAAATTCTTGTTAAGACAGTTTTTTAACTTCATCCTCCCCTTCAAATTTGGGTTGGCCCTAAACTCCTGGCAAATATATGAGATTTCTTTTTATCTTACTTGAGGGCACAGATTTAGGTGACAAACAGCATGTACCATACCATATCCTGTTAAATACCATTTGATCCAGATGAGTGCATGCATCTATGCATACTGTCACATGCTCATATTTTCTATGTCTGTGAGTAAAACTATTTCCATATTTAGTTTACCCTGGATATTAAAGTTATTCTATAAAGTTTCCAGGCCCTGGTCAGCTGATCCCACCAAAACCCCAGTACCATCATTGAAATCTAGTTAGAAACTATGATTTTGCTCTCATCATTCTTCACAAATTTGTCAAATATTGAAAGTCACAGTAGTTATTTAAGAGATTATTCAGAAACCCAAATATGTAATTTAATAGTATACCTTCATTTACTCAAAACTTTTTCTTTAATTTTAATAACTGCATCATAACAAAAAAATGGAAATGCTAATTTTAAATGCTTTCAAATTTGATTAATTAGTATACTGCTTTAAATGAAAGCATTGAACAAAAATACAGGGCAAAAATTATTTGTGTTAGCAGCTCCCCATAAATTACTTTCAGCATAATTTAACTGCCTTACCACAGAAAAAGTTATAAAACAGATTCATAATTATTTTATTTCCCTATTCATTTCATGAAGGATCACACAAAAAGAGAGGAAGATGAACACAGAATTAATGCATACAATAGTGAATGAGATTTCTGTCATTAACTAGTTATGTTTCAGAATTCTTCTCATTCCCTAGTTCATTTGAAAGAAATAATGAGAAAAGCTTTGTAAACTGAATGAAATTAACTCTTTTTCAGTTCTCCAGTTGGCTTGGTCTGTTTCCTTTACCCACTTTGCTTTCAACTAATCCTTAAGTGGGGAGAGATGGTTTTTGTGGGGGCGGAGCTTTTTATATTTGTGGAATTTTGAAGAAAAGGGGTGTGTATTGGGCATGAAGGACATGAGGACAAATATGGATGCTTGTTAGAGCACAAGTCAGAGCAGAATTTGGCCCACTACATCTGGCAGCTCTGGAGATTTCAATGGAAAGGTATTTGTACAGCATGGTGCAGCACAATGGTTTGATCTGAGAAAAACTGCAAGCTCAACAAGACTTTCCGATTGCTGAGCTAGTTGGTTGTGGTGTGTAAGCAGTGGGTAAAAGACATAATAAAAAAATCTGTGAATCCTTGCAGTCCAATTTGCAAAGAGGCTGTTTGCAGCCTCCTGCATTTGTTTGTTTAAAGATAAAGGAATGTTCCACACCTGAAAACTACATATAAAAGGAAGTGCTTAAGATCATTTTTCCTTTCAGACCTTCTTCAGCTGTGTTTTGTTATAACTAGTTAAATATGAACAGCGAAATAATTGCTAATCTTCAGGTCTGTGCTTTGACTGAAACGCTACCACAGAGTTTGCTCTGTGAATCTTCTCAGCAGCCATTTACTAAGCAAAGTAACTGCAGCCTTTCCAGCTCATTTACCTTTGTATGACACACTTGCAACATAGAAAACATACAGGAAGAAAATGCAGGAAAATAAGTTACTCTCAGCAGTCTGTCAACATAGTTTACCTGCTAGGAGCAGGACCAGGCAATGCCCTGCAACTCAGCGTGGTACACCAAGAGTTTCCAGAGGAACAGAGTCACCCACACAGGTCAATTTTTCAGGAATATTATATCAGAGTTGGAGCACTGATGCAAGTGGTATTAGAGGTCAGTTTGTTGTCTACTAAAACTGCTGAAGTCCTGAAGTATCTCTAAATCATTGCAAGAGAATAACCCAGAACAAGAAAAAACTGCCTGTTTCGCTTTTGATGTGACATTTATCAAAATGTCCTTATTATCTAGACAGTTGTTTCACCAAAAAAATTGGATAAAAGGAAAAAACTCCCAACATTAGTGGAGATACTCTAGGTATCATTTTATAAAATTCCCTGCTAAAGGTACTCGGTACCATGAAGGCGAACTTTTAAATGGCAAATGCTATTCTGAATGGGGAAAAAAACAGAAAAATATATATTTTTTTTTTAGTTAGAGAAGGAAAATGTAAGTATATCAGTGAACTTCATCAATATTTTCATTCACTCTCTTTCAAAAGTGAGTGGAGTCGTATAAGGCTTTACTCTATAGCTTTTAAAAAAAGAGTTGACTAAAGTCTTTTTCAAGCTTTAACCCTGGTGTTGAAATTATGCTTTGTCTGAACTAAGAAAGTCATCCTTACTTTGCAGCACCTTTGCTGTACATCTTCAGTATAGTTATAGAACCTGTGAGTTACTTAAAATACACTAGTCATAAACCATCGCCCAACTTGCAGTCATTACTGAGATGGTATTGTAATATTTGCACTGTCAGAATTCAACTATGATAATTAATATTTTCATTTACATAAAAGCAGAGCAACTCTTTTAATAGCATCCTAAGTGGGACTTGAAGAGCTCACTTAGGTTCACCAGAAGGTAAAATGTAAAACTCAGCTTTACTTTCATTCCTCTCTTACTAAGGTGACCTGTCAAAAGCCAATAGTTTATTTAAAAACCACAGAAATAAAATACCTGAACTCTCTCTCTCTCCCTCCCCCATATTTTGCATTTCTTGTACTTCCACTCCTCATTAAACTATTAAAATCTTCCAGGAGACATGCCTCCCCGCTTCCCACTCACCAGCAGTGGAGGAATGCTGACGCAGGAGCATGATCAGATGTGTTAGTGAGGTTGCTCCTGCTCCAGCGTGCACAAACAATTTGTTCTAAATCAGCTTTACAGATATCACACATCAAAATTCCTATTCCCGAGAAAACCTTTTCGTTTGAAGCATATCCAAATAGCTGTAATATGATTATTCCACTCTGTGTTTATCTCTAGGTCTCCAGCTGGAGGACCAGGCCCGCAGTGGTCACAGGCAACATTTGGCTGCAGACAGCTGATGGAGCATCCTCTGTGCCTCCTGCCTGATGAGCATTTCCCCCCTCTTTTCAGGGAAAAGCAAAGTGTGATATGAAATGTTTGGGTGCATTAGACAATGCATCTTACTTAGGCTGATGTAAATACTCACAGGCCAGAACTTCCCAGAGATTATACATAAAGGTAAAATCATTTTAATTTTAAATTAAATCTTGATTTTATCCATTTCAAGAGGGATAAACAGTTCATTATAGTTGCTAACTTATACAACTGCACAAAACTTTTCTATTAGCTTCTCAGGGAACAGGTCATCCTTAACCAAGAGATCATCTTTGTGACAGCTTAGCAGAGACAGGATTAATAGATTAAATAAACATCTCTGAATTTTATGAATGCTGTCAATAGCTTGTCTTCCAACCACCATTTAATAAATATAAATAAAAAATATAGCAGTTATTATGAGAATTGAGGTAATTCTACGGTGTTTTCATTTCTTGTTTAATCCCAGAAGCTGCTTTGTCTGGAATGCTATTAAAGAGACTTTTGAAAGGCAGCAGAGGAGAAAGCTCCATCTCCACAAGGCAGTGTGTCAGACCAGTGCAGCGGCTTGGTATTAAACCATCTCTAGAATAACATTTCTTGTGCACTTCCTCAGACCTGAGGCTTAACTGGCAAGCAAATTCAGAGAACTCATCTCTTGTAGGCAGCTTAAGTTGAGCAGCAACACCATTATTCCATTGATAGTTATAACAATAACCACATTCAGACAATATGAGGAATACCAAAACAACTGGCTGCAAACTTACCTCGCCTTACCTTTTACACACTGATGTATTAATTGTTCTAAAACTATTTGTTGGTCTTCACAATTTGCACTCATCAACAAGTTTTATAAGCTACACAAATAATTCAAAGTACAGAGTGTACCTTTTTTTTTAATCTCAACTGGACTCAGGAAAGTGTTACATCCCTGAGTTCCACAGCAGTTCACAAACACGTTGCTAGTGTACTAACAGAGACCCTAGGTCTTCTAGGTTTGTTCTGGGTTTCTTGTTGTTTGTTTCTTTAGGGGTGTGTTTTTTTTGTCCAGCTAGACTACTGACACTGAGTTTTGACAAGTCTACACAAGTTTAGTCTGTGGCACAACTCCATAGAAATCCACCTTTCAAAACAGGTTATGATCATCTGAAATACAGAGATCTACAGCACAATATAGATTAAAGGCCAAAAAAAGATCAAACTGCTGGATCAAACAGTAGCATTTTCTTTTTTTACTGCGTAGCTCATTTTCTTTTACTTTGTTGATTTGATTAAAATTGCTAGGCAATATATTTTTTTGTAGAACATTTCCTCATGCAGATAGCCTGAAAGCAATGTGGTGCCAGATACAGGCACTGACCTCCTTCCCACAAACTTCTCCTCCCACAGAAAATTCAGCTCTTTGCAAAAGCCAATGCAATCAAAAATTGACATCTGTGCTTCTTACCCCTAGTCCTAGCACAATTAGGAAAGAAATTAATTGAAAACTGTTTATTATAGATAAGCAATGAATAGCAAAAGCTGTTCTCTATCTAGCTCATTCCATGTTGAAGATGAGCACAGAAGAAGTGAGACAAGTCACTCAACTATTCTTACTTAGTGTAAATTACAAAAACATACAGTGGAACTATTATCCCCTGACTATGATTGGAAGCAATGATGAAAGAGGAGACGAATACCCTGTAAGGCTCCTAAGCAGTCAATTTCAATTCCTTGCAGGACAAGTACCAATGCTCTTGTCCATGTTCTAGAAGTATGTATGGAAAGTATTACAAGCCATCTACACTTTTGCTTCCATTTGTTTCCAGCTTCAGAGCTTTATTTGTGCTTAACTTCTGGAATTTAACCTCAGAGCTCCTCAGAAGAAAGAATTTGCATTTCCCTTTTAGGTCTCATGTTTTTGTCCCAACTGGGAGACCCAACAGATGTAGAATTTTTCTTTTTAATGCATTCTCTAATGACTCATTTTTAAAGTGACTGAAACACTATCTCTAATTATAGCCGCAATATGTTCCTCAGCAAATTTCACATCCTGTCTAAGCATCACATTATGTTCTTCCAATAATTATAGCCTTTCTTCCATCCTTTTTGCTTTTATTTCAAGCCAGTCAAAACTTAAATTCAGTCTTTAACTTCATTACCTAAAGCTTCTCCCCCACACTAGATGTTCTTTAGATGTTCAGAAATAGTTGCTGTTGAAGACCGCCTTATAAACATTTCATCACATCAATTCTTTCCCTGCTGGATACACACTGTACTTCACTCTGAACTTCCAAAGTTTAAACTTGATTCTGAAGGCTGTCCTCACCAGGAATCTAATTTGCATGCATCTCCATGAAAGGATGAAATACATAGGTATGAAAAAATTCATTGTATTCCTTTGTCATCTATATCCTTTTCTCTCATAGAGAGAAAAGAAAGATGACTGGGTGAAGACAGATCACCAGCAATAATTTGAGATCTTACAATAAATAAGTTGGTTTAATTAACAGCAGTAACTGTTCATACAGTGCATTCCTTTGCTTGGTCCCTCACACATGAATACACACACACTTCTCAGTGTTGGAGAGACAGCTGGGAGGCCGACCCCAGCTATTTATTCAGAAGTGGAACATCACAGGGATGCACCACTGATTTTTAAGACAGAAAGTCCTTCAAGGATTTTTTTTTTTTTTTTTTTTTTTCTTCAAGACCTCTGTAACTAATCCTGTTGACTTTGTCTGCACAAAACATCCACTGTGCTCTTGGATGTGGTCTGAATTACACACCTGCCTTTGACACCAGTATGTGCCAATGGTCTTGCACATTTTCAGCTGACTGTGTCTTAAGTTTAACAATTCTGGTGGATCCAATAAGGCCACTATTCTCCAGAGCTGATGGGTTCTTGGGAGCTTCTCACATGTTTTCTGTCAGCACATAACTCCCTTCTCTTGGGCCTTGTTTCCCAACATTTGTTTTTTCAGATACTTAGGTATCAATAAAAGATATTGACATTAACTGTCACAGAGGGCACTTTCACAATTTTTTCTTGAGAGGATCTCAGAACCCTGACCTTACTACATCCTGTTTTGATATATTTCTTCACTGTGATGCCAGTGCATCTAAAGACTCATTTAAAATTAACAGGCATTGAAATAGTGCAAATACTGAAGTGGGTATATCTAGTTTGAAGATGATATATTGATTCTCTCCAAAGCATTATCTTCTTTCCAGTACACTTCAAAGAACAAGAATTTTATCTTTAATTTTTCTCCAATTTCTTATTTCCTATTTTTTTCCCCTTTAAGTAAGGGAGTAGAACAGATGCAGGAAGCCCCAGTTACTACATTGCTGGAATACCTCCCACTTCCTAACTGCAAGGAAAACAGTCAAGAGAAGCCTCTTGGGGGTTGTACAAGATAACCTGAAAGATCCCTTTCAAACCAAACATAGACCTGTGATTCTATGATCTTCATTCATGGCACACTTAGGTACCCATACTGTACCTAAGATTACTAAATACTGTTGTAATTCAGCAGTCTGTACCTCACAATGCCAATATCAATGTCAGATATCCTAAGCTTCCTCCAGTAATAAATTTTCTTTTTTTTTTTTTTTTCTTTTCATTTTAGTTCAGATGCTTTCAGGGAATACAAACAAATTCCTGAACTTTTTAAGTCAGTTACATACATTTTAATGCTACTTCTCCGGGGCAAGAACAATAAATTGGTGACAAGATTTCAACATGGACTCAATTAATTCAGACAGAAAATAAATACACCCTTCTTGTAAATATTAAAAAAGACCAGCTAGTCTCAGATACATGAATTTTTTTCCTGCGTTAGGTGACTGAGCTGCTGATTTTTAGGTTCCTTGATGGCTATTTGTCCAGGATATCTATCTTTGCTTGCCCTTATAACAGCATGTCAGATGCAAGGTTTTTGAAGGATGTCATGCCAATTTAGTGCACCATAATGCATCCTCTTGCTGGGCATCATCTAATGAGAGCTAATTATAAGCTGTCCAACACTTGCGAAAATTTATTCCTGGGCTGTAAAGTCAAATTAAAAATAAGAATAGAATCAGTTAAGAGAGCTAACAGTTGAACTCATCCAGTCCATCAGAGGAAAACTTCACAGTACTCACAAGGATGGTGTGAAAATATTTCTGTCTGTCTGTCAATGCCAACATGAAAACACTGACAAAAGAAGCATGGAGCGCCGAGGTCTCGTGACAGCTGCCATCTACCATTAGCAGCAGAAAAGGAGGTAAAAGGGAAGAGGTTCTTGCAAAGACAAGTTCGAATAGTGAAATAGAACATCAGTTGCAGAACCGAAGGCGTGTTGAATGTGCATCACAGACCTTCTGATTGAAGTCACCAAATAGGCCCCATGGAGAACCTGTCTGGGCACATCCATGCTTATCAAAAGTTGCCATCCCAAAGCTGGGACGTTCTGTAAGGGATGTTCTTAGAATTAGCTCAGGAATCTCTTCCCAAAAAAAACTGATTTTTTTCTTTGTTTCAAATTCAGGATAAAGTCTGGCTTTCTGAATAACAGGGATTCAGGCCTCAGATCTCTCTTCTACACTAACAGTACATTCCACCCCATCATTCGTATTAGGAAGACAGTAATGAAGAAAATTCCCATTTTCAATATTAATTTCTAAAGACAAGTTTCAGAAAAGGCTAGAAGTATTCTTTGGGTTTTATTGCATGTAGAATTTAAAGATAATTGTTTCCACTTACAGATGGTATTTAAATGTTAACAGCTGTGCATAGCCAGTTCAGATTGTGTGAGTTTTCTCTAAGAACCTATATAATTGTTCTCACTTTTTGTTTAGTACTATTAAAGAAGACTGGATGGCTTGGGTAATGGCAATAAATACGAACTGAAGGTCGCAACATCAGATGGCAGTAAAAATGATACATAAATGGGAATTAAGATACATGAGCATCTGCAAGAAATTATTCTGACTTTAATATGCACAATAAAATTGTGTCTGGTTAGGTTCCAGGCTGGCAGGATGGAAAAGATAACAGCCAGGAGACTTGCCACACTTTCAAGCCTTTGCACTCCCTAATGCTGGAAGGGCAAATGGAAACTCTGCAACAGATACAGGACTGGAATTTCTCAGTGGGTCTCTTCACTCTCCAGAGTAGATGGAAATGTCTTTACTGCAGAGCCTGTGACTAGTACAGCATACAGGGTTAAAGCATCTGTGCATATATATACACACAGAATATATTTAAAATAAAATCTACAGTTCTTTGTAGTCATCATTAGCACATGCATAATGAGAGATGCAGTGCTGACAACTTAAAAAGGGCTTTTAAATCCTCTTTTGCCATTCACGCAAATAATTAGGTTTCCTCTTTGATCTATTTTTGTTGTTGTTTTTCCCTTTTCTTTACAGAATGGGCAATTCAGATTCAAAATAAGGCACAAAAATTATGTGCTGTTCACTGGAACAGAGATTTACATTACATAAATACCTTGAGTAAGCTTGAAAACAGAAGAACTGAAGGCAAATAGGAATGATCTTTGACTGGATATAAGTTATTATTTAGTTATTATTTAATCTCCACAAGATTAAAAGAACTGTGACACAAAGGAAACAAGTTCTGAAATAAGCAAACCAGGAGAGAAAGAAGTGACATCATAGAAATGAAGAGATGTGACTGCAGTCTCTTACAGCTACTATGAAGGAACAATGGACATGAGTTTTAAAACCATATTAAAAATACATTTTTACTACAGTAAAAGTAATAATCCTGTTAAATTAATTAATTCCATCAATTAATTAATTCCATCAATTCATGGATCAGGCATTCCTAAATTAGTCACTCAATGCTTTCATTCCAACTCACTATTTCTTCAAGAATTACAAGCAGCAGAAACAAAGCAGCTAAGCAGAATCACCTGTGAAAAGAAACTACTTCCGACCCCACCATACTACACATAAAGAAAAAAAAGAAATACTTTTGTCTGGTCATATATGTAATTCTTAACCATTTTGGGTGTTGAATAAAGGCCTGTGAGACAAACATTTTCTTTTTTTTTTTTTTCCTAAAACTCATAATCCCCAAATTCTTACCAGGTTCATTCTGCAGTCTGGTGCCTTCTCTGTTATGTTTCCATCCTGCTGTGTGTTGATCCTGTCTGGTTGCAGGTTCCCCCCAAAGCCTCTCTGTCACTCCCCTCCTCAGCTGGACAGAGGAGAGAAAATATAACCAGATCCTGGTGGGTTGAGCAAGGCAGTGAGAGAGTCTTCACCAGGTCCTGTCATGGGAAAAGCAGATTTGAATTGGGGAAGTTATTTGATTTATTACACACCAAAATCAGAGCAGGCTAATGAGAAATTAAACCAAATCTTAAAACACCTCCCACCCTCCTCCTCCCTTTTTCCTGGGCTCAACTTCACTCCTGATTTTTTCACAGTGGTGCAGGGGGACAGGGAAAGGGAACTGAAGTCTGTTCATCACACCTTGTCTCTGCTGCTCCTTTCTCCTCAGGGGCAGGACTCCTCACACCGTCCCGGGCTCCAGTGTGGGCTCCCTTCCACAGGAGAGTCCTCCATGAACTTCTGCTCCAGTGCAGGTCCCCCATGAAGTCACAAGTCCTGCCAGAAACCTGCTCCAGCACGGACTTCTCTCTCCACAAGTCTGCAGGATCCCTGCCAGAAGTCTGTTTCAGGACAAGTCATGCAAAGCACTTTTACTGTACGTGGATTTTTACGGGACACACTTCACATCCATTAAATGCCCAACAACTTTTAACATATGGCCATTAAAATATCCATCAGGAAAGAAAAAGGCCTTGGGTGTTACTTGGTACTTCAAAGATATCAGTAATTAAAGATATGAAATAAATAGAGCCTGAGGTCAGTAATACTAATATGAAGTACTGAGAGGTAGAATAAGTAAGAAGCATCAAATAAGGCAGAAATCATAAATAAGTTTTTATTACAATTTGTGTCTAGCATTCTCTAGACTCAAATAACAATCCATAGCTTCATATCACCCCTCCTCTCCCTTGCAGGGATCTTGTTGCCGTATCAGTGGAGTTTTTTGC
Source organism: Rhipidura dahli (assembly GCA_013399225.1). Classification (NCBI taxonomy): domain Eukaryota; kingdom Metazoa; phylum Chordata; class Aves; order Passeriformes; family Rhipiduridae; genus Rhipidura; species Rhipidura dahli. The sequence goes on along the minus strand of VXAC01002373.1, from coordinate 81,703 downwards.
ATGTATGTGTACACACCAGAGGATGCATAAAAGGGCACAAAAGATACTGTAGTGACAAAACTTCTGTAACTTGTGAAATAAAAACCAGATTCTTTTGGAGGCCTTAGGTTATTATCATTTCCCTTTGTAAATGTCTGCAAGCAAACCACTAAAATATGATGTGAATAATGACAGGGAAGAAGCACTTTCAAGTTGATTATGATAGACAAAATATCCGGTGTAAAAGATACAGTTTTGACTGCTAACTACCCACTATGGACCACGATTGCAAGTTAAAAAAAATAATTTTTTTTATGTACACACCCTAGATGATATTGGAGGTACTCTGTGCATAGGAAATTTTTGCAGAAAGCTAATTTTTTCAATGGGTAATTGATTTAAACATAAAGGCAATCTTATTGTATAGGAACAAACAAAGTAAAGAGGGTTGAAAGTGAAAACCCCAGGTGTCAAAATGGTGCAAGCACAGGAGCTCAGAAGGGAAATTGCAGTACTCAAGTCTCTTAACACCAGCCAATTTGACAGAATTGCAGAAGACATAGAGATACTATCAAGCACTAATTGTGCCATTAAAAAAAGGCTGGCAAATATTGAGAACTAGTCAGAAGGAGCTCAGATTGAGATGGCAGTGTTGAAAGAGGAAAGCAAGACACTTAAGAACAGAAGATAAACAGGGCAGAAAATGGAATAACCTATCAAAATGATTACTCAATAATGGTAATTATACTTTCAATGAGATGAGACTATGCCACTAAATTAGGAGCAGAGCAGCAGCTAATAAATTCTAAACTGTATGCTGTCCAAGGAGCTGCATTATTTGATACATTTCTCCACAATGATAATTAGAGTTATTGTAGTTTACAGCATAATTGAAAAAAATCCAAGATCCCGAGCTTACACATGATCAGGTCACAAACCAAAATTTCAGTACAAAGAACCTGCACATCCTGGATGCCCTAAGGCCAGACCTTCAGGTGGTCTGAGGGGTGCAGTGTAAGTTATAGCAACAGAAGATGTTGATTACAGGAGAGAGGCCATTCAAAAAGGATCTATTGCACCAGAGATGCATTTTCATGGAAACCACAGATGTCTATGTTCATCAAAAGCAAACAGACTAATAGCTTGCATAATAGCTTGCTCTCATAACTGTGAACACCACCCACTAGAAATCACACTCCACAAGCTTTCCAAGAACCCAGAGAAAATTCTCTGAATACTTTTTAGTAGCTCTCTCGCTGTTGCACAGCAGATTTACTCAATCATAGCCTTGTTCTATGTTCCTGCCCCACCACTCTTCTTAAAGTGAAAAATCTCTGCATTATGATTCATGATGATCAGGAATTAGAAAATGTCTACATTTTAAACACAGCTCCTATAGTTTCCTGTCTCATTTTAAGTTATAACTTCCTGTCTTCTGAAAGGTTTTGTGGTAAGCAATGAATCAGAGGGAAGTTGAACAGCAAAACCTACAGAGAGTTGCATCTGAATCACAGAGATTATCCACCTGTCTGTTTTTGATTGCAAGTACAATTGAAATTCAGTTTCTCTGCTGCTCAGTGACCATGTTACATGCATGGATCCATATTATTTTTAGGTATTTATATTTTTAGGTGACTTATGGGAAGAGGACAGGTGATTATAGTGCAGCTAATGATTGAGTACAACAAAAGTGTGTTATTGTAAATAATATTAATGTTACTTTGAATGCATTGGCTTTGTATCTGCATGTACATCAAACTTACTGCAGATAAAGACAGCCCCACTTGCTTTTATGCATTTTTTTAGAGACACTATACAGGGCTATGCAGCAATGATTAGAATCTGCCATTGGAAAGTTCTCGGTAAAAAAAGGAAAATTACAAGTTCTATAAAATCCATGCTGATGTCCTATTTATATTTGATTCCCTGATGTCTTTGCTTTTAATCTTGAAACATAAAAAATCTATTCACCTAATCTGATGTTTAAAAATTCTCACTTATATGAGACCATCTTTCTAACCAGAATTATTTTTTCTCTTATGTCACACGGTGTGGAAAACAAGAAAAGAAATCCTTTAGTTAACACCAAGCTGTTAAAAATCAAAGGAAAACACTTTAACAATATTGTGAAGAAACTAAATTTTTAATGTATTTTACATCTTTAATGCATTTTGAAGTCTTCTGACTTGGCTTTATAAACCCAAGAGTAACAATTCTGTAATTCACAGAAACTGTGATCCTAGAATATCTCCTTTTTTTTTTTTTTTCCTTAAAATTTGTCTAAACACCATTCAAAACAGTTACTTCAAAAAAGTGAATATCTTAAACTAAGCACTTGAAATCAGAAGAAGTTGGGTCTTTTTTCTCCCCTCAGACTCTTCCTTTAATTATTTGTACCAAAAGTGAGAAATTACACTGGCAATCACTGGCAATTTCCTTTTTCTTAGACAAAACAACAACAAAAAGAACAACCCTATAAAATCAACCAGCCAACCAAACATGAATCCTCACCCTATATAGTCAAATGTCATAACTAGACATGTATTTCTTGGAATTTGGGAAGGGTTAGACTGTAGATTCATAACAAACCACATGGAACTAACTCACTAAATATTTATTTTTAGCCTATGTAACTCATGCCATACGGTCATGGCACTTGAGCTTGTTAAGCCACTGTTTAGCCCAGAAAGGAGAGGATAATTTAATCTCCAATTCTTATTACATTAAAGTATTTTTTAATGTGTTTGCTATTTGTTAAATTCCACAATGTACCCTGAGAAATAGAAGTATTTTCCCCATTTAAGAAATGAAGGATGTAGAGTGGAATCTCTTCTCCCTTTATTGAACACACAGATCTGCACTGACCTGATGGAAATCAGCAATTGTTCCTCATGAGTGGGGGTTAACCTGACTGACAAAAGTCCATCTGCATTTTACTATTTTGATATCTGGGAGCAGTAGCAGTGTTGGTGACAATCCCAGATTTTTGGGCTTTTTTAAACAGTCCCTTTATACCATTTCATTCAAAACAGTTCTTCCTCTTGTTGAAACTAAACGAGGATTGTCAGTGTAGCTCATCTTCCCTACAGATACCCAGCTTTCATCAGAGCATATACTAGTCCCTTCTAGCAAAACTTTTTCTCTCTGACTGTACTTGAATAAACTCAATAGGGCAAATTAAATACTCAGTCTCCTCAAATTTAGAAAGAACCCCAAAAACCCAGAACAAGATGTCCAGATATCTACCCACAGCCACTACATTTCCAAACTGGTTTATGTGTCTTCTGTGGAATGTGCATTTTATTGCAAGGCTGACTTTGATCAAAAACCTGTACATTCTGCCTAGCAGCATCACGTTTGGCATCTGCATCTGCAAGGAATAATCACCCTGATTTTCCATGGTTTTACTGAAAATACCTGACCTTCAACAACCTACAGTGTTTCACAGTTTTCAATCCAAGCTATAGAGGAGCAGCCATGATCTCCCCCTTTCTCCTTGTCCCATGGTATTTACAGTGGTTGCTGTGGTGACAGTCCTGCTAGACAATCACTTATTTTTCTCATGGGAAATCCCCAGGGCAATTCCAGATTCCACTGCCATTACCCTGACATCAGATTATCAGCTTCAAACCTCTTTCCAGGTCCTTGTCCTTGACAAACCAGGTTCTTTCCTGTTCACACCATGTGGCACAAGTAATTTTTGCTTTTTATTTTTAGGAAGGGTGCAACTGATGAAGCTGGCAGACTGAAAAAAAAAAAAGAAGATAAGGGAGACTCCAAATACTGCTGACACCTTTGCCTCTCTCTGATCAAGTGACAAAGTATGAGTATTACAGTAAGTACACTATTTTATCTTGGAACAGAGATATTAAAGTACTTATTTTATAGTTCTAATCTCATTTCCTTTAAATTTCAACCTAGAAATCATGGACTCATTTGACCAAAACTTGAGCAAGATGAAAACACTTCAGCTATGTTAGTAGCCTTGTCCTGTATTGGAAAAATCCTTTAGTAACCACATTTAGAAGGATGAAAGAACCACACACTCCAGCAGTGTATGAACAATGATATTACCTTCAGTTCTACTGCTTGACCTGCTTTAATAGATTTTAATTTTTAATAGAAAACTCTGTATAGTGATAAGCATCATTTAATTAACAAAAACCTATAGATAAATAGAACTGAATTTTGCTTTCAAAGAAAGAATATTAAGGTTGCTGTTTAACATGAAGTTAGGAAGTTACAAACTTTTGCGCCTTAAAACTCCTTCAAGTGATCAAATACTCAGACAGGCTTGCAGAATGAGACATCTAAAGGATGTGTAAAGAATATGGACTTGGCCAGACTCAGGTCATTGCCATATTGCATAGCACATCCACTAAAATGAGGAAGCTCATCAGAACTTTTTTAGGCAAACAATACTTCTGGTTAGGCAGGTGAAGTGCTCCACACACAGTGAAACCAGGGTCCCAAGCTGCAGAGGAAACACACTGAAACAATAAAACATATTCCGGGCTCACCCCATGGAAAGTTACATGCAGAGATCTCCATCTACCCCAGTGCTTACTAAATGGGAAAGAATGAAAATCAATAGCAAGAGAAATTGCATTTTCAGCTTTCAAAGTGCTGCAAGTAATGCAGAAGAAAAAACTATTGAAAGTAAAGCAACCAGCAGTGTCCTTCCCACACAGAAGTTACTTTTGTTTAGCATTTGCATTGGTGATTTATGTTGATGTGGCTATGGCTCAGAGTAGGGGACTAATCTGGAATACTGATGAAAACTACCCACTAATACCAAGAGTTGATGTATTATCATAATCACCCAGTCTGCAAGAGACCTAAAAGATAATTATGAATATTTGAGTGGGATAAGTATTTTAACAAGTAGTAATGACCTCATAATTCAGTGCTGGAGAAAAGCCACCGATTCTGTTAATTAGTGTTTTTCTCACAATGTGCCTATTAAATTCAGGGAACAATGGGGAAATTTATGAAGCTTCTAGATTCTGGTGTATTGCATTTACAACCATGACTTTGTCACTTTTGAGGAATGGAAACATTATTGACAGCTTATATTTCAGATTTCTGTTTTTCTCTTACAAGTTGCTCAGTACTTTTACTTTCAGTATCACTTGAGCAGTTACAGTTTGATGAAAGACTATTTTTAAAGTATTTAATAGAAGTATTCAAATGCAATACACAAATTTCACAAAGAAATGAAGCAATTCATCACTCTAAGACAGATGTACCCTTCATTTTAAGTGGACCTAGAAGATGTGCTTTGTTTTTGCTGCTAAGTTATTTGACCACAAACAAACAAACCCACAACAAAAAGCCACACACTGAAGTTCCTTTTTTCTTTTCTTCTTTTAATTTTTTCCTATTACAATCTTATAAACACTAGAGAATGCTGTATAAGAGTGCTGGGGAAAAAAAATTCATCACATGAACAAAACATATTCAGAGACAAATTCAATGTCAAGACATTGAAGACCTTTATAGTACGGAAGGTGAGATTATTTAAAACAGTGCAAACAATTTTTGGATTATCTCTTATAGTGTTGGCCTTCAACATGTTCCCTTTTTATTTGTTTGCCATTGAAGTGTAGGACATCTCTGAGAAAAGGAGTAGCTGTTTTCTTTGTCTCTGGCCAGAAGACAGTTTCTGTCCTGGCATTAATGCCTGGGTTCTTAGGCCAAAAAGAGCAGTGGTTAGGCTACAGACCAACTTCAGGCAAAAACTACCCACCTCGGTTCAAACTGATACAAAAAAGGAGAACTTGAGTTTTAGGGATCAATTTCTTTTTCTTATTATATACATCTGTAGCCTAATGGTACCTTCATAATGTTCCGATATTTCCTACATCGGTTCAAACTCCCATCTCCAAACACGCTTTCAAGGATTTCACCTGTCTTTCTCATCATTTATTGTTCTCTTTTTTCTCTGAATGTCAAGGAAGAAAAAAATCATTCTTGTAAAGATGGGCAATAAAATTTAAAAATTTATTCCTTTACTAGAAATCATATGCCATCATCAGATTTTCTGTGGAACCCTCACTCAGTCACAATTCCTTTTGAATAAGTGAACAATTATGGACCTCAGCACTGGCTCCCCACAGCTCTGACTCCACTATTGCTAGAATAATCAAGGCTCAACTTTCTTCTTATTTTTCCCTTACCTGTGACTTCCAAAAGCTGTGAGACCCAGGCTGCAAGGAGTATGGAATGCCAAAAGCAGGCAAGGGCTCCTACGCAGCGTGTGTTCACAGAGGGGTACCCTGCTATACAAACACACTATTTTTAGCCAGGAGTTGATTTCCTCGGTGTGGTGTAAGTAAATTGAGAATACATTTAAAGTTACCAAAATAAGGTTCTCCCTACTTGTACTGATCTACATTCTGAAAAAAGAATAATTGTCTTTAAAACCATTAATAATAGATTTTAAAATCATAAATAAAAAGACTCATGAAATACCTGTGTGGGAATTCTATTCTATTCAATTCTAATGACATAAGCAGCATTGTATTGGAATGGGGGAAAAAAACTATATTATCCTTAGGTAGCATTGTAACACAGATTCCAGGGGAAAATGATGAAAGATGAGTGTATCAGTTTGACTGTGTTAGTGGAATTACTGTGGATGTAGCTGAGGATCAAATGAATTGAGGTACTACAAGCAAATAAAACAAACCCTTCACTAAGTATGAGATTTGAAGACTTATTGTTAGCCAAGATAAAAGTCTCGCTCTGTAGAAATGCAGTTTTGTTTTTTTTCTTAGTTTTTCTATTCTTAATTTTAGCCCAGGGAAGGAGATCATGCCTTTCAATAGCCATGGGGAAAACATACAATAATCTTAAAGGAAAGACTGCCTTTTGAAAAAGAGTATAACAGCACTTCAGCTGAAAGCTGTTTTTTTGACCTCACTAATAATTTGCCTAAATGTTTACATGTGCAACAATAAATATGCTTTAGATAGAGGAAGCATATGTTACTGGTAAAATGATGGTCTTGTAGAAATACCATTTAGCTGAGATTACCACCATGAAGTTGATCACATATTTCAGTAACAGACCATCCCTGGTTTTTGAGCTGAAGAATTTGAATTTCAGAATTATATTCATCAGGAGAGAAATATCTATTGAGCCTGCAGGAAAGCTGCTTAAGTAGTCTTCCCTCCTTTTCCTTATGGCAATATTACTACCACACAGCACTTGCAAGCTGAATTTTTGCATCTAAACCAATATGTACTTATGTCCAGGATACAATTTATGTGTGGGAGGTGTTTAAGGCCAATAGGACAGCATATTATTAAAAGAATATGGCAGACAATGTCTCAGCATGAATGTGCAAGCAAAGGTAGCATGCTTAAAGGTAGGAAAGGTAGCACTCATGCTCAATGTAGTAAGAGTGTCATACTAGCACTAAACCACACTGTGCAAGAGTTTCATGTATTCAGGATGTGTTAAATAGATGATGCTAAAGGATAGCAACTCTTCAGATTCATTCAAGGCTGGCCTTCATATATCGAAATATTTCAATTATTAAAATAAAAAAATCACATGAACAAAACACATTCAAGGTCAAATTCAGTGTCAGGATGCTGAACGACTTTGTGCAGAGGGTGAGATCATTGTAAAAATAAATAAACAGAGCAAAGCCACCAATGTTTCTGACTTCTGACAGGGCCTCAAACTTCACAAAGCAGCCAAATCAGTTGTGTGAGATAACCAATGAGGCCCTCACTGCTTTAAGACTAGTGTTGGTCCTACTATAAGCTTTCTGTTTTTCAAGTGTTTGTATACTATGGATACTATAATACTTCTTCTCAGGGTCAGATTTTTTGGTCAATAAACAATAGGAGTAAACTTCTGTGAATTTCATGTCAATGGCTGCAAAATAAAACTTTTTCTCTTTTTTTTCAGTGCCCTAATTCAGAGTGAGAAACCTGAAGCCTATGTTTTCCTCAAAAGGTTTATGAGCATAGTTCACAAACTCTGAGGAAAAAATGTCACAAACCTTTTTTCTTTGCAGTTATTCTTATATATCATACAGAATTAGCATACTACAGTATAAATGTGTAGTGAGTCCCTCATTCACTCTTTGTGGGGAATTTCAAATATGCCTTATTGCCTTTGTGATTTACAAATGAAATACAGCCAAGAAGTCCCTCGTGGCGACATTACTTGTCACTCATAGTGACAAATAGGTTTGGTCTGTCATCACCCTATGTAGTGACAAATGGGTTCCTAAAAATCTTGGAGACAACTGAAGTGCCAGAGAGCAGTGCTGAAATTTTTGCAGTCATGAGAAATCCATATGCTTGCTCCTGCTGAAGGCAGCTCATATTTGCAATTAAATGGGAAAAAAAAAAAAATGCACCTATAGTGAGGTCACTCCATTGGAATTGCATTTAGACAATTTTAAGATACTACAAACTTTGCCTCCATTTATTTTTTTCCCCCCCAAGAATATCTTTTTGACATCTTGTTTTGTTGTAGGCATACATCAAATACACCCATCTTCAAAAACATTTTTAGGGCAGCTCCATCCCTGTGGGATAGTTACAGAATGAAAGCTTTCAGAATAAAAGCAAAAGCAAACTTAAATTTCTGTTAAAACAATGAAATATCTAAAGAGCCTCATGATGATACTTGTAAAGAAAATATTTTAAACAAAGGTATGGATTTTCTTGGAAAACAAGAGATGTATTAATGTATGCAACCTACCAGGAAAAATATTACTGCAATATGATCTACTAGCAGCAGCTTCCCAGCAAAGTTTCTGAAAAGTTTCACTACAGAAAAAGATTTCAGAGACAAGACTTGATTATTTCCACAGAGCTTCCTTTGCTTCCTGAATAAAACAACATTTCAAGAAAAACTGTTGCGTTCAAATTGCTTCATATCCAAATACAATATTGTGTTAAATATTTTTGTTCTGTCAATAAACAGTTAAAGGAGACACTCACTTATCTGATACTTTCCAGTGTGATCTTCTTTTTCAGCTGAAAAATGCTCACTTATTAAAAAATGCAAGACTGATTATTTATTCATTAGATGATTGAACCAATGAATAATTATTTTCTTTAAGGAACAGAGTTTTAGAATTATATGGTTTGCTTTGAAGAATCTCCATAGATCATCCTCATCCTCAAAAAGCACAGAAACAGATAAAAACACATGAAATTTTGCCTACACTGAGAAGTTGCACCAGCTAATCTACCTTTGTCATTGCAATTTCAATTTTTTTTATATTTTTTACCAGTAGCTTTATTCTGAATTGCAACAGGGTATCAGCACTTTAGTTCTAGCCGGGTTTCAGGACCTTTTCAAAAATTCTACTCTATTCTGCAATAAAATTGCAGGGTCCTACAGCACAGTGAAATAGATGGATTCAACACAAAGGGAATAAACTAAACAAGACTATCCTGGAGATATTAAAAGGAAAATGTGATAGTATTCTGATTTTTTTTTTTTTTTAAATAGTCTTATTTTTAGAAGAGGTTTTGTTCTCAGTGGGTTTTTTGTTTAATTGTAATTCATGTTAGACTTCCTGGCTTTTCACCCCAGTTTAGAACTTCATAATCTCTAGGACATCCTTTTGCTTCTGCCTGGAGAAATGAAGCACCAGGCAGGACATGGCACAGAGACATCTCGAAATAATCAGAGAAAACTCCTCCATTACCTCCCCCATACCAAGGGCAGTATCTCAATTCCCAGCTTTACAATTACAGCAGAGCCCATACAAAATAAAAGCTCACGGTGTAACACCAAAGAGAAGCTGGTTTTCTTCCCAGCCTCCCACATCGAGCACAGCAAGGAACAGAGGCTGCTAAACAGGAGGAGCAATACTGAGATGAGAGTCCCCATCAAGAGGAATTATCACCCAGTTATGATCCAGCCACTGCTATCTACCATCACTAGGCTCAATAGTTACTATATGCCTCAGTGTATCCCTATTCTTAATTCCACTAATGTGATTCTCACGACTTTCTCACATTCTTGTTAATCTATTCATCAGCATTAATCAAGAATTTACTTTTTCTGCCAACACAGTGGATTCCTCCCCCAGTTTTTTCTTTCTAATGTTCAACAATAGCACTGGGAAATACAGCTTCTCACTTGTAACCTCCAGTCTGAGGCTTGGAACAGACCCATTTAAGAAGTGGGAACTTTTGTGAGCTTTTAAAATGCATTTTACAGTTTGTTCAGTTTAAATACTTGGACTTTAAAAATATTCTTCACTACCCATGTAATACATAGATTCCTTCAAGAGTTATGTGGTCTGCCTAATTTTATTCAAATTTTTAGATTGCATTAGAGAGATGTTTATATTGGAAGTTCCACCTAAAAAAATACAGGGATTTTGTCATCATACAACATCTGAAGTAAACATGGACTCAGAGGAAAGCTGGTACTTGTACTGGCTGCCTGCACAGGTTTGGGCAAATTGTCTGTGATATATCAGTTCACCTGAAAAGGAGAAAACCCTTGCTACGGTCACAGAGACAGAAGCAGTAAATATATTTCAAAGATTACTTTAGAGCCAAGTACATAACATTTATCAGTTTTTCCAAGTTTCGAATTCTTCCCAGCTTTGATTTTATTGCCTTATTTGTGTATTTCTGACCAGATTAGGATGGTCCCACCCCCATCACAGATACCTTTTTCCTTGCATTGTTGATGACTCGGACAAGTATCTCATCGTGCATTATTTTTATTCTTGGTTATTAAAAAACAAATATAAATAGGCTTGATGATCTATTTGCATTTCTGATGTCATTTCAGACATGCTTCTACTGGAATCATTGTTAACTTTATCCTTTAAAACTTCCTTGGGACAATTCCACCAGGGTACTTTTTTCCAAGAATACCATAAAAGAGACTAATGAGAAGCACTAAACAAACTCAAGCAGTTCCTCTTGGCATGATGTTTAGTGGGATTTGTTTTTTTAAGCCAGTTAAAGGGCCTTGAGGGATCCTTACAGAGCTCATTTCACCCAATTCACACTTTAACCTCTGTCCTGTATACTCACAGTATTTGTATGTAATTCAGAACCCTCAAACACCACACAATGCCTGAAAAACTATTGCAATTTTGGTCATGATCACAAACTTATTAGCCTGTCCCCTTCTTCCTTCTGTCAGCAGGAGTCCAGAACAGTCTCCATTCCTACAGGAGCACCCAGAATATAATTTGGCAAAGGCAATTCGGGGACTACAAATGAGGAGACATAGGGCAGAAAGGGTCAGCCACAGGGAGGATTTGAGTGCTGGATGTGGGACAGAAAGAACCCACATCTGAACACATTCCCATACGCAATTTTAAGCCTCAGTTTTGACCCATATTACCCCCTACAAAACACAGTGTTAGAAAAGTCCTTGTTTGGCAATCAAGTAATAAATCTCTGATTTTTACCTCACAGCAGATTCAGAGTTAGAACCCTGGACTAATATCCTCTACCCCTTCCTTGAAAAATATGCTCTATTTTTACCAGGAGAAAAAAGAAACTCTCCTTTCTAATATACAATAAAAATGCATGAAAGTAAGAAAGAGAATTTTTCTCAGAGCATGATACAAAAAAAAATTCCTGTTATTCCTGTAAATATTAGAGTGAAAAGAATTAAACACTTATGCAATAGTTATCTTTTTCCAAACACAAACAGATGCAGGAGTCCAGACAAGGCATTACCATTTTAAATTTATAAGGGAACAGCTATTAAAGACGCTCTTAATATCCTCATCCTTATTCTTCTTCTCCTAATTATTATTATTATAAAATCCTTAAGACCTCACAATTATGCAAAAGCTAAATAACTTTTTTAAAATAATATGCCTTGGAATTTCCATAAAGTTTTTCTTGTCGTTGTTGTCTGTTTGCTTGTGATTTTTTATATCAAACACATGTGCAATAAGAGAACCACTTAGCATAGCAGTGTGTTTTCTTTTTGAGCATCTTAAAACAGTGTATATATTTTTTTTTAATATTAGCAGAATTTTTTAATAGCTCACAGTCCTAGACTGTCTGTTCAGCCCCATAAGTTCATCCTCTTTCTCTGCACATTTTTACGTAGTTCAGCTGAATCATAAGGATGGAAAAAAAAGAAGTTTAGGCTTTTTCAGGCCTTTTGCTTTCATGGAAAGGGGGATTTTAGATAGACTCATACTCCAGTATCACAGTCTTTCTCATATAGAAACCCTCTTTCAAATATAAAATTCCTCTTTCAAAGCTCACTGTAACTTTTTTTAGGCTTCTAATTTGCATGCTCAAGAGCAGAAGGTGTTTTGGATTAACAGGATAGCACCCCCAAATAATGGTGTTTACCCTAAGTGACACACAAAAAATTTATTTTTAGCAATAATACACAAGACTAATATCTGTTCTATTATTTATCTAAAGCTGATGAGCCAAAAGAATTGGCTGCCTTTACTTAACCAGGTATTGAATTTATGATTGTACAAGACCACCATGTGCTTGTAGTGGTCTTTATTTCTCAGTTTCATGCAATGCAAGTTTACAACCCTCTGGCCATGCTGTTTTCATGGAAACACTGTAGATAGCCAGATTCAAGATAAACTGTTGAGAAATATGTACTTTTGGGTACTTGGCAATTATATACTTTGATGGCACATACAAGTGCCAAACCAACTATTTATGAGGTGCATACGATTACAACCATGCCTTACAACACTTAAACTGTCTACCCAAACCCCATTCAAATTTTGAAATTTTTTCCCAAGCAGATAGAAGTGAATGATGGAATTTCTCTCTGATAATGGACAATTTCTGTTGATTCTGTTGAAAAAAGGATAAATATTAAATCTGATGCAGTCCAAGTGACATCCACTCCTATTCCGCAGCATGAGAATTCACCATTCCTACAAGATCAGTCTTTCACTCCCCTGTGACTTCTCATTCATCTGAAAGAAACAAATGAGGATCAAAAAGAGCCCAATTTTTTCATAGTTCCATCCCATTCTGCTCCTCTCAGGATTAGACTTGGGGCTCCCTGACACAAATCAGATTAAATAAGATTGTTTAACTTAATTTTGCTTTAATTTGTCCTCATTTGTAAAACTCTTGGAGGTGTTACATAAATGCCACTGACTGGCTGAGAAGATGCCACAGTGCTGAGCAAAGCATGAGGGCAGGCTGGAGATGTATGTGTGCTGTTCCAGTTTTACATGCAGAGCAGGTCCATATCTAACAGAAACAATCGTGGTTCTACTGATTTAAAGGGAGTCCTGAAAGCTGTCAGCAGTTATAGATCCATTCCAAACCACTCAAAAGGCTGAAAAGGGTTCAGACAACAGGGACTTGAAAATCTCTGTGGCAGTAATGAGCGCAAATTAGCTACTTGCCTGCTTCATAGTAAAAGCAGGTGAATCTGTGTACCAGCAGGCATATATTTAACTTGGCCTGCTTTCCCCCTACCCCTCAAACAATATTCATTCAGCCAAAGAGACGTCATCTCTTAAACCTGAATTTTGCCTCTTCTAAAAACACATTTTATTTCATAAAGATAATCCAAAATAATAGAAATCTTGGGGTGCCTAGGAACTTAAATTACAAACGTTATGCACAAACCATACACAAATCTCTTAATACCAGATTTACCAGTATTATGTTTTATGTATTACAGGAGAGACATTCTGGGTAAAAGTACTACAGGCCTACAAGACCAAGGTGGCTTTTAAGCTTCACTGAACAGAAACTGCAGGAATATTGGTCCCCTAAAGAAAAGTCAGAGAAACTAAGCTGAGGCAGCCACAATAAGAGCTGGGATTATTGTGATGCTTCGGTAACATTTAGAAAATAATTAACAAGAGCAAAACCCTTAAATTTCTAGTAGGACAAGGCTGAACAAGTGGTAGATGAGGTACATTTAGGTTATCTGAGTTGTCTCTAAGATGTAGAATAACCCTCAGAGACACATCACAGAGAACTCATGTTTATTTTCATTAATATATCAAAATTAGGTATTTTATAAAAGCAATCCTATGGGGATGGGAAAGACAAAGACTGCATACTAGGATTTATTAGTACATCATCTAATACCCTTTGTCCATGATCTTTGGATCAGAATTCCTAGCTGAACTCTTTCACAACACCCTTTAAACCCTTCCACCATGGAAGGATATAATTTTTAAGCAGATTATATGTGTTTATAGACCGAAAATGGCTACAACAGACAAGAAAACTGACAAGCCAAAGTTCTTTAGTGGGTTGTTGATGACTGTAGTTAAATACTGCCTTTTAACTACATTATTTTTACCATTATAAGTATTGTGTCAAATCTCATCCATGGGGAATTGACATGGCTGAACTAACACCAATTCAAATCCCCAATATCTGGTATTGAACACTATGCTAAAGACTATCTCACCTTTCTTTTGCTACAGCAGCAAAACCCATGCAGTTTGGACAAGCTCTGGGCTAGGAAAGGGAAACCCATATCAAAATAAGTAGGCATATTCCCTATTGTATTAGTCAGAGTTCCATATGGCCACATACACTTAAAGGTTCCCTTGCTCAGAAGTGACACAATCCCTCCCTTTCTAATTTTATTCAAATGTGAACTTCATTTTAATGGAAGTAAAGGAAAAAGAAAAAAAAAAAAAACAAAATATTTTTAAGTGACAGTCCTGTTTTGGTACAACACCACAGCATTCATTGTTTTCCGTGGTTCACACAACACTGTCCTATGACCAGTATCATTGCCTGGCACTCCAGTAACTGAATTAGACAGGCCTTTTGTTTTTTTAAACATGAGTCATTTTTAATAATTTCATTTTCTATACTTTACGGGGAAAAGTCATGCACTGACTTAAACACAGCAATTTTGGTAGAGTAGTTTCATATAGTAATAGAACTCTTTGAAAAAACAGTCATGACTCAAGTAGCTCTTTCTTATAATTTATGTAGGTTTTCACTAATTGACAGAATGAGGAATTGGTAATTAATTTTTTAAAGATTGAACAGAGAGTGAAGAAAACCTAATGAAATCATTTAGGACTCATCATAGTAATGCTGCACCTCTCAACTAGGAAGCAGAAATAATGTACGTGATTCCAGGCAGCTGCCTGAGGGGATGAGCTCTATTAGCAATTGTTTGTTTCACTAGCAGGTGGCCATATTCCTGGTTTTGTTTAGAGCCCCTGAAATTCCTGCTGATTTAAAAGGCAGGGAATAAAATAGAGGCTAGGTCAAGTGGCAGGGAGGAATGGTGTATTCAGTGACAGGCAAGGCAAATTTGGTGGAGTCCAAGAATGTCAGGAGTGGACATGTGTAACACAAATGGTCCCACCACAGGAGCATGAAGACAGCAGCTGTCTGCTGTAGAGATAAATTATTTTCATTGCATAGATTTGGCTGGGTTGCAACTGCTCAGTTGCTCTGAGTGGAGGAGAAAAAAAAAATAATTCTAACCAGCATTTCATCTTCACCACTCTCTTTTCATCTCTCAAGCTTCACAACTTTCAGGTTTTGTCCTCACTTCCAAGCTGTCAGTGATATGTCATAAAATGAATAGCTGGAAGTGTTTGGCTACCTGGGGCCATAAACCCAGCAGGTCAGCAGCAGAAACTGTTGGGGGACTTTCTGTGGCTTTTGCTGGAATTAAAACAAAACAATCAGGAGGAAAGTGTTGTGGGTACAGCAATAACTTATTAGTTCTAGCACACATATCCCTGCAGATCACAGCGACCTCAATCTGCTTAAAAAATGACTTCCTTGGGCTAGCCAATCTTTCTATTAAATAGGTTGGTCTTCCCTGGAGCCAAGATCTGCCTCCTTCTGCATGGTTTATTATAACAGCACAGGCAGTATTTTTTTGCTCTGACAATTTTCAAATAAAAATCAGTCCTATAAAGGCTGAGATTGTTTATTTTTCCTCAGGGCATTCAGTTGTTCTGATTAGGGACAGAGCAGAAGAAAAGTTGGATATTAAAGCAGCAAAGCTGTTGTGAACCTGAGGTGTTAGTTTTAGTTTAATTAACAATGGAGGAAGGCATACAAATGAAATTAAATCATACAGCACTTAAGAGATGGAGACAAGGATACACTATGTGACCTGCCAGTAAAGATCACTGTGATAAAGATAAAGGTAGTAGGAAAAACATCCTGCACAGCTCCAGAGTAGTAAAATGACGGGAAAAAAAGTAGTCTATTATCATTTTTGACAGCAATATCCAACATGCTCTCTGTGTAGCTTTATTCAAAAGACATGTTTTAGGATATGTGAAATTTATAAGTTCCTAGCAAAACTAAAGGTGCTCTGTAAACATCCCATAAAACACATCATATTCTCTAATTACAGAAACACCAAAGCAAGTGAATGCATCAAACAAAATGCACTTTCACTCTAAATCATACCTACATTTTTCTTGGAGCTTCTGGACTGTAGAGGAACAAATACCTCAGATTACTCATGTATTGCAAATTGTGGGGACATTTCTTCCCAGACCATCATGGGTACAAGCTCTCACATTTATACCACGTCATCTGAAGGTCGTGGTCAACACTTTAGCTTTTGCAGCCATCAAATGGAAAATCTGGGCTTCTTTGCCAGACTTGGATTGCCTCATAGCTGTGCTTACACAGTCTTGACTTCAGAAACCGACTTTCAGTCACAGGAGCCTCCAATTCCTTTTTATAACCTCAGGGGTCAACATCAGCACCTTGTTCTGTGCCTCAGTGATAATAACCTTGCACCTTCATGCAGAGTTACAGCACCTGGGAGCAGAATGTCTGGAGGGGAGTCCTCTATCCCTGGGAAGGGTCTGCAAGCCTGGCTTGTTACTAACAGCTAATGCATATTATCAGCTTTCCTCTTAGATCCTAATATTTTAGGCTAGCTAAGGTAAAAGTCAGAATGTCATTCTCCTGATTCTGAATTATTCAGAATAATTTACAATAAAGCTGTTACTGGCACCACTGAGACCTGAAAGTATTTTAGTTTTTGAAAGACTTTTTGTGAATTTACCTCTCTTTGGATGAATGCTTCTGTGATTTTCATAAACATCACCATTCTCATTTCATGCAAATGTTGAATAGCACAGACAGCTAACAAGCCTGTTTTGTACTGGTGGTGTACATAAAACTGTACAAGAATTACTAAACTCTCTGATTTTTAGAACTGGATAACCAAAGCTCATCCAAAAAGGCATGCAAAACCAGAAGGCTGTTTTGGTTTTGGATTTCTCTGTGATCTTTTTGTTACTTTCTGGGAAAAAGATATGTTTCTCTTTAAGAATAACTTTATGCAAGGCATCAGTATGTATCCAGGAGCTAATTGAATGCTTTAAAATGTTTCACCTTTGCTAATCCCTAGCACTGTTTGTAATTGCCGTGACTAATCCCAGCCTGTCACTTGGGATTATTTCTGATTCCTAACAGAGTGAATCCTGAGCATTCAAAGAACATTCTCAACTCATTGGATATTAATATGAACAAAATTATTTAGCTCTATAATTGACCCAGGCTCACAAACTCAGAGAAGCTTTTTGGGTTTTGACTTCAGAAGCCAAGTTTTGGATCATATTAACAGCTGGGTTTAAAAGCATTATTGAAGTGGGGGGAGGAAAGGGACAGAGGGGAAAACAACACAGATAGAGCAGTGGATGCATGTTTTAGGAACCTGCTCCACAGGACCCCAAGACAATCCAAAATAGCTGAAGCTAAACACTTCTTCCACATTACCACAGAAAAATCCATGTACAGGAGGAGGAGGGATGGGAAAACTTTGTAAGTGTGCAAAAATATACCCTCAGTACAAACTTAAAGAAGTTGCTTTTCCTAGCAGAAAACTCAGCACCAAACCAATTGAGACCAAATTATATATGAGCAAAGGAAAAACACCTACGACATTTTCATCCAGCTGTATGAAATGGTAAAGCAAAGAGCTGTAAAATGAACTGGCAGCTCTCACCTTAGCTGTTTTCAAGCACGCGCCAACAGCCTACCACAAAGCAAAGTGCTGTAGATTTTTTTGTCTTTTTAATAGACTTTCTTTTCCATTATTAGTTACAATTAACAGACCAAGACGCCAAAATAATCTATCGGGTTAAACAACAAAATAAAGATTGACAGACCAGCCTGTCCCTCCTCTCTTTTTGCCTTAGGCTTTTCTCTTTGCATTTCAGCAATATCTCTTTCTGGAAGGTTAAATCAATTCTACTTTTTCTTAGAAATAAAGAAGTTCTCATCCATGTTATAGAAATTCTCATATTGCTTTTTTACATATCTTAAAAAAAAAAAAGGTGAACAAATAAACTAGCACATAAAAACTCTGAAAACCACCAGCAACCCTGCAAAAATAGTTTGAAGCCACAGCTATAATGGTAAAAACCATCACAGATGCTGCATATTCATATCTGGTTTACATCTGTAATTCCAGACAGATTACTGCTGCTCCTGGAACTCATTCTGGATCAAGAAAACAGTTTTATGTCAAACCCTGGTATTTCAAGCACAGGTATGATTAAGAACCTCTATATTTTTAGTTAAGGACTGTTCTGATAAGCTGGTTCCAGCAATAAGGCTTTTTATGCATGTATATGAATTTCTGCAGATTTAATGAAATTGAGAAAAATAGTTTCACACTTTAAAAAAAAAAAAAAAGAACCCTAAACTATAAATGAAGGAGATTCACTAATAGCAAACAAAGAACAATAGTTTGAAAATTTTGAAGAAAAGCATGAGAGATTCAATTTGATCCAAAGTGCTTCCCATTATTTGGGCAGAAAACGAGGGGAGAAAGAAATGCAGAGTGACTGCTATGAGTCATCTTTACTGTGGTTTCGAGACTAAGCCATGCATCTGGCAAGCAAGGAAGAAGGGAATTTTATGAGGGTGGCAGGAAAAAAACACAAAGCAATACAAAAACAATACACAGACATAATTTAATAAACTCATATTATTAAATAATGAAAACCCAATCTGTACCTAGGAGTCTCCTTGAGTTTACCACAAATGTGCCACAGTTTCAGTGCAGAGGAGGAGCTGAAGGACAGCTGCAAACACCACAGATTATGATGCCTGTAGTGTTTTCCTCTTGTGCCACCCCTGCACCTGTATTTTCAGCACAGGCAGTTTGTAAATCCCAGTGACACAGGGGACAGGCTGGCATGGACAGACCCACAGACCTCACTGAGCCATCCCACACAGCACGACCCCTCCTGACCTCCAGACTAGCAAAGCAAAGAAGCAAGGAAAGTGGGAGAGGGAGCTGGCATCCTCAGGCAGATCTTCAGCAGAAAATGAGGGTGGTGGAAGCCAGACAAAAAAAAAAAAAAACAACTCTTGGGTGACAGCCTGACTCTGTCATTAGGTGGTGCCAGATGCTTTGGGGGAAGGAATCCCAATTCTTAGAGAAATAAATGCATTGGGAGCAAATGAGAAACTCCCAAGGATTGTTCTGCGTCCCTGGTTCTGTAGAACTCTGGGAAGGGGGTATTCAGCTCTTTGTCTGTAGGAGGGAACAAGAAGTACCTAGTAGTTTTTTCAATATACAATAATGAGTCTGAAAGAGGATAGGACTGACCTAGCAGACCTTTCTTTTGAGAAATCAAACAGGAAGACATTGCTACATTTCTGTGAGGAGATTGACTGATTTTACACCTGTTACACCCCAAATTTAACATTGGCAGGCTTAGTTATTGCAGTGACTGTGAACAGAACCTGCTCAGAGCAGCTCTTAATATATGGCAAGAAATGTACACAGTAAATCAAGCACTCCAGCTTGACAAAAGAACAGTTGGGAAGCTACAGTCTTTTCATACAAATGAACAAGAAAAAGAAATTGATGAACAGGAGAGGAATACTCATCTTTGGAGGAGGGCAAATTAACTAGCCCACACAGTATGAACTTGATGAAAATTCTGTATTTAGGGTCAGCCTAAATAGAGAATAATTTAGATGTGTTTTGGTAAGTGAAGATTATGCTCCTGATACTTAGTCGTAGGTGTCTGCCTGAGTCATGCTAAACCCTGTCTCTCCTAGGACACATCATATGGTAAAATTTAGTTCACTACAAGAAAAACCAATCTCTATCTCTCAGTCTGGGGAGCTTTTTAGTGTTACAAGCTTTAGAAGGCACCTACATTTGCCTCAGGGTTTCACAGTATTCAGTTTTGCCTGGGCCTGGAAAAATACTCCTGTGAATTGTTCCACCAAAATATCTCAGCTTTGAGTGCTGAAAATTAATCACCTGGCTAAGTACTTGACTAGGTTCAAGTTTTGTGTTTACTGTAAGTATTTGAAGTCATTAAAAACACAGCATGAATGAAAAACAAATATATATGATGTTCTGTAGAGAGTTCAGTTGCATGAAAATGTAAATGCTCAGTGCACAGATAAGATGATTAAAAATGGAAAAGACAGCTTGAGCATAAATATATATGGTAACTATGCAGCAGTAACTGACAATGCTGCATCTATTTTACAGAACATTTAAATCAGCAAAAAGCCAAGATACATTATTTAAATGAGTCTTTATCAAAAAACGTATCTTGAAATTTCTATGGAAGAATAATATCAGCTGGGGTATACTTTAAAGATTGTAATTGGACTTTATCCCAGAAAAGGCTAAATAAATTGAAATATGTTTTATATCATTATGCATATTCTTTTGTGATAAAAATAGTTCTATATTTTGTGGCAGTTCAAAAAATTGTGCAACAAGGGAATAATAATAAAGGAAAAGAAGCAATCAAAATGAGAAAGGGGGAGATTTCTTGTATCCCTCTGCAAAAGGAGTAACAAATTACTTCAATTCTTTGTGAATAATTTCAAAGACTTGAATAAGCTGCATGCATCTCCCAGATGGCTCCCAGAAAGAAATATTAAAGAATTGTCTGAAACACTCGCAGAAAATATATAAGACTTCTTTTTATAATCTCAAACATAAAAATGTGTGAACTACAATATTTACTGACACAGTTTTATCAGATAACCCTCTAAGAGAATCCTACAATAGCATAATATCAAGAGTCTATGGTCCATGAAATTTCCTCAGTAAACTGAAAATCCTTTCCAACATGTGTATTCCTTCATAGATTGCTCAACAAGAAAAGTTTATTAACAGGTTTGTAAGGATTTTGAACAGGGCAAGATTTAATACCTGTAAATCAGACGTAATCTATCTTCACTCATTTCATGATCACTTAGAAAAAGGGCCAAATTCACTGCTGTAAGACAGTGGTACTCTGTCTTGCAAGAGAGCAAAAATTAATTTTTGTGTGTTGAACATACATGAGCAACTGAAAAACTTAATCTCAGAAGTGTTTAAGATCATGCTAACCATTAGTTTTTTAACTTCAGCATTTTTAACTCAAAAGAAAGATAAAATATAAATTATATTTTACAGAGAAATATTTAGATTATTTGTAAACATTTAGAATTTTTTTTCATAAAGCACTTGGAAGTACATTTTATATGCAGACACAGAAACACTTTCCATATTCCACATATTCTTTGCATGTTGTCTTTGGCTGAGAGAAGCAAAAGCTTTTTAATTTTGCCATGTTATTTTGCAGTAAAAGGTTATTTCAGTGCAGAAAATAGTCATCTCAAAGGCCACTGGAGCAGGATTTCTGTCTTCAATCTGGACTGGAAGTCACTTCTAAAATTGTTTCTGAGCACACGATCAGTTCAAACAGGAGGCAGACTGCTATAGACTGTACTAGGATGAGACCAAAGCTGACATTTAAGGACTTCAAACATTTATTAGAAATGGAAGGTGATTTTATTTTAATGTGATCCAAAGTATCTGGATCACCTGGAGGCAGGAGAGGGCAGGAAGGCACATGTGTCTGAGCAACAGGCATGGGGAAAGACATGGGCAGTGGCACTGGGGAGGGTGACACAACTACCACTTGCTCAGTTGGGGTAGATTCTGGTTCTAGCACTTTATGTCTTCTCATGCCAGAAATATAAAAAAGAGGCTTTTTTCTTTGCTCATATATGCTCTGAAGAACATAAAATCAAGTGTCTGCATCACAAACATTTCTAAAACTGCATCTATAACAGCATAACTTTATATTTCCATGTGCCTCTCCTTTTCTCTCCTTTCCTTTCCTTCTTTTCCTCTAAACAAAAACACGAAAACCCCAAAGCATCCATATAAATAGCACACACAAATGCACTTGGGTGCTCAATCATTACTCACCCTGTGTCTCATTTTCTCACCTCAACAGGAGATATGATAGTTACTCAGATAGCAGCCTGTGCTGTCTCCTCTTTTTGGACCCCTCTGATGTGTGTGCACCCATACACAAAGGAATGGCAGAGCTGCTGAATATTTGCTTTCCCACTATTTATAACTCTAAATCAAAAGCTGTGCTAAATGAATTGCTGAGTGCTATCCCCACGAGGATGCATTTTTTTACAGTTATCCTGGTCTTGAACATTTCCATGGCAGCATGATAGTGAAGCAGTGTTTCTTGAGGGGAAACCAACACTTTTGCAAAATGTCCATTTTACAGGATATACTCTATGCCATTAGGTTACTCGAGGGGTTAATAAACCTCAGAATCACTTGTCTTGTCTACAGTGAAGTGGTATAATGACTTCACTGCTGCATTTTTTTTCCTGTAAAGAGGGACATTAGAAAACACACTGGAGAGAAATGAATACATGCCCTAAGCCCCTAACCAGCACTTACAATGTACCTGAGAGCATATTAGGAAAATAAAGAAGAATCTTCAATTTACTGACTTAAAATGATTTTTTTCCCCTGTTCTCTACGGACTTCAAAACTTGAGTCTTGAGGAGCTTAAATTATATTTTACATGCAAAGCTTAAAACCTAATTTACCGTACTCCTATCAGCCTGCAGATAAAGTCTGTAGCACAGGGGTAGATAGCAGTTTCCAAGGGCAATACCTGTGCCCAAAGCTTTCAAAAGCTATAACATGGAGGATACAATAGAGAAGGTGATACACATCAGGCTACTTGTCCCTGGACCCTTTCCTTTCAGCTCCGGGCTAGCTATGTATCTGACTAATCTGAAATCCTCTCATCCCCTCGAGAGTGTCACAGGCACTAGCATGTATGGATTGCTGCAACCTCCTTTCTGTGCCAGTGCCAGAGTTATCTCAGTTCAGGGACTCTGAAAGAATCACAGAGGGGACAGATAACTATATTTAAGCCTTAAGAATTGCCATCTTTGTGAGGGCTAGCCTCACTTTCTCATCAGAGATAAAAGGGACATGGCAACTTCTTCTGAGACAAACAAAATTGCAAGGACCATAAGGTAAAAGCTGGAATAGCACAAAACAAGTTGTACAGAGATGTCTTACAAAAGCACAAAAGTATTGGAAGCATAGATAACTTCCTGAAGCTGGCAGCTCTAGTTCAATGGAGCCGTGCCAGCCTATTCCAGCTGAGCATCAGGCCTGTGCTCTTCCAAACAGAAATAAACATTTTATTAAATCAAACCTTCTCCTTGCTGTGCTTTTACATCTAAGAACTTTTCCCAGCAGGCAACACCCTGTTAATGCTGCATAAAGCATTTTAGAGACATGTTTCCTGGGTACTTTTTGCCTGAGAGGAGAATCTTCTCTCCCTGGTCTCTCATCACTCTAAGCACCTGGTGCCACTGCAACAAGCACCTCATGCTTTGTATTCCTCTGCTTCCTGGTGTATTATTTGTGTTACCTCCATCACTGGTGTATGCCTTAACTGTCTTTCCAACAGTAAACAATCAAAGGGCTTGGACTTTTTTAATAGCATTAAAATTAATGCTGTGAAAATTAAATTAATTCCTATTTCCACTTTTTGAGTAGCAGCCTGCCAACAAATCACCAAGCTGATGTGTTTCAGCTTTCAGGGTGGCCAACCTCTTTCTGAAGTTTAGTTTCCAGCCCATATACAATCTGTCATACTTTGATCCACCACGAAAAGTATGACAGCACAACGAGGTGTCCCTCTACATCTCAGCTGTAATTGCTCAGAATTTTGCTTAATCAGGAAATCCTCAGTACCTGTCAGGCCAAAGTCAGGGCAGGATGCTGTGACAAGGGTCATCTGTTTCTCTCTGACTGCTTGATATTAGCACAGAAGCCAGTCTCACATTACTAGATGTGCTGCATTGGCAGAGAGATAATAAAGCTTGCTATAGACTCTGGAATTCCCTTTGGGTTTCAAGTAACTGGCTTGCCAAAAGTGGTTCACCTTATTTTTAAATATTTTATAGCTGCATAAAAAGTGCCAGATGCTGCTTAGAAACTGGACTTAGAGCTAACCACTCAATCAGCAGAAAAAGGAAATTGAAACAACTTTTGTTTAGCAGCTGCCAATACAAAGGAAAAAGCCTAAACAAAACAGATATGCTCATGATACAATTTGGGTTTAAAGCCACAGTTAAAGTGGCACAGAACATTTTCCATCCAATTTGAGATGGCAGGTATTGTATTTTACATACCACAGACTTATTTTCTAGTCAAGACAGCTTTTTCCTTGTGTCAGTGGAATAGATGCTTGACCACCTGTTCTCAAAATTGAAATGTTTCATTAAAGAAACAGGCTCATTATCTATCATGCAGAAGATATGCCATATTAGAGGTAAACTTGGAAGAGGAAGATAATGTGAAGAGAGACAGTAAAATAATTAGCAGCAAACTGAAGACTGTAAATTTAATGTTTCTGGATTTTGCTAAACATTTGATATGGTGTCCCACAAAAATTTATTTGAAAGAAATTAATTCAATATTAGCTCAGAAAAAAAGTGTTGTCACATTAATGAAAATCTGCCTATATTGTTCTAAGATGTGTGATGAAAAATGAGAACCGATTGATTGAGATGGAGAACAGAGGTTTTTGGGGTACTACAGGCTTTGGGATTTGCTTTCACACATTGACACATTTCATAAAAAGTAAAGAATTTAGCCTTCAGTTCTGAAAGATATTGCATTGCAACAACATTATTGGGGAAGCATGACAAGAGGGTGACTCTGAACATATGGTTGAAAGAAAGTTAAAATTTCATTTCAAAAACATGTTTGAGACGGTTACGTGAATTGTAACATTAAATGCAGTTTTTTAGGGGATAGCATGGATAGAACAATTTCACCTAAACTAGAGCTGGGAGAATAGGTATGGTACAGAATAGGAATACTTGCAGTTAGATATGGGAAAAAAAATATTCCCTTATTTCTGAAGAAAGTTTATTTTACCAAAGCCCAGCAGGGAGAAAGGAGGGGGAGGATGAGGACTGGGTACCCATCTTAGGGACTTTAGACATTATAAACCTCATTGAAAAGAATTATTAGGAATAGATAAAACTATTCAAAAAATTATAGCCAGATATATAATGAAAAGCAGCAATTACATCATTTACAATGAGACATAGTCCCTTGTCAAGGAAAAAAAAAAAAAAGCAATAAAAGCTTTTCTCCAAGAAATTCCTATTCTGAACAGATTTGAACAGGGAAAGCATAGAAGCCAGTGGAATCATTACAGTTATGCTGGGACTCAATCCAGCAGGTAAGGAATATTGCAATATTGTTTTGGTAGCTACAGCTCAACTAGGGAGAACCAGGAAGAAACTCAGAGCATTTAAGAATCCACAGGAAATATAAAGAACAAACTGCAATAACTCTGGAGCTTATTTCAAGCTCCCAAAGAGCACATGACTGTTGAATAACAATTTAAAGTATTTTTACAATACCAGCTACCTGAAATGAAGAAGTCTCATCCAAAATATCAAACACTTTCTAGATGAAAAATAAATTCGCTTTGAGTGATAAAGTCTGGATGAAAGAGTGATCTACTCCCCCATATTCTGAAGACAGGTTTTACATATGATCTGTTTCACTGACTGTCTTTCAATGAGACAAATCTGAAATATATATAAAAAATACAGTCATAACCTGAACTGCATTCAGTTAAAGCTCTGGCAGTCATTAGCTGTGAGAGTGGACCAGCTCTACTGATGTCCAAATTGATGAAATACCAGCTTATATATGTCACATGTACTATAATCTATCCTGTGGAAAGGTAAGACAGAAATTTAATTATTTTATTATTTTATTTTATTTTATTATTATGTCTTAATAAATTCACAAGGACTTATGGCTTCTTATAGCAGGCCTAAAATTCAGCACAACTAAAGAATATACATATTCCTTGATTATCCAGCCATAAAGCTATTTAACAACTTGTTAATATTGAAAAACATGGTTAGAAATCTATTTGCAGTTGAGGAATATATATTCAGCTACAGACCAGACTTCATTCCCTTCCCTTGGAAGGTATCATCTACTCTAATGAACAGGTAACATCCTATAAAGTTCATAGACCCTGCAAGTTCACAGAGATAGATGAAAACTCTATAGTAGCCCCCAGAAAATATACATTCAGAGTGGGCATGAGTGAGATATAAAAGTGCATAGAAAATGTTGTCTTTTTTAAAAAAAAAAAAAAAAAAAAAAAATCCCATATTTTACCATTGTTTTGGTGGTTGCCTGGGCACATCAGGAGCCTAAACCTGAGCTAAACCACTCCATCTTTTTTGAAAATCTCATTACAGCACTGCTAGACATGTCATTGCCAGCACAAGTGCAAAGATAAAAATGCAAGTCTCAAAAGAATTTTAAAAAGTTTTTAACGATGGGAAATTATGTTAGGTTTTTTGTGGGCTTTCTGTTTGCCTTCTTTTGGTTTTCTTCTTACTATTCTTCCCATTCCTGTTCACTCCCACTTGGCAACGGGACCCATTTGTTCCTTCACATAAACTCCCCCCTCCCCTACCCCGGTACCTGCAGTGGGAGGTTCATGGGAATATCTAAGGCCTTGATTGTGAAGAAATTTTATTTTGGTAGATGAAAAAAAAATGAGCTTTCTGTAGTCTTTCCTCTCAGGAAGAAAACCCAGTAGTGATCTAATGCCAGTACACTTCAGCAACTTTATAGTGATATTATTTAAGGAAAGAGATCAAAAGCTAATAACCTCTCTAGCCTGGCAAGAGCTTCCAAATGATTGCCTTCTAGACAATTTATCCAGAGAACTGCTGGTACATTGTCCTGGTGGAGAAGAAACCAGTAGTTGGTCTTTGCAGCAAAGAAAGCCTTTTAAGCTCCTACCAGCAACCTTGTACAGAAGAAATGATTAAGGAAAAGTCACCTCCAGGCACCAAAAAAAAAAAAAAAAACAAAACAAAAAAACCCCCTCACAATAAACCAGATGGGATAAAATTAGAATCTGTTATCAAGTCTGAAAAGCTCAATGTTAATGCTGTAATTGCAGTGCTGAGAACTGCTGTGGAAGGAATTAGTACAGCTGCTTTGAATTGAAAATGGTCAAGGAATACACCATTTGGAAATGCAAAGGTTTAAGAAAATTAGTCCCTCCATAAGAGGAAACAGACTTCAGCATTCCACCTGATGCAAAAAGCAGCTCCTCTAATACATATCAATATTAAACTAATAAAATGGAATGAGTCCAGAGAAGATTGAAGCAGTGACTTGCATCACTTCTTTAACTTCTGCCTTGCAGCAGTTCCAGGACTAGATCCTGCATTTCAAGCTACACCTCTCAAAAGCAAATCCAATATTACAGGCACAGTCATTGCCAGAGTTTGGAGTGTTAAATTGTAGGTTACACACACATTACACAGACAGAGTGGGATGCAGCAGTGGGATTTGCATGGACATTTGCAAAAAGGATTGTGGATGTGACTGATGGTGCCTCCTGAGTGTGCCTGGGCAGGTGCTGCACTCCAGACTCTCCTGATACAGTGCTGACTTTGGAATTTGCAAAGCCCAGTGGTTTTGCTCTGCAGGGCTTGATGCAAACATTCCCAGGACCCAGAATTTCAACCTGCACCAAATGAATGTGCCCTGCTCAAAAGGCAGCTCAGCTGAAAAGAGAGATCTCCTCTGGATGTCTCGTTAAAGCCAGACATTGCAAAGTACTGTGATGTTTAATGAGCAAAATAACTTAAAATAGCCTAAAATTATTCTGAAATCTCATGAGCTTAGATACCTACTATGAATCTGTACTCACGTTCAAATTCTAATGCAATCTGCAACTATGACAATTTCCAGATAAGCATTCTGCATGTAAGAATTTCTATTACTATTTTTTTGGTTGGTTGGTGTTCTTTTCCTTTTTTTTATTTTTCCCTTTTTTTTTTTTTTTTTTTTTTTCCCCAGGATGCCTTGTAGGATTTGGTGGGGTTTTTTGACTGTATAGTTTATTCAGACTTGGAAATGACAATTTGACAGCAGGCTATTTTGGCTGACATTATTCCAAGTTCTACTCTGCTGCCATTGATGGAATTTAACAGGGCATGACCTGGCCCTATGGTTCTAGTCCATAAAATTGCAAACTATATACGTTCCTTGATATGAAAAGATGGGTTGTTTGGTGGTTGGTTCTGAGGCAGAGAAAAAATCACCTCACAAAGATCAATACACTATGAAACATCTCTATAGAGATTGGTATTTTTCTCTTCCACTCAATGCAGGTGTAGTCATTATCCATCTGAGACTATTCCACTGAGTCATAATCTGCAGGGACTATTTATTTCTTCATGTATCTATCTACCTCATGAGTTACATTTTTGTTTCAAAGTCAGCAGAAGAGGTAAAATCCTGTCTGTCAAAGACACTGCTCTTGGCTGAAGTTGCAGATCTTAAAAAAAAATAAATAAATAACCCAAAAATAAAACTACACATGCTACTTACAGGATGGAGGTGACCTGGGTCTCATGCCTAAAGATACCTGCTTAATCTTTTGGAACATCCTGTGGAAAAGATCAATTTTCCATTGACAGGAACATTCAGTGGTGCAAACCTCCCTGCTGGGATACAAAACCGAGGTCGTTTATTAAAAGGAATATAATGAATGGCAGGTAAGCTCCTTGCAGTTTTATGGACACCTACCAAAAAAAAATCTATCTAATCAAAGACTGCAAATTAACAGCATGTTAAAACAGGCTGGTATAGTGTCTGTGGTTACTGACAAGTCACCAGATGCTCAAGATCAATAGATATTTTGCATATTTTAATTATTCTTCTGGGTTTATAACTTAATTACTCTTATAAACTTCAGGTAGTTTTGGCAGACATATTTTACCTTGAGTTTTACTGTTGTTTCATTAGCTAAAACAAGGTGCCAGCATGCTGATGAAGAGCCATGCCTTAATTTCCAGTTGCTCGTCTGAGTGCTGGAAGAAAATACACAGAGATTCCAGTGTGTCTCCCACAATAGAAATTTATGCTTGATTTCCTGGCAAATATGGAGAATCTGTAAAATGGAGAACATTATTTTATAGTTTTACATTAATTTTCAGGAGCAATACTTTCAGTTTTGTGGATACTGACAGGACCTATAAAGAAAAGTTAATGAAAACATTAAATGTCTTATTCAACAAGAGGTGGGAAAACAAAAAGATTTGCAACAACTATACTTGGATTGAGGGAAGGATTAAATTGTATGGATGGCAATAGAAAGAAAGGAATCTGCTTTCCAGTTAAATAAAGTGTTTCATTAATCAAATGAAATCTGTCAAATTACTAAAAATCAATCTGTCAAATTACAGGCTTCTCCTTGTAATCCACTTCCTGGAAGTGAATCACTCCTTAGGCTGCTATTGGAGAAGTTCCTGGTTATGCCACCTTCTGCTCTTGCTCCGGTACCAGCACCTTTAGTTTCACCCTCTTCCAGTTCTGCCTCCTCCAAATATTTTGTAATATGACATTTTTTGTAAAGAAGTGTAACATGAATTACCTCAGTAATGAGCTAAAAAAACTTGCTTTGTACTTTTTAAAGTCTGGAGTAAGTCATTTGGGAGCATACATGAAATACAGGTTACAAGCAGCTGACATGAAGGAGAAAATTTACTCCTCACAGACCTGTGTACACAACAATAAATCCAAATAGAACGGGCTGATATGTTAAACAGCCACAACCAATAATACAAAACATCAAACTCAAGAATTCTTTTCATAATTATATTGCACTGTAAACTACTGGAAATAAGGATTTAGAACTGGGATAAAAGATCCTAGAGGAAATAAATCAGATCAGAGATGGTAAGAAAGAAAAGCATGAAAAAGAGTCCTAGCAACTCAGGGTTAAAATACACTTCCCTGTATCTGTGCACTTCCCAATAAACATTTTTAAATGATTGATGGGGATGGACATTCTATCAACACCTAGAGTACATAAAATTCATAATAAATCAATCAATCCAGATTGTGAGCAGGACTGGTGTGACATCGGCACTGCTGGTGGTTTTCCCCCCATTCTCCTTCATTTTTTTAGAAATACAGTCTTATTTATGTATTTTTGCATACTATGAACATTCATTTTTCATTCCATATTATTAGTTGTGCCTAATTCCTGCTGCAGTCAGCATTCTCCTTCAGCTGAAACATGACATTAGGTTCTATCTACATAGATTTCAGAGCTCTTTTTGTCAGGATGTTTTGCTGTTAATAAATGATACAGCTTTTTACATGTCCTAATTCTCCTAGGTGAAGAATTTTTTTCAACATGCTCTTTATTCTCGGTTTGCTGTCATCATGACGCAGATAACGAACTAAAAATCAGTTGCACTTTATCTTTTTTTGGGTTTTTTTTTTTGGCTTTTTTTTTTTATTGTTATTCAATGATAAAGACCCCAAAGATTTTCAATAAAACTTTATGCATCTGGCCAGAGTGTGCTGAAGCAACATGGAGCAGCAAAATGCAGGATGGGAGGCTTCTATAACATTTTCTCCTTGTTTAAACTGAGATTCGTTTCAAGTTCAAAGTCCATTTCAAAGACCTCTTCGCTGTCACCACCTGTTCAGAGGTCTTGTGACAATGAACCCCACAAGGCTGGGGACAGTCTGATGAGCTCCTAAATAGCTGTGGAGGACATGCCAATGGCTCCAAAGCCAGTGGCTCTGGATGTATGGAGCAGATTTGCAGGTGCATGGAGACAGCTGAAGATGCAGCTAGGCAAGCCATGGGACTGACACCATTGCCTAACCAGGCATTGGCTGGCTGCTACTGTCTTTAAAAATTAGTTAAACGTCTTGCCTGCTCATATGTTTTTTTGTTAATCCTGCTAAGTGCTTTTCTGCCTTTTGGGGCAGCTCAATTTCTTCTTCTGGTCCCAGGTTATTATCTTACCAAACAATTTTGATATATATCACAAAGTAATTTACATTAAGTACATGGAGCTTCAGAAACCAGGGCCTTTTCTGACTTCCTGATTGCAGTGATGATTGCTAACTAATATCTTTAGCATTCCTATAGTTGTGCCATCTGATGACTGAAAAAAACCCCTCAAAATATTCATTAACCAAGCCACAAAATACACCTGTGAATTAGATTTTTATCACTCATTGGCAGATGGGAAAACAAAGACACAGAAAGGTTTAATGCCTTATCAAAGAGCCCAGAGGGGGCTTGCTGCAGAGCTGCAAGCCAGAAAATTGGAACCCAGATACACCAACATTTGGTGCTACACATTATTATTAGTCTACATTACATCCCAGGTCTTCCTTACAAGTCTCAGACCACAACCCCTCAGTAACTCAGAACTCTTCTACCACTACTCTTCTTCCTCAAAGCCTGTCCACTGTCTTCTTTCTGTGGACAACACCCTGTCTGTCACTCAGCCATGTGTGACACTTATGGCTGCTCTAGATTCTCACATGTGTTGGAGACTTTAGAACCAGCTTTCCTATCTTGCCTTCGCAGATAGTTCTTGTCTAAAGTTTCTTCATATATCACTAGCTGCAATCCTTTCCCTTTGGTCTTGACAAAGGCCATCTCACACAATCAATATTCCTCCAGAAAACATTGCTCAAGAGGTTGTTTCTGTAAGCCTTTATCTTTGTCTCTGTCATCTGTTCACTGGTTTCCATTTGTTTTATTTTACAAACATAAGCCCTTGTCTTCATTTTTGAAGTCCCTTATAGCCCATTCCTGCATTATCTCTATCAGTCATTGGATATGAAAAAGGTCAAATCCCACCACTGATGAGCCCCTACAAAGGTGGAAGGATGGTAAAAGCGGTGTGTTAACCAGTAACTTGCTGATACAACTGGTATCAGCAAGAAATAAAGGAAAATATTATGATGGTGGTTATGGACTGATGTCTAACAAGTTAACTTTCAGCTAGTAGTGTTATCTTCCAAACATAAAAGATAACTGATTTTAATATTCCTATAATCATAGTTGAAGAAGATTTCAGGGCCACAAAACCCTCTTGGTTGCATGCTTGCTCTCTGTCTATGGGGGTAACTATCTACTGGGGAGCAAAAGTACCAACACCATCAAGGAAAGAGAGAATAGGAAGAAAGAACTTCCCCACATCTTTACAACAAAGGGATTTATGTGAAATATTTCTGATGACAAGCTGTTCTTCTGAATCCAGAAGAATTTTGGTACCTAAGGCTCTGGACATCCAAATCACAAGCATCTGTAATTTAGAAAACAATAACCTTTTTTTGAAAAACAAGTGAGACTACACCAAAGATGGTCATCAAAAACAAGTCAAGAAACAGCAACCCCTTTTACTTTATTCTGACATGACTCAGACAAACAAGTCAAGACACATACAATAAACCACTCCTTAAAGAAATGCCAAAATACAAATGTTTATATAATTGTGTCTTCATGGATTTTTGGCAGTAAGGATTTATATAAAGATAAGAGATTTTAAAAACAATATCATAGCACATACAAACATAGCAGGAAGTGTTGTTACATGTAACAAATTTCAGGCTATGAAATAATTCTGTTAATCTGATATTTCAAAATGAAATCCAGTTATGATAAAGTTTTTAGAAACACCCTTTATACGAGAGAATAAACAGAAGAGTCTTCCCAAAGTTGGATATTTTTCCCTCCCTTCTTCGTAGCACAAGACTCGCCAGTTTCAAGATGTTGTCAGTTTAGGATGTTGTGAACCTGGTGGTGCTGAGACAAAACCAGACACTTCACATGAATTAAGAATGGAGAATGGGTACAGTGATGGAAATGTAGCCACACCAAAGATGACATCCAGCAGCAGAGACATTTTAACAGCCATGTCCTAGGTTCCAGAAAATTAAAAACTTGAAAAGAAAAGGCACAAAATGATAGAATAATCTCGTTGGCAAATAAACGTCTTAGTAAAACATCACTTTAGCTTAGGTGAGAGGGAATATTGGGGAAAAAGTTATATTTTTAAAAGCTCACCTTGGGGAGGGTGGGGAAGTTGCAGTCAGTCAACAATTTTCAATGGACAACAGTATAAAGGTAAATTATTATTATCCCTTCTCACATATGATGGGAAAGGGTATGAACGATTTACAGTCAATAATCAGCCCTACAATACCTACAAGAATCATCAGCATGCTCTGGTAGTACCTGTAGTAAGGAACAATCTGCCTGCACTTCTGAAATATAGTGGAGACCAGCAAGGAGATGGTGAGGGAACACCATTGAAGGTACATGCAGCAGGTTTCCCCTGCGGGACACCCTCCACAAATAGTTGTCATTCTCATGTTGTTACTGTCCTTTTTTTTATTCTTTTCTGTATTCCTAGAATGGTATTTATACTAGGAACTCTGTCTGGATGTTAGGTATTCTTATCGGACTTACCATTCTAAAAACTGCGTGTATGTGAGGTATAGCTCTTGTTTGATTTCCATGTGAATTATTCTTTGAAGTTGTAGTAACTCAATAATTGCAAAAGTCATTTAAACAGTCAGTTTGTGACAGGGAATCTCTCTTCTTTCCTTACCTCTCACCTTCACTATGAAGTGTCAAAAAAAAAAAAAAAAATAGAGATGGTAATCTGTAATCAATTTGGGAAATGTGTCCTACTCCTGTGGAAGGATTTGGGCAGGGGGCTGAGACTTTTTATTTTGAAGCCTTGTTTAGAGCAGAAGCCTTGTGGGAATGAGAGTAGACATGGCCAGCAAAGGAAGCAAGGCATCAGTACTGGAGTATGAGTGTCAGCAGCATCTGTGAGAATTTAAAAAGGAGGAAAAAATCAGCAACAAGCAGGAAAAAGGGCCTAGGATTTGCACAGACCAAGAAGCTTTGGTTTGGAGAGTAGGATCCAAGGTGTGTGAGGTGATCAGACTGGAAGAAGGATGGCACATGGAAGGAAGTGGGGAGTGTAGAGCAAGGATGTTTGAATTGATGGGATGATATGAATAGTGGAGTGGATGGGAGGGGTTGGAACAGACTGGAAAGAGGCAGAAAAGGGGGCCGTGGCCTCCTCTGTGGAGAAGGAGAAGACATCCTAAGAGGTGGGAGAGCAGAGACTACAGAACAGATTCAAAGGGACAGAGGAACCTTGGGTGTTATGAAGGAGATGTAAAGAGATTCAAAGCTGGGACATAAGGCGTGTGTTTTGCTGAGGCACTTCAAACTGTTTTGGTTAAAGGAACACAGATTCATGAACAAAATTCTTTCAGAAACAGAGATAATTTAGTCAGTCTTGATGTAAAAGGGTACATAAAAATGCCAATAAACACTTGATAACAGGTACAATGATTAATTGAAGGGAATGTAATTCAAGGGAAGAGTGATGGACAGAGATAATCCATGGAATAATATCTTAATACCAGCATTTTGCCATCTCCTGAGACAGCAGAATCTAATTGAAGAAGTTAAATGAGTTGCAATAATTGAAGTCCTAAAAGCGTGTGACATCAGGCAGTGTTAAAAAATTTTAATATACTGGCAGTATTTCTTATTTGGCAATTTAAAGGGTGAACACTATTATTAAAAGGGTCTTTTTATCACAAAATTAGGTCTGTTAAGATCCTGAGTGTTCTTGGTCATATTGGATCAGATTGTGGCTTTAAAGGAGCTTTAAAGTAGGGGCAGATTTTAATAAATTCAAGCCAATTTCTAACATTTTTGTATTAAAAGGCATTAATTATTAACAACTTCTGTGATGTCCATATTTTCACTTTTGCTGAACCATCCAGCTAAATATTGTGAACATTTAACAGTGATAATTGAGGGTTTTAAAGCCTTAACATTTGAAGCCAAAAACACATGATTCTACATGAGATGAAAATTCTTCAACCAAGTACTTCATGCAGCTTAATATTTCTTTTGAGCAGGAACAAATCACTTTCTCTTTAAAGACACTGCCATTAGCAGAGCAAACAAGATCCAAAGCAAAAAGGAATTGCACGCCAGTTACCCAAGATGTGTTGAAAAGACCTTGTGATCTGAAGTTTCACAAGCTAATGACAGGAGCAACAGAAAATAACACTAAAAGGAATCCATTACAGACCCTTTGGCAAACCTCCCTTATGTGGGAGGTTATTAATGGGATTGAAGTCAAGGAGACATTTCCTATCCAACTGTGCTCATTGTAAGACGACTGCCACAGCCTTACCACTGGAGCTGTTCCAACTCGACCCTCATGTAAAAATAGAGCATTTTAATAATGTCACAGTGAGCTTCCCAGATCCTTTTAAGAACAGCGTCTCTCTTTTCATGAGGCATCTCTTTCTGAAGAACATCATCAAGTGGGCTCAGATGTGAAACACTGTGTTCATTAATAGGTTCCACCTTGACTCCTGTAGAATATGAATCACTGACCTGCTCACAGGCAGGGAATTTTCTTTAAGTCAGATGGACAATTATTTTGCTTCATCAAATAAAAAGGCTTTGCTTCACAAAGAAGAAGCTAGAATAATGAAACAACCCTTCCCAGTAGTTTGTAAGGAAATCTTGTATTATTGAAATTAAACACATGGAAAAAGAGCTATAAAATTTGTGGGCAGAAGATAAAGAAAACTAAAGTATAATTTATGCTGCTTCGATTGGAATTGGAAAGAGTTTTTTAAGTAAAATAGACTGAGTTCCTCCTATAAAAGTTGAAGAAAAGTTCTTTATTTGGGAATAACAAAATAATAAAGAATGTGTTAAAGGCCTAGGAAGCATCTAAAAAAATCTTTCCATGAAAGGAAGATACCAGGTATTTTTTTTTTCCTTATAACACCATGAGAGATGTGCATTAAAAAACTGGATAAATCTCACGTGTCCCTAGCAGCTCCTGCATTATTTCCAGAGAATAGCATGGGTAAAAATGTGAGGGGAGAGGCTGACAACTGCAACACCAAGAAAATGTTTGTCAAATATTCTGACTGCTTTGATTAGAGTTGATCAAAAGACAAAAAGTCTTTCAAGACTTTATATTTCAGTTTCATAATGGAGAAAAGGTGTGTTGAAACAGAATTGGGACGAATTTCTATTTTTAAACACAGAGTGATAGAAAGATGTTTCTCTCTTTCTTGGTAGCCAGGTGATAACTGAGTATGTGAGAAATTTCCATTAATCAGCCACCAGACCTTTGATACAGTCTCATCTGTTTCTTGGAACAGTAATTACAAACCAGACCACTGCTGGTTGCTGCAAACATTCTCTGCTTTGGGGATACATATTGATTGCATATTATGATACATGTTAATTTATGCAGTTAGCAGCTACAATTTAATCTTGCATTTCATAGCTCTTCCTCTGCTTTTTCTTTATCCTGAAATGTAGCACATGTCATGATATCAGTTTGTGCTTCAGGAGTTAAGGGAACTTGCTACAGGAAGTTAATTGAAAATAAAGAGTTGTAAAGGAATGAAATTATGTATGATGTTTTCCTTCTTTTTTTTTTCACTACACCCTCTACTAGTCAGCCTTTACTTGTGTTGATGCTAGTTTTTCTACCCACTGTTTCCTTTTTCTATATCTGTTTGTATACAGTGCAGTGGGAACATCATTTTCCTTGCAATTATTTTTTTCCTGTGCAAACAGCAGTAATTCAGTGGAACTCAGAGATTAGCATGAGGAGCAGAAAATGATCAGTGAAGTACTTTAAAACTCTTTGTAGGAAGAGGAGTATTCTAGTTACAGTCTCTTAGACAACAAATTGCTACATTATGCTAAGACTGAATGAAGTTGGAGATCAGAGAGTCTGCATTAGCTGATTGTTCAGCCAAAGCAGAGGAAAACAATGACCTACATGAAACAAACACAAAACGTTCTGGTTCATTTATGGAGAACACGAGCTGGCCAGTTTAAGCACAGTTAATTGAGAGCTGAGGTCTAATTAATTTCAAGGGGTACTATACAGGATGCAGTAATCTCCTGACTACTGCCTGTGCATCGAGATTTGTTGTATTTAGAAATAAAATAAAGAAAACAAACAAACAGGAAAAAGACCAACAAAAAACCCCACCCCAAATTATTATTCAATGTACAAGATGTGATCAGGAAGCAGAAGGTTAGCCAATAAACCAGTACTTGAAGATCATTGGGTAACCTTTGCTCTGTGAATTGATTGTGTTCTTTACCTCAAGACAGACACCCACAGCTGATAGTAACAGGTTAAAATGTGTAAAAAGTACACAAAAACAGCTCTGTTTCTCATTCATCATGGCACCATGCATGTGTGCAAAACAAAATCATCCTTT
This sequence comes from Rhipidura dahli, assembly GCA_013399225.1. Lineage (NCBI taxonomy): Eukaryota > Metazoa > Chordata > Aves > Passeriformes > Rhipiduridae > Rhipidura > Rhipidura dahli. Next base: position 44,299 of record VXAC01002373.1, on the reverse strand, counting down.
AAAAAAAAGGTTTAATTTTCGAGTTCCTTCAGAACATTCAGATGGTCTGACTTATACCAGGGTATTCCAACAGTAAAATCATTGTCAAGTTTGTAGCCTCTTTTCACACTCTAACCTCCTTGGGTTTACAGTACTGAAACATTATGAGATGCTCAGGAAATGCCTAATTAAAGCACATCAAATCCATGGAGATCTACGCTTTGGCTTCATTATGTAGGGGCTCTCGCTGAATATGCAAACACTATTAAAATTGGGACTTTTGTTCCTGTTTATTAGAAATAACATTAAATATGCAGTAAAACATCTCAGAGCTCTATATCCATGATGTAGCGGGTGAGGATCTTAAACATCTCATTTTTGCTGCCCATGTAGCCACATTTTCACAAATATAATGGCTATACAGCACAGTAGAGAGATGGAAGATCATACAGGGAGTGATTCTGAACTTAACTCTTAGATATGAAAAAATAAAGTTTAGTAGTAATACTAAGTCCTCCTTCTGTGAAGTCTGGACTCCCATAGTATGGTGTTCCTATTAAAAATAAAAAAATTAAAAAAAAACAAACAAAGAAACAAAAACCCCCCAAAAAACCCCAAAAAACAGTGCATGTTTTAAACTAATTTTGCTCAAGTTTGAGGATGGACAGAATTGGGTGAAAGCAATTTTCTTTCCTTAAAAACACTGCACTTTATTTTATGGGAAATAAATAGCAGTGTTTTGCTGAGCCCTTGCATGCTCATTAACCTGAACTTTACATCCTTTCCACTCTTGCTCCCAGGAGACCTCGAAAGATATACTAACTAAAATTAAATTATTCATCCTGATTAGATATCTGAATATGTATTATTGTTAAACTAGTATTTTTCCTCTGAATATATTTTATTTAAATTAAATAAATCAAAGAATAGAGCTTACCCATACTGTTACATCTTCTTGGTTGGAAAAGGGTTTTTCTCTATCCTGATCAGGTAAGTAACCTCTCAGAACTATATAGAAACTATTCTATATGGAAATTATAGAAACATTCTTACTTTCATTGGAACACTGTGGTGAGGATCTCCCTGTCCTCCTGGCATTTCTCCAGATTTTTCTATTACCCCTTTGAACCTCCAGGCCTGCAGAACAGACTGACAGGAATCTTTGTGAACATGGAATAGCATGAAATGTTTTAGCAACTTCTTCCTTCTTCTCCCACCCTGACAAAGATTTAAGTTAAAATAAAGCAACTCAACAGGATTTCTCTCCAGCAGAGTTTGGGCTCTCTTTCTTCCCGGTTTCATATCAAATTTACAGGTCCTGCAGGGAAGAAGGTAAACAGAGAGGTAAAACAAACAGATGCAGTGACTGTGGCAGTCTGACAGTGCAAAGACACCAGCCAGGCCTGTGTAGCAGAGGAGGCAGCATTTTCCAACTTGTTACCCCAGCGATCAAGTAATAACACACTGCAGCTCGGGCTGTGACTGACAGCTGAGGAAACAAGCTCCCAGCTGCACAAGACACTGCTAAGGAGCTCTGCCACACCACCACTCTGAGAGACTTCAGCCCTCTGCCTTTGAGTGCCATTTCACATGAAGAAGAGATTTTGCTTTTGAAAGATTCAGGTTTTGTTTTCTTTTGGTTTTTTTTTTTAATTATTATTATTGTTTTTATTTTTTACTTTGTGAACGAAGAGGCCTATCAAGCAAATTTTGACATACCTTGAAATGAAAGGCATTACCTAGATAGCTCCTGCAAAGGGAAACTCTACTTTCACATAGAAACAGCAGGTATTTCTAATAATCTATTCTCTCTCCATATCTTTATGACCATGAGATGAGCCTGGTTGGTGATAGCATGGTGCTAATAATGCCAGGGTTGTGGGTTTGATCCTTGCATGGACCACTCATTTAAGAGCTGGATTTGATCCTTCTGGGTCCCTTCCTGATCAGACAATTCTGTGATTGATCAGTGGAAGAGAAGCAGAGTAAATTATAATTATTTTACAGGTTGAGTTGTGTACCTGAAAGCATTTTAAAAGCATTGAAACAACAGCAAGGAAAATTTCAGTTTCCAAACTGAAACCAGGTAAAAAATATTTGCAGGTATGAAAGTGAGATAATGCTTGACAACAGCTCCACTACCTCCTGCTTACCTGAGTTCTGCATTTGTTTACCCTCTTACCTGCCCTGGAGAAGTCCACAGGACAGGTGAGAGGGTCACAAAGGCTCACAAAGAAGTTACCTACATCTTTTCCCTATCAGCATGAGCACAGTTGCTGCACCTGATACTGGAACCCACTGGGCACCTCAGTTCTTACCAAGACAACTCACCAGAGAGAATAAAAGGTAATTAAGAATTTCTTTGGTTTCCTTGTCTGAGCCACGATATCTACAGAGAAGTACCAAATGTGCAGAAATAATACCAGTGGGAGCTGAGAGGGCAGTTAGGACTTTGTAGAACAGCTCTGTCACCCATTATAGTTCTTCATTTTCAGAAAAAAATGGTTTTGGTTTTGGTTTTGGTTTTCTGGGGGTTTAGGGTTTTTGTT